>CAUJNA010002482.1:0-32201 GCA_963377175.1 Effrenium voratum | reverse complement strand
CCACACACCCGGAGCTGACTCGCCTCCATTCCCCGCAGAAGACACCACATACACCCCGGAAGCTGACTCGCCTCCATTCCCCGCAGAAGACACCCGGAAGCTGACTCGCCTCCATTCCCCGCAGAAGACAACACACACAACCCGGAAGCTGACTCGCCTCCATTCCCGCGACACACAACCCGGAAGCTGACTCGCCTCCATTCCCCGCAGACACACCCGACCCGAAGCCGACTCGCCTCCATTCCCCGCAGAAGCAAACACACACCCCGGCAAATGTCCGCGTTGTGGGAGGTAGAATCCCCCACCACTGGGACAACTCTAGCGCTCTCTGTAGAGAGCGTTTTCAATGGATTCGATTCAATGCAGGGAATCCCTGCATTCCGGTCGTTTCCCAAATGATTCTATTCTACCTGAGGCTCCTAACACTCGCCAGGAAATGACCGTCCTGCGAAGGATTGAAATCCAAAACGCTGCGTGCAGGCGTGTGGCTGCAAAATAATGACCCTAGATATGCGCCGCAAGTTGCATTTCAAGCGATGTCAAGCTTTGCCAAAGAAACCCCTTTTTCTTTTTTTTCGGGAACCCCTTTTTTTGGGACCCCTTTTCACGTTATTTTGCAGCCACACGCTGCACGCAGCGTTTTAGACTTCGAATCCTTTGCAGGAGGTCAAATGCGAGGAGCCTCTCAGGTGGAATAAAAGAGAGAGTGCCCGCGAGCTTAGCACGCGCATCGGCGCGTTGCGCCACAGCCTCCAGTCGTGGCGCAGCATGGGTCGAAGTCGGCGCACACCTCCTCCACGCTCAGCTGCAGCAGCTCGGCCAGCTGCAGCGGCTTGTCCTCGAGGCTCTGCAGCACGTCCTCCTCGCAGGGCAGCTGGAAGCTCACGCTCCTCGGCCCTTATGCGCTGGCGAGCGTCTCCACCTTGGTTCTGAAGTTCCGACACTGCGTGCTCGACCACCCAGTGCCCCTCGAGAGCTGAGGATGGGGCCTGCTGCCTGCGCCCTGCTCCTCCGTGAGGTGTGCCTCGTCATGCCCCGCCAGCTGGCTGGATCCGCTTCGGAGCCATGGTGACCTGCAGTGACACGGGAAGCGCTGTGTTACGCACGTTGGCAGCTGGCAAGCGGCCTGAACCAACTACACACTTGGCAGCCACGCGTCTCTTTGAAAATGGCTGCAGGGCAAAAACGCTGGAGGAAAGCTTTGTGCGTCTGGCAAGCAGCGCTCTACCCCCGTGCCCCCGAATTTCAATGTTGCATGTCCGGCAATACGCACCGGCAACATTGAAATTCGGGGGAGCGGGGGTGGCTTTTGCTTTCTTCACGGTCGGGCCTGCCAACATCACATGACAAGACCTGGCAAACGCTTGAACTCCAACTGCTTTGGCTTCCAGCAAGCTTGCAGACACAATCCAAAAAGCTTCAACACACGCGCATGTCTCCGTCTATCCATTTCATTTGCCTGCCTATTGACCTCTTGACTTGTCTATCACGATTGTATGTGGCTCAGCTACAAAGCAAGTAGAAACAAACAGACACGCGCTTCTTCGGAATCACAGCAAAACGGCAAACACCTAGCAAAACGTTTGTTCCACGGAATTTTAGACACTTCGCGTGGCCCCGGCCTTCGCTTAAATCTCCTCGCGGCCTGACCGCCGCTCGCAAAATTTGGAAACCACACACACTAAACCCTAAGGCGAAAACACAAAAACGCTTACTTCTGCCAAGGGGGTCAGAATTTGGTCAACTGGGGTCTGGTTTTGAGACATTGTTTCGGACCAGATCAATCCTCCCTCAACACGGCTCAGCCTGAAACTGCCGCTTATAGGCATTGGGCCTGACCAAATCGCCGCGGCTTCGACTTCAAGCAAGCTTGTGAGCTAGAGTGTTAAACATGTTGTTTCTCACGCCGCCAACAAACGGAAAGCACACACGCTACACTCTGAGGCCGCGACACAGAAAACTCGGCTTTGTCCTCAGCACAAAGGAATCGCGTCTAGCACAAGCCATTGCTACGAGTTCTTGGAAGCTTGCCCCTTGTGGAGTTGTCAAGCGCAACACGAAAACCTTCACGCGCAGTAAATTGGCCTGGTCAGAGACATGCAAGCAGCCGCCTCCGCTCAAACGGCAGGAGCGAATTAAAAGCCGTCAACGTGGTCCAATCTGCTGCCGACACTTCCCTTCCGTGGACGGCGCCCAGCGCTGTCAGCTCCGCGCTCAAGGCCTCCACCTTCTCGTTGGGCAGCTTGGCCTGCGCAGCAAGCTCTGCCATGCCCGCCAGAGCCAACGGCCCTGCGCGAGCAGGCTGGCGACGCCCAGAGGCCACACTTGGCTGCAGCACCAGTTCAGCGTCTGCCTCTGCAGCTCCGTCTTGAATCCATGCGCACATGCGCTCCACACATGGGTCAGTCTGACGGAGATGAGACAATACTGCCGCGCACACGAAGATGCGCATCCTGTTCTTCATGTGCTGAACCTCCTCGCTGACCTTGCCCCAGGGCGCCCACAATTCCTTCTCCTTTGCAGTAAGGCAACACCCCTTCCTCCAAGCAAAATCCTCATTGCCGTTCCGGAACGCCTGGCTTTGGCGAATTTCAAAGGGGTGCCCGTTGAAGAGAGACAGGAAAGTGCTCACATCGATGGTGCCCTGCGCGTATTCGATGGGCCGGAAGTCGTCAAAGAAAAGGAACCTCTTGTCCTTGGACAAGTTCACAAGGGGGAAGTTGCTGTTCAACGCTGGCTTGTGAAAAACCCGCGCAGCCCCAAACAAGTCGTCGAACGGGAGGACAAGGGTGGTCTTGCCAGAGTTGCTCGGGCCAACAATGATTGGGCAGCGGGTTGTCTTCGACGGCCCACAAAGAATGATGGCACGGAGCGCATGGGCAAGCTCAGGCCGGCTCAAGGTGTTCATATTGGCGGCAAAGAAGTGCTGCGCTGCACGCGCGTAGCTACAGGAGCCAGCCTTGCAAGCCTGGCCAGCCATGCGGCAAAGCAAGGCCCACTCTGTCTCCTTCTCTGCGTTGGACCTGTCACGAGCTTGCTGCCAGTCCGAGGCCTCCTCCACGTACTCGCCCAACTTCCGCTGGTTCTGACACACCCACTCCTGCATCTTGCGCGTGCCATGGTCTTGGGTGTAAGCCATCACTGCCGCGGGAGTTTGCAAGTCTTTCGCAACGATCAAGGCCGTCAGGTCCAGCTTGGAAAACTTGGCTGTCGCCTTGCTCGCGCTGCACAGCCTCTTGCGCTCCGCGTTCTCACTGCGCTGGCGCCAGACCTCAGCGTTCCAGGGCTGCTGCGCAGCCTCAAAAAGGCTCCAGTCCTCTCCGTCTGCGAAAGGCTCCTCGTCAATCACCGGCTTCTCGCAGGTGGCAATGGCGCCATATCTCACAGCTGACCAAAACTGCGTGTGGGAAGCGGACCAATGACTTGCCACGTGGTCCCGAGCCCTAAGAGTTCGCTTGGCAACCGTCCATCGCCTTTTGCAAGACAAGAGCACGGCAACATGGAAGTGCGTGTCGCCTCCTTTGTGCTCCTCCTGGAACACAGCAAGCTTGCGCACCACGGTTGCCCAGTAGGGCGCCCTGCTTGCCCAGGCTCCGCTACTGGGTCATCAAAAGCTAATCGGACGCCACCTCCTCCCTCGTCATGAGCCTGCAGGGAACAGCGGCACAACACCAGCTTTTACTTGCCAGAAAACCAGAAAACAACTAGCCACCTGCATCTTGCCCAAGCCCAGCCTGACATCTCGCAAGTCACTGATTTCCAAGGTTTCAGGTAGAACACGCGCCAAAGTGCACAAGTAGACTTTTTGGGCTACGTCGCTAGCTCCAAGCGCAGCTGGAAGAGTTTCCACCAAGCCCTTGCCCGACAGGCTCTCCTGCAAGATGCCCCGCACGCTCTCCTTGTGTGGCTCCAAGGCATCATCTTGAAGACCAAGGCGCTGCGCCAGTCTGACGCGCATGTCCCGCACAGAGACCTCGGCTTTGTTCACATTCTGCAAAATCTCCGCGGCAGCCGCGCGCACTTTGGGCGCCAACGTGTCCCAAGCTTCTCCGTTCATGTTGGGCCACTGGCTGCGACAAAGACTCACACCTTCTCTGAGCACTGGCCAACTGCCTGCGTTTTTCCAGTTCTTATTCCCTTTGCCAGTTCTTATTCCAGTTCTTATTCCAGTTCTTATTCCAGTTCTTATTCACGAGTTTGTTGGCAGTGCCACAAAAAACAAACTTTCAATGGATCGAATTAAAAAGAAAGGAAAAGCTTTCTTTTTTTCGCGCTGAATTGAAAACCCTACAAACGTGGGAGAAAATAGAATAAGAACTGGAATAAGAACTGGAATAAGAACTGGAATAAGAACTGGAGAACAGAATAAGAACTGGAAAAACACAGCAAAAACAGCCGCTCCTACCTAGACAAGCAGTTGGCGCTCTCGGCCTGCCCACGCAGCTCCATGCGACGGCCAAATCTCCTGCACAGCTGCGCCCAAAACGTAAAGGTTTGCAAGTTGGGAAGCAAGAGCTCGTGAGACCACGGCAAGACTGCTTTTTCGCACACGCCGCAGAACGCCCCACAAGCGGCCCCACGTCTGGGGCCGCGCAAGACCCTTGGAATCGTCGCCGTTTTGGCAGGGCCTGGCCAGTTCGTGACTCTACTTCCTCAATCAAGAGTACGGATTTCCCGAACCTTCTTCGGTGCACGGAATGTGGGTGGGAGAGGACGTCGGGCAGGCACCGTCGAGGACTGCGTCTGCTGGGCTACGGTGCGCCTGGCTCCGCTCAGACTTCGTCTGCCAACACAAGTAGCCCAGCAAGTCCAACTTCATGCGGGCAGGAAAGATACATGAGGCTGCCTCTGGTGCGGGGAGCACATGCGGCAACTCTACACGCCCATCGAAATCCAACGCTTCTGCAAGCTCGCGAGACACGCCTTGTTGTTGGCCCAGAAGACCGTTGGCAAGAAAAGCTTTCTCCCAGCTTGTCCCCGGCAAGACCTGCTCAATTGCGCAGCACACTGCTTCCAGCCAAGTCTCTGTCGAAATTGCCCCGTGACTCGCACGCGACTTTGCATCCAGCCACGCCTTACGGAGAGCGCTTTTGAAGTGCGCAAAAAGGTGCGTGTCGCACGGCTGCAAAAGCGCTGTGAGCTTTGCCGGGATGTACACCAGCCTGAGCCCACACCTACGAGCATGCTGAAAGATGGAACTATGAATGTGCGACGGATGCACATCCATCACCACAATCACGTATCTTTCCCGGACCACTGCTCCCAAAGCCCTGGTCAACCGTGTCAGCCAGAGTCGCATTGCGCTGTGACAGTTCCAGGCAGACTTCAGCCGCCACAAGGCAACCTTGCCAACCCTTCCGCTCACTGACCGAAGTACTTGCAACGTGAAGAGACGCTCGTTTCCCAACAAAACCTGGGGCAGGTTGGGCTGAATAGCGGCATCGTGTGTGATGCAAGCAATAAACGACATGTAACTTCTGCGGTCAGACAAGGAAGACCGATCGACGGCCACCGCCCTTGCTGGAGATGCTCTAACAACAGTGCCACGTAAGCCACAAAAATGCTGCGCAATGGCAGTCTCGTCCATATTGATCAAAAGAGGCGGTCGGTCTGGCGGCGCCTCCGCAACCGCGGCATTCACCCATTGGAAAAACGCAGCCGCCTGAGGGGCCAAAATTGGGGCCGCCAGGCGGACCCATTTTTAGGTCCGCGCTGCCTTCTGCTGTAGCAAAGAAACGCCGTTTTGCGGACCCGTTTTTGGGCCTGCCAAACACTTCAAAAGCAAACCAGGGTCGTTCGGCAAGCCCAAAAGAGACCCGTTCCTAGCAACAGTTTCGCCAGCAAAATCATAATAACGCAACTCTTACTAGCCCGCGCCTTCTGCCTGCGAACGTCCACTGGAACCTCCTCTCCCGGGCGCAGCACACCAATTCTTGCCCCCCACCTCTTCCGGAAACGAAA
Organism: Effrenium voratum; assembly: GCA_963377175.1. Taxonomy (NCBI): domain Eukaryota; class Dinophyceae; order Suessiales; family Symbiodiniaceae; genus Effrenium; species Effrenium voratum. The sequence goes on along the minus strand of CAUJNA010002482.1, from coordinate 26,240 downwards.
CGAGCTAACCACTTCCGCTGCTGTCGGGGCTTACCTGCGCTGCGACTAGCTTGGCTAAAAGCGCCCGCACTTGTTCGGGAGCTGCTGCAGAAATGCTAGCCAAGGCCTGCGCTGCAACTTGTTGCCGGGACGGAGCAACACCCTGGTCATGGTTCTGGCTGCAAATCCAAAGGTAAAGCGAATGCTCCATGACATACTTGTGGGCACACACAAGATCCGCAAACTCAAAGTGCGCCGTGGGGTCCCGGACCAAGGCATCAAGGCCCGAGCTGGGCGCATTTTGGAACGCCTGTTTCACTTCTGCCTTCAACCGCTCCACCACTGGCTGGCTCGGCACTGCGTGTGAGCCCTTCCCGCTCCAGCGGTGTCGCCAGCCACGGCCGAGAAGAAAATCCACGGCAAGGCTTGCTGAGTGGCCTCCCAGCACGTAGATCATGATGTGCTTGGAGAGCAGCGTCGCCTTGGTCTCCGAGCTCCTGCAGCTTGGACCGCCGCCAAGGCTCGCGCTTCCTGGCGAGGTTGCTGATCTGCCGCCTGAGGTCAAGAAGCTCTTGCTGCGTCGGCATTGCAAAGACCACTGCCAAGGGTGCCAGAAAGCAAGTGTCTTCCCTAGTTGCTGCGCTGGCTTTAGAACCAAGTGTTACAAGGTCAAAGTGTCACAGGCTTGGGACGAAGCTGATGTTTGCGGGGCTGAGCACAGCATGCGACTGCAAGCAACTGTAAGCAAGCAACCGCAAGCAATGGCAATTGACAAGTGCAGCGTCACCTGCGCAAGCACCGTGGAGCCACGGCATCGTTTTCAGCTCAAACAACGGACCCAAAAATGGCGCCGCTGCCTGCCTCTTCTTTTCTCTCGTTGCAACTGGACTGAGCTCTGCCGTGGGAAAAACCGAGGGCAGACACGCGAGCTGTACGTGTGGTCCGCCACTCTTTGGTCTGCCGCCACAGCACCTTGAAACTGCTACTACCCCTCCCGAACTCCTGCCATCCAAGAAAAAGCATGCAAGCGCGCTTTGCCAAAACATGAAACTCTCCTGCTCCAACCGCGGCGCCCGCAACTCCTGCTGGACTGGCGAGGCAGCAAAGCCACCCCGCGCAAATTGGGCCCGCCTTCTCCGACAGACGCAGAAGCAGAAGCAGAAGCAGAAGCAGAAGCAGAAGAGCCAACTTCTGCCACGGCGTCTGGCGCAAGACCCTTTCGTTTTGCCCGTTACCCGCAACTCCACGAAAACAAGCCAGCCTTCGACGACCTCGCTGCCTGCAGACAACAGCTCCCCTCGCGGGGCCGGAGCCGCAGCGCCCGCATCCTCTTCAACGCCACGTCCGCCTGCAGAAGCCGCCAACAACACGCAGAAAACGCACTACGCGCTCAGCCTTCTCCTGGACGCCCGACAGGCAACGCTACAGCTTCAGCTGCAGCAGCACCTGCTGGGGGCATGAATCGAAGAGCAACTCAAGCCTAGCAGCGGGCCGTCAGGGCGCCGAAGCAAAAGCACAAGGTCTTCCTGGCTCAACTGGCGGGCTGCCTGGCACGCTTGCAATCCTCCCACAAACCCCTTTGCGAGAAGGCTGCGGGCTTCGCCTGCAGTAAGCGGGCGCGTCGCTTTTTTGTGTTCTTCTCTTGCTTGGCGCGGGCCTTGTTCTCAGCTCGCATCTGGGCCCGGCGCCGCTTCAGCGCTGCCAGCTCGTCTGCCAAGACCTGCGCGCGGTTGACACTAACTTGCCGCATTGGCTTCGGCTGGCGGCGCTGCCTCTGGCTGGATCCGCTTCGGAGCCATGGTGACCTGCAGTGACACGGGAAGCGCTGTGTTACGCACGTTGGCAGCTGGCAAGCGGCCTGAACCAACTACACACTTGGCAGCCACGCGTCTCTTTGAAAATGGCTGCAGGGCAAAAACGCTGGAGGAAAGCTTTGTGCGTCTGGCAAGCAGCGCTCTACCCCCGTGCCCCCGAATTTCAATGTTGCATGTCCGGCAATACGCACCGGCAACATTGAAATTCGGGGGAGCGGGGGTGGCTTTTGCTTTCTTCACGGTCGGGCCTGCCAACATCACATGACAAGACCTGGCAAACGCTTGAACTCCAACTGCTTTGGCTTCCAGCAAGCTTGCAGACACAATCCAAAAAGCTTCAACACACGCGCATGTCTCCGTCTATCCATTTCATTTGCCTGCCTATTGACCTCTTGACTTGTCTATCACGATTGTATGTGGCTCAGCTACAAAGCAAGTAGAAACAAACAGACACGCGCTTCTTCGGAATCACAGCATCAATACGTAAAACGGCAAACACCTAGCAAAACGTTTGTTCCACGGAATTTTAGACACTTCGCGTGGCCCCGGCCTTCGCTTAAATCTCCTCGCGGCCTGACCGCCGCTCGCAAAATTTGGAAACCACACACACTAAACCCTAAGGCGAAAACACAAAAACGCTTACTTCTGCCAAGGGGGTCAGAATTTGGTCAACTGGGGTCTGGTTTTGAGACCTTGTTTCGGACCAGATCAATCCTCCCTCAACACGGCTCAGCCTGAAACTGCCGCTTATAGGCATTGGGCCTGACCAAATCGCCGCGGCTTCGACTTCAAGCAAGCTTGTGAGCTAGAGTGTTAAACATGTTGTTTCTCACGCCGCTAACAAACGGAAAGCACACACGCTACACTCTGAGGCCGCGACACAGAAAACTCGGCTTTGTCCTCAGCACAAAGGAATCGCGTCTAGCACAAGCCATTGCCTAATTGTCTCTGAAAGACATCATGCGTTGCCCCTTGTGGATGTTTTTGTCAAGCGCAACACGAAAAACCTTCACCGTGCAAGTAAATTTGGCCTGGTCAGCAGAACCATGCAAGCAGCCGCCTCCGCTCAAACGGCAGGAGCGAATTAAAAGCCGTCAACGTGGTCCAATCTGCTGCCGACACTTCCCTTACGAGGACGGCGCCCAGCGCTGTCAGCTCCGCGCTCAAGGCCTCCACCTTCTCGTTGGGCAGCTTGGCCTGCGCAGCAAGCTCTGCCATGCCCGCCAGAGCCAACGGCCCTGCGCGAGCAGGCTGGCGACGCCCAGAGGCCACACTTGGCTGCAGCACCAGTTCAGCGTCTGCCTCTGCAGCTCCGTCTTGAATCCATGCGCACATGCACTCCACACATGGGTCAGTCTGACGGAGATGAGACAATACTGCCGTGCACACGAAGTCCTGTTCTTCATGCGCTGAACATCCTCCTCGCTGACCTTGCCCCAGGGCGCCCACAATTCCTTCTCCTTTGCAGTAAGGCAACACCCCTTCCTCCAAGCAAAATCCTCATTGCCGTTCCGGAACGCCTGGCTTTGGCGAATTTCAAAGGGGTGCCCGTTGAAGAGAGACAGGAAAGTGCTCACATCGATGGTGCCCTGCGCGTATTCGATGGGCCGGAAGTCGTCAAAGAAAAGGAACCTCTTGTCCTTGGACAAGTTCACAAGGGGGAAGTTGCTGTTCAACGCTGGCTTGTGAAAAACCCGCGCAGCCCCAAACAAGTCGTCGAACGGGAGGACAAGGGTGGTCTTGCCAGAGTTGCTCGGGCCAACAATGATTGGGCAGCGGGTTGTCTTCGACGGCCCACAAAGAATGATGGCACGGAGCGCATGGGCAAGCTCAGGCCGGCTCAAGGTGTTCATATTGGCGGCAAAGAAGTTGTCAAGAGACGGCAAGGTGACGTCCCGTGGGACGCTGTGCACCGAACCCTCAAGCTTTAATACCAACCACGTAGAAAGGTGTATACGGACGATGCCGTTATAGCCGAACCCGTGTAAACGTTGTAAGGGAGAAGGAATGATAGTTACAACAGTGGTCCTGACAAATGCGGCGCAAGCAGTTGTTTTGCTCTTAATGCCGATCACGTAGGTCTGCAGTCACACATCAGATCTTGAACCTCAATTGTGTCTTGAGCCAAATGGCGATCAATGGAACTTGGGAAGCAACACCAACAAGGACCTCAGAACAGCTACCCAATTTCGGCACGGGGCCTAGAGGGTTTTAACATCCCCCATTTGGGTCGCATTGTTCATCATGCGGTCCAAACACCACAAAACGTTCCACTGGCCACGGCTTCAACTACGAAATCGTGTCGTGCATTCTTTTACTTGCTATCACTACACCGTTCATTCGCTGTGAAACATGCCGGGTTCGATTGTACGAAAAGTGAAACATTCATCCTCCAATCGAAGCACACATCCATATGCAGGTGTATATAATACACTGTGGCCACTTCACTTGACCGCCAGTGAACATTCCAGCTGCCGCATTTGCGCATCGCGCAGCTGTCATCCATAAATGGGTTGGCCACAAAAGTCCACCAGACGCGCCCGCTTGTGATCGGTCTGCATATCTCCGGCAAAGAAACATCGGTGAGTAATCAATGCAAATCGTAGCCATTCCAGATACCATGGACAATGCATAAATAATGAAAAGATATCATCTATAAGGTAATAATTCCATCCATGAATATCCAGAGCGTCATAGTCGTCGGAATATGTAACCATGTACACACCCAATCATCTTGGACACATGAATATAAATCATGACATAAGTCGTTCCACCGAAACAGTGTCGATGTGACGCAAGTAACAGATGGGGACTGGCCCACATCGTACCGCAATCATCATCTTCACGAAGCATACCTGTCCCCAATGGACAGCCTATGGGTACGTCGGCGGAACTCCTCGTCCAAGTTCTTCTGGGCTTCTCGTGCCCGGACACACTTCTTGTTGTAGTCCTCTGGCAACCAGTGCCCTTTCCGAAGGCACCAATCCAGCAGGGGTGTGTCGCATTTGTTCGGGTCGACGGCCGAGATGATGGCGCTCACGTTGACCGTGTAACCATGCTTGCCAAGGTTTAGGCCATCCCTCACGAATGATATATACTTGCAGTTGAAAGCTAGTGCAAAACATCTGAAAATAATATCACCCACCGGGTGCACTCGGTCCTTGACCAGGAGCTTCATTTCTTCCTTGGTGACATCGAGGATTCTTGCTGCAATCCACAGCTTGTAGAATGTGTATAGTCCCTCGCATTTGTTCACCATCATACGAATATATTCGTCACGCTCCTCAACCGATCGGAAGGCTCTTGTCCGAACATTCTCCGATTGAGAAATCTTCGTTATTGTTGATGGCAAAAGTATACCTTCCTGATCATGCTCAGTGATGTTGGGGTACCTCTTGAAATCATTGTGATAAGGGCAGCCCGGATTCCCTTCGAGTCCGGCATTCATCGTTCTCTCCTCACCACCTTCAAACATCCCCCACATCTTGGACAGCTGGAGTGCGATAAATCCTGCCATGTACTGAGCCTCACGCGGCTCGTCAAGGCAGATCGCCATCCGTTGGGAACTTATAATGTCCCGTGACGCCAGATCGGTGTCGCGGTAATGCCAACCGCTGTCTTCTTCTTCTGACGCATAGCCGGATGTATATCCTTGCGTGTCCATGTCGTCATCTTCTCCCGGAACTTCCTCCGCTTCGTCTTCATCCTCCTGTGCTGCCGCATCGTGGTTAGCTTCTTCCTGTGCACGCCTGGCATCTCCAGAGACGTTGGGGTTTTGGTTGTCCTCCTCGTCATCGGATTTGATGTGAATGTAGTATCTTCCGATGGAGATCAGTTGTGCCTCGCACTCCAGGCATAAGCAGAAGCAGGTGGGGATCGCGGTCGCACATGATGGACATATCCGGCACCTCAGTCCTTCCCATGTCTCATCATTCAGGATGACGACTTTGCTGACTTCGTCCCGGACCTCGTTGACCTGTGCGTTGAACTCTTCCATCTTGTTGTTTCGATAGAGTTCGCAAGCACGATTAACCATGTCAACGATGTAGTGCAGATTATCGGCACCTGTCTCAGTCTCCGGCATCCTCTCGCTGATCTTTGCGACGTTCTGGAGGAACATCGCAGCCGACTCTTGGGAAGAGTTGACAAAGCCAGGGCAGATCTCGTTCTCCACACACTTCGAGTACGCCCTCTTGATGTCAGCGTACTCCAGGCGCTTCCCTCCGTTGCTCTTGCCAATCCAAATGGACTTGACCTCATAGAACGGGATCACGTCAAAGACCATGAAAGTCCCATTAGCCGCGACTCCAGCCCCATACCGCGCGAGGGTTGCACTGGGAATGTAGATGATCGCAATCGGATCCCCTCTCCTCACGTTCCGTAGCGTTGTCTTCGTCGCCACGTTCATCTCATCCCATGGAGCAAACGCCCCGAAGTGCAATGCTAGCCTGTTGCCGCCATCGATTCCGCCGGGGACTAACCCACAGCGTACGATGCTTGGCAGGTTTTCCACATACGTCACATGGAATGCTCCTCCGAGAGAATCACCCATTCTTGCGGAATACCTATTCGCCAGTGCGGATGAGCTCATGAATCCAAAATCACTGTGACCGGTTGTGACTCGGATGCACCAAGGTCTGTACCATCCATCGCATCTGTTGAACATCCTGTCGATGTCGTCCCGATCCACGCCAGCCTTGGTCATTTCCTCCCTGGCTGCCCTCGTGTCGTTCGGGTTCATGATGCTCGGAAACCTTGCTGCCAGAACCTGGAATCTCGATTTCTTGCTTCCGGATTCCTGCCACTTGATCACCTCCATGATGCCCATGTATCGTTTCGCTCTCGTGGTGTATGGTGGGAATATGTCGTTGTTCCGGTCGTCAATGACAGCATCAATGTCGACCCATCCACCCTCGTCGCACCTGAAAGCACTTCCTCGGCAATTGCCGATCTTGTGTCGAAGGACTCTGCATAGGTCGTGAGATAGCTGGTTTGCTTGGTCCCTTGTAGTAAATACCGAGCGATCATCACCAATCCTGCATAGTGGAGCACCGTCGAAAGGAGCAATGCAGAAGTTGACACTCTTGCCAAGTTGCATCACGTCCACTTGCTCAAGGATTGCACCTTTGGGAAAGTATTTGGGGTCAACGATGGACGCATACGCCCATGGCAAGTGCACATCACTCACATCGCCATACTTCGGGATGTAGCACGGGATGGTGTCGCATCCCATCTCAAGCGTCTTCTTGAATGTCCTGCTGTCCCCGCACGGGTTGTAGGTGAGGTCGACGCCACCACATTGTAGCTCTCCTCCCTCAGCCGTGTCAGCCATCTCCACCAAATTAATAGTGTAGCTGTACATCTCAATTGTTTCTTTCCCTGCTTGTCCCCCTTTCTTTCTTTCCTTGGACGTTGATGAGGTCGGTTCCTCCGTATCCCCCATGTCTTCATCAGATGAAACAGGGTCACTGCTGAGTAGCTCACGGAGCACCTTCATCGCCTTCTCATTTCCAGCAGCCTCTTCAATGTCCTTGCAGTCGCCGTCGTGGGCCAGGTTTGCGCACTTCTTACAGATCCCCATATCTCCCATGCACTTCTCCATTGACTCCAGGAATCCTAGTGCCGCTCTCCGCCCGTCGATCACTCGCTGCTTCTTATCTTCCTTCTCAGCATTGGGCTGAGAACTTCGACTCGGGTCTGGTGCTTGACCAAGACCCTCATCTTCGCCCTCCGTGGCCTTTCTCTTGGACCCTTGTGCAGAGGGCTCGGTGATCAGGGATCGTGGATGTCTGGGCTTGACCTTGTTCATGATGTCAAGCACCTCCTTCGTGGGCACGCCGAGCTGTGCGGACGGTCTGTTCCGCTTTCTGTTCTGGCCCGTCGTGTGGGTCACGTTCCCAGCGAGGTGTCGCACTATTGACTGCTCGAACTCCCTCTTGATCTTCCATGCATCCTTCCACAGTGGCAGTTCGTGCTGGAAGTACGACATCACCTCAAAGAATCCCAACACCATCTCGACGACGTCTCCCAAGGATTCCTCGTTCGTGGTTTGTCCCAGGAGTTCATACATCGTTCCTTGGTCGAGCACACTCTTGATCCAGGACGAATATGCCACATTGCCAAGATCTTTGCCTATCACGAAGATGGACATCCTCTCCTCGACTCCCTCGGAATTCTTGCACACGATCACATCCCGGGATGCGCACAGTTGCTTCCCGTGACCGTTGTTGTAGAACTGTGCTGCTTGATCCACAGTCATGCTCACGAATCCCACGTGAGAAAGCTCCTTCTTCAGCCTTGAGTACGCGAGCTCCCGTATGATCGTGATCATGGCCTGGATATTGTTGACGTCCACCATGAGGTTTTGAAGGTCGGGGATTGCCACCACGCATTCCGCGAAGAGGCGCGTGTACATTTTCTTCCCCTCGATAGACATTGCAATACCGTTCGTGTCCGCGTTCCAGTTCGCGCAACAGTTCACGCAAGAAGAGGGATTGTACTTCGACTTCGGTCCGAGCACCTTCGACTTGCTCATCTGCATCTCTTTAGCGCAAAGTTCGCAGATAAACTTGCTGAGCTCCGTGACCGTATACCATCGAAGACGTTGATCACCGGCATCGGCTTTCCCAAAAGCATCCTGCTCGCCGTGTCCTTCATCTTGCTGCTCTTGTTTCCTCTTCGACTGTGCAGTGAAGGTCGGCTTGTACTCGAATTTCACCTTCGATTCCTCCATGTTCTTCGGGATGTTGAATCGAAGGTCGGGCTCGTTTATGCACGTCCCCTCCAGCTCACACACAAACGCGTTGCTTGGTGCGACCGCATCGATGGATTTCTCAATCAGCAGTCGCTTCAGGAGGAAATGTTGCAAGTTCGAGCTCCCAGGGATCTTGTAGTTCTTTCCTGTGAGCGCATGGACCACGCGCCACAGGCGATCGTTCTCGGTCACCAGCGCGCCTGCCGCCTTGCAGATCTCGCTAACCTTGTTGGCGATCGTCCCCAAGTCCCCTCTTCCACCATGGAAAGCAACATCGCGATTCACGCACACCACGACCAGGCCCTTGCATGTGTTGACGAGGTCAGATATCGCCTTCTGCAGGTAGTCGATGATGGGGTTGGCGGTCACCTGCCATCCGCATCCTCTCATGCACACCCAATCATATAGCGACATCCAGATGTGCACCGACATTGGCGAGTCATCCATGTCTCGCCTCCGCCGTTCAGCGATGAGCTTATCCAGCTTCTGCAATCGGGAGATGATATTCAACGTGTCGTTGGGTGAGGAGACTTGCTCACTCGACCCATAGTATGATCTCTCCTCGATGTTTGTCCATCCCTGTTCGTTGACCATCATCTGGAAGGTCTTCGTGCTCCCTTTCGAGTTGACGGCCCTCAGGGGCCAATCCAGGACCAAGAAGCTCTTCTTGTGGATCATCATGTCGCGAATCGTCGCCTCGCCAATGGGGCTCCTCTTCTGCCTATTGATAATCCGGTTCAACTGTCCAGGTGCGTTGTCCGGGTTCTTCTCCGCCTGAATCAACGCGTTGATGGCTTTGGCGCCCGGAAGGCGTCCAGTAATCAAGCATCCTGTTTGGGCACACAAGAAAGCATACAGCTGTAGCCATGCCGCATTTCCCTTCCCAACATAGGAAAGAATGATCTTCTCCGCGCTGGTCTTCTCCTCGAAGTGCAATAGCGAAGAGGTCAGGCATCTCAGCATACACTCCCAATATGTTGCGTTCTTGCCTTCTGCAAGACACGGCCCAAATACAGTTTGTATGATTGGGTACCCCGTATTGTTGTCTATGTTGAATTTCACATTGACAGTCGCGCCGCCCAAAGTGGTACCCCCTTCGAATGAAGTGTAGGTATCGTGTCCAGCAGTTGGGTTGATAATTACCCATCTGTCGTCGTCACCGCCAGAGTTCATTCGGAAAATGGAGTCGATGATCTCGTTGTCGATCTTGACAGCATCGCTGGCTTGCGACCCCCCACTTGGAGCTCCCGGCTGGGGGACTGGCCCACCAGCGGTGTCGCTCCGTCTTCCGTGGCGGCTCCGTCTTCGATGAGCCCATCACCCACCATGTCGGCTCTTCCCCAACCACGAAATCCTCGGGGTACTTCTCCAGTTCCCTCTCGATTTCATGAATCGTGCAGTATTTATTCTGGAAGAATTCGATCATGACGTCCTTCTCGGCCTTCTTCTCGATCTCCTTCATCCAGCTTACCCACTTGCGCCGATCTTGGTTCTCAGCGGCCCTGTCAGCCGCGTGCGGTGCCAAACTGATGGAGTTGATGTTCATCGCAGGCAGCTTCGACTCATAGATCATATCGATGCACCATAGGAAATCCCTGGCGTACTCAATCTCCCGGTAGAGATCGTTCAGCTCCCTTTTGTCTGGACGGAAATAAGCTGTATACGACTGATCTTTGGAGTCCTTCTCACCGAGCAATGGCTGCAATCTCCTCATGATGAACGATACGCACATGAGCGAATTGACCGCCCCGATGCACGCATCAGAGATGTCACTGGGGGTTGACCCACAGATCATCCAGCGCAATAGGTTGTTCTGGCTGGCATTCTCATCCCTCCTCAGTGCATATGCGAGGTTCTTCATCGATGCCTGCAGCTCATTCTGGTAGACCAACCCAAGGTCCCAATTCTTCTGGTAGTCGTCCTTGGAACCACGACCGTAGGAGTCGATCTTGGGAGCCTTGATCACGCTCAACGTGAACACTTTCCCCCAGTTTCGATCTCTGTATCTTGCGATTCTCCGGTCGTGCCTCTCAAACTCTGCAGTTGTCTGGAACTCCTCAGAGCTCCTCCACCTTCTCGATGACGATGCCCTAGATGACTCGTCGTTGATGAATTCTTTGTACACCTCCCCAACCGGGGTGTTCTGGTGGAATGCTGCTTTGAACGACCGTTCATCGTTGTCCTCGGCCACGCCTAATGCGAGATCCCAGATGTTCGCGATTGATCTCAACATATCCGCCCCTTCCATGCAGTACTTGGTTACGTTGAGCAACTCGGGGTTCTTCGCCAGCATCGTTGCCTCACCGCAAAGTTGGTTCAGCGCCGACACGATCTTCTTTCCCTTGCTGCAGAATTCCCTCCATCCAAGCATACATTCGTCGGCAGAAAGCTGTCCGAAAACTTTGCTGATGAACTCTAAGGCAACCCTCATAGACTGCCCTTCACCTTTCATCATCCCGCGGCCCTTGGCAGAGTAGTACGCAGAGTATGCATAAATAGCGGGGACGCCTATGTCCTCGATCCACTTCACGCACATACCCAGGTCGCTGCTCATCTCCATCCTCTTGGGTATCCTCTTGCCTTCCTCGATGGCGTTCTTCACCAAATTTCCCAAGAAGATTGCTGCTTGCCTAGATTTCCCAACAGGCACGCAGAAGAACTCATTCGTATTGACGACATTCGGATTGGCAGTCATCTTGATGATATTCTCCAGAACCAGGAAAACCCAAAATAAGCAGCTGCAAATGAAGCCACGGAATTGTCCCAATGCGATCCCAGCTTCAGATTGAGGTGACGAACTCGTCCAGCTCCTCCTTGAAGCCTGGGGTTCGGGACTGACCCAGCTCCCCGTATGCACCAGAGGTTCGGGACTGGCCCAGCACCTCGGTTGTGCAGTTGGGGTGGTGCAGATTTCGCTCGCAGTAGCTTGGTGCTTCCGCGATCTCCTTCGCGTAATGCAAGCAAGAGCGAGTTTCAACGGTGCCGGTTTGAGGCACCTTGCTCGAGCACGAAAACGGCGAAGGATCACACCCACAATTATTGACGTGTACAACTGGGTTTCTTTGGTTTCACGACCAGCACAAGGTCCATGCTCATGGTTTCCATTGCATTTCTTAGACAACGAGCCACCAAGTTCAAAGTTCCATGAGACAACTCTCCATGGTTTCTTGATTGGCATGGGTTTCTTTGCATATCTTTGTTTCAAGCCATAGCGACACCCATCAAACTCGTGACTAGTCCCATCATGCACGACCTCATGCAGTCTCTCATCTTTCCAATAATCACAACTTCCAGGCAACTCAAACAAAATCGCAGCTCGTTTTGTCATGGCATGCCGTTTAATTTCAACGAACCGTTCAAATAATCTCCAAAATTCTCTTTGTTTGGCCTCGATTTTCTCTGCGGTGTCAATGCCGCGAGTCTTGTTGAGGCGTGCCCATGATGATCCCCCCGTGCAAGGCCCGGCGAAGAACAACAAATCGGAAGGTTTGGTAAGCACATGTCTGGCGATTCTCCCCCCGTACTCGCTCAGTAAGTCATCAACCAGAGTTATGGTGACAACCTGCGGCCCGTCATGGCGGGCAAGAGCAGTGAACCAGTTACGTGGTTCGGAACATGCCATCAGCACGATAGGCCGAGCCAAGTCAACACTGTAAAGAGTGACGACTGTGCGAGTTCTCATACCAGGAAGCGAGACATGAACAGGAGCGCGAAGCACACCACCGTCATGTTTGACCATCGCGAGTTCAATACCCGGCGCTAACTGTGGCTTGTGCTTCACCGCAATGCGATACGGAACAAAACAACGACCAGGGACAAGCTGCTCGTGATTGATATGCAGACAACGCATGAGCAATTTCAATCGGAGCAACGTTTCCAAAGCAAGGTCGTTAACACACTTCAACTCTATGCGCTCGTTCGACAGTTCTTCAACAAATGCGGCCAGCACGGACTGCATGTCAACATCCCCGGACCCGACGTGAATTGGTCGTGGTCGTGGAGACCGTTCCCGCGCCGGTGCAGCGACCGGTACGGGATGAAACTGCCAAACTGCGCGTTCAACCCAACCATCAATTCGCACACATTGTAGCCCCGGGTCAACTCTATCCTCAACTTTGAGCCATGACCCATTCTTCAGAAACCAAGTGGAACGAAGCCACTTGCTCCCAAACGGTGTCATAACCGCGAGTGGAGGTTTCACACGCATCAATCTGGGTCCCTTGGCAACAACAACCGGATCATGTCCTTCATGCTCATGCAATCCCTCTTTGGATGTTAATCCAGACCACCATAGGTCCGGGGGCATGATCGGTATGTGTGTGTACGGAAATGTTGGAACTCCGTCAACTGTCCCCGAAGCGGTCTGCATGGTCCCCTTTATGGGATCACACGTGGGTGTGAGCGCCTTGAGGGTATCCGGGTCAGACAGCAAGCTCGGGTCAAGTAGACCAATCTGCAAACATGCATGTTTCCATTTGCGCCCATCATTGAACGCCTTGGTGTAAATATCGGCCGCCATCCTGTCGGTGACCTCATACGCCAAGTACATGTAATCACGTGTGAACATCTCATGCATCCACGAAATGCTAACACCATGGCTTCTCTCAAGGTGGCGCATCGTGGGGTTTCTCCCCGATCGCACGACACCGATCATAGCCTTGTTATCGTCATAGAACACAAAGTTCGGTGACTTCTTGAGAATCCGCTCTACCAGCTTGAGAGCGGGCATACCCATCGATCTCATGGCAACATCGGCCGCAACAATCTCGGCCTCGGGAGTGGAGTGACTCACACAACCCTGTCTTTTAGAGCTGCCAGACAACGGAAACCGGGTATTAGGCCCTTGTATATTCAAGTGTCCACCGGAGGTGGAACGCAGCGAGTCAATGCATCCCGCAAAGTCAGCGTCCGCATACAAGGCCAAGTGCACATCGTCCATAGGGTCTCCAACCCAACCGACCATGCGCCAATGTTTGGTATGATGCACATAGCACATCAAGTGATGCAAACCCCGATCATCGGAGTCAGTCCACCTATGCACGTTCCGTGCTAGGCGATTCACTTGCCGCAACAAATCGAAGCGAGCAATCCGCGCACCGTACAGCAACTTCATCAGTACGCTAGCGGCATGCGGAGCAAGGTGTCCACGCACGGGCTCCTTCATGGCCAACTCAGGAGTCCCTCCCCGTTGGTCCGGCACTGTGGCAGAACCGTCGGTGGGCACAAGATTGTTACACCAATTGCACACGACTGACGGCCCCTCTCTGGCAGGCTTCCGTGAGACGTGATTCTTTGTTTCTTCATGCAACTCAGGGGTGACAACCTTATTCAACTTCACATCGCCCGCCACTTCAAGATAGCGGTCGACACAGGAACGTAGGAACTGTTCCATGTCATAGGTCACCGTTGTTACTCGGTGTCCGTTCCCGAGAGTGACGTTTCCCTTGCTTTGATTGCAACCAAGGTACATGTCAAGTCCAGTCTCGGGCTCAATCTTCAAACGTGTACGCAACATGCTCCACCCTTGGGCAAGGTTCTTCTGCGGCCCTGCCATTTTGAAGTCGTCGACATACACAACCAGAACAAGCTGGAGCTTTTCGTGAATGTACACTGAAGGCCATTCTTCGCCGATGGGCTCAAAACCAACGGCACGCACCGACTCATCGCAGTGCTGCTCCCAAAATGTTCCCGCATCTGGGTGTCCGTACAGCGCCTTCCTCAACGGGACGACTGGTCTTCTGTACTTATCCCATTTGCATTCACTTGGCACGGCCTCCGGTGGCAATTCAATCCAACACGGCGTGCCTCTCAAGGTGGCCTGTATATACGCCTGAACAGCGTCGGCCATCTGCACATCCCAGCCATCATGACAACCCAGAAAATCCGCCCAACGCGAGGCTTCAAATGAAGCAGGGGAGTTCCCCAAATCTTGAAACATCGCAGCCTCAAAGCTTTGGTTCTTCACTTGGTTCCCCAGCAACACGCCTCTACCCTTGAACTTCCTCTTAGGATCACCAACAGGCAACTGTGAGTGCTTTTCAACGCAAATGCCATGTGCGCGAGCCATGTGTATTTCCTCCCCCTTCGCTTTTGCTTCTCTGGCTACAGCGTCATATTCGCGCACCGCGCCAAGATCGAAGACCCCCTGGTCGATTAATCCCGACCACTCTTTCTTCATTGATGCCAATGCATCAGGGTTGGTCAACATCTCTTTCCGGCCTACCGGCCTGGATACTAAAGCGTCGAAGAATCGTACAACTTTCACAGCTTTCTCTCTGTGCTGTATTCGCTCAGAAGTCACGCACGGCATCGATGGGTACTTCTTGGCTTCACCGTCCTCGCCTATCGCAGGCATTGCGAGTGGCACTTTTCCAGAAACTATCTCAGCAGACTCCTCCCATTCATACCAGGTGAGGTCCGTCGATTCGTCGACCGATGGATCCGTCCCCGATGCTGTCTCAGCTTCGTCTTTATGACTCTCCATGACTGATGCAACCGCCTTCGTCCAGTTTGGAGTCGACTTTGATCGCTCCTCAGACTTGAACTTCCAGGCATAAATTACCACCAGACACTCAAATTCTTTCTCAAGCTGAACGTTTCGTCTCATGACGTCTTGGGACTGTTTGGAATCCATGAGAACAACCACCCCGTCGACAGGATTAACAACAATCCTGACCCATTCAAGCTCAGCCAAGTGCTTCCCATCCATTGGGTTCTTGATCTTTGATATGTTCTTCCGCAATCCCCAATTGTACTGCCATTCTACTCCACCCCAGCGGTTCCGAAGCATCGCTCGAATTCTCTTACCACCGGGCATCTGTAATGTCCGTGCCTCTGCCGGCGCGGAAATCTCAGACTCCTTACCCTTGGGATCTTCTTCTTTCCTTTTGCCACCGCCCTTCACCTCGGCCTTCTCTTCCTTGGTGTAATATTTACTCATCATCTTCCATTCTTCAGGAGTGAACTCCGGAGGTCTCGATGTCTTCATTAGCCTGAATCCATCCTTCCCGACAGGATACGGTCTTCCGGCCTTGTCGATTTTAACCTCCTTGCCATCGTCGTTGACGTACGTGATGCCATCCCCAGGTAGTCCAACTGACACGTGTGGAAGGTCGGACTTTACAACCTTCTCATCGCCCTTAGGGTGTCCATCTCCCTTCCCTTTTGAAGAGCTCGGTCTAGCATCTTCTTCTCCTGCATGATCCCCCCGATCTCCGGCGATTACCTCCGGGCCATCGTCGAGCAGTAGACCAGCGATCTGATCGACCTCATCGTCAAGCAGTCGCTTCTCGTCACTCTGCAGCAATTCAGGCTCGTAGTCCTCATCTTCGATCAGGCGGTCACGCGCATCCAGACCGATTGCATCGATAGACATCTCTATCCCTTCCAAAGTCTCGTTGGCAACCTTGTACTTCTGTTGTATTGGGAATGTCAGAGGAGATTTCAGAATCATCCTCTCCGTCTGATGTGGCATTCTCAACCGAGGCGGAACCTTTGCCTTCTTGATGTTCAGCTCTGCACCCGCAAATGCAGTAAGTGCCCAAGCACGATACTTGTTTGCCCAATGCATACCGGTGCTCAACACATATCCAGCAAATATACCAGTTTCCCCTCTCGGCTCGAACTTCTCCCTCTTTCCCCCTCGTGCTTCACTCGGCTTGAAGTCCACTAGCGCACCAAAAGGTATCTTCTCGCCCTTGAACTCCTCGCCATGCAGCCTCATCCATGCACTCGATCCGTTCACCTCTTCGATGTTCATGAGATGGCACAGAGTGGTGATGGCTTGCACCCAATAACACGTGGGTAGACCGGCATGTACTAGACAAGCCGAAGTCTGGTCAATGATGAATTGATTTGTTCTTTCAGCAAGGGAATTGTTCTGCGGCCGTCCAGGCAGCGATAGGTCGTGGTTCAGCTTCAGCTCCACGCACGCATTGATCAGTTCCGGGCCGTCATCCGAATATACCTGCTTGATTTTCCTCCTCCCGCAGAAGTGCTTGATAGCCCTGACGACTGAGTCAGTGTCTCTTCTCGCGGTGGGATAAGCCATGATAATTCCGGTATATATGTCCCGGATGATGAGCGCATACCTGCCTTCCACTTCATGATCTCCTGATGCCGTCACAAAGTCGAACGTCACCAGGTCACCGAACGTCTTCACTTCTCTTTTGAATGCTCCCGTTCGTGATCTGAAGTGTCTCATCTTTGCCTTGACGCATGATTCGCAGAAGGGATTTCGGTATCTGTGTGTAAGCAAATGAGCTATGGAATTGGCGTCCTTCTTGAGGACTCCCACTTTCCTCTTTATTGATGATCCTTCGTACACGTCTACTTCGATTCCGGCATCTGGATCATCTTCATCAACCTCTTCCTCGTGAGCTTCGGCATCACCATGTCGATGCGGGACTGACCCAACATCTACAGGTATTTCCTCAGCCACGGGAGGCGGACGTACCGGACCGGCTCCTCCGGGTGGCCCGAAGTCGAATGCCCCGTCGTGGTGTTCGCCCTCGGCCTCTGCGGACTCACCGACAGCGGCGGGTGTGACGTCGTTCTCATCGTCACCTCCCTGATCTGCCTCGTCGTTCGTTACCATCGCCAATACTTCCGAAAAGTGCTCCTTGAGGTCGTCTATCGTAGGGCGATGCCTGTTACTCCGAAGTTTACCATCACTCACTAGGTACGGGATGTCGTCCTTGACCTGCAAGTGCACGAATCCCTGCTTTGGCGTAACCATGAAAGGTAGTTTACCAGGCATCCAGTGAAATGCAATAACCATCTTCATGCATCTCCTCCCCACTGACAATACCGTGGGTGTCTCATCCAATACATGCGGCTCGACAGTCTCGTCCAACTCGTCCACGACTATCTTGGCCACATCAGATGTGGAAGTGGAACCATTCGCGGTCTGGAACACGATCTCGTCGTCATCTTTCACGATGTCGACACCCAGGCTCTTCGCCTTGGCTCTTCCGATGAGATCATGACCACATCCGGTGTCCATCAACCATTTCACCCGTTTGCTGATGCACGTTGACATGGCGAAAACGTTCTTCGGCATACCATGCTGCTTCTTCCAGTCGACAGCCGATTCCTTGATCTCGTCCTTGTTCCGATCATACTCGAACATTATGCTGCTCTCCTTGGTCACCGGGAAGTAGTGCTTCTTATATACATCATCCACCACTTCTCTCAGTATCTTCGCA
Organism: Effrenium voratum; assembly: GCA_963377175.1. Lineage (NCBI taxonomy): Eukaryota > Dinophyceae > Suessiales > Symbiodiniaceae > Effrenium > Effrenium voratum. The sequence continues at coordinate 8,487 of CAUJNA010002482.1, read as the reverse complement.
CGTATCAATGATCGTTGGACTTGATAGGCTGATAATTCACGATGATCACTGCTTTTGAACTTCTTCTCATCGACGTACACGTACTGATAAGGCTCATTCTCATTGTCCTCATAACCGTACCATTCCCCTTTTCGTTCCCATTGCCTTCTCTCGTCTTCGAGGTAGGTGATCTCCCCATTCTCGTCGACGTCGAGCACTTCCTTGAACCACACCATTTTCTCGGGGATCTCGGACTCGCCAGACCATCTCGATGATTCGCTCATCGCGTCGTCATCGTGCTCGTGGTAGACAGTCTCGGCTTCGTCCGGTTCGACCTGATCAACGTCCTTCTTGAAGCTTACCTTCCCTGCAGGAGCCGATTGCTTCAGGACTATCGCGGGCATTGCGATGGCCCTCCTCGCAATGGCAGGCGCTGCGGCTTTGGCGGCAGCCTTCGACTTGGCTTGCGCCTTGTCATTTGACGTTGCTGGAGCTGAATTGTTCTTGATGAGCTCATGCCTGTACTTACAAGCGCTTCCCCTATCGCACTTCCCCTTCTGAAACGCGAAGCATGCTCCATCATCCCTCCTTGGTGACGATGATCTGGACTTGGATTTGCCCTTTCCTTTCCCCTTGGACATGCTCTCCAACTTATGCTCCGTCTTCTTGCTGTGGGAAAAAGTGCATTCATTTCCTTTCACGCACCCCTTCGCCGATTTGAAGTGGTACCAGCAGGGGTTATCCTTGCTTCCGCCCGGACTCTTGCCTCTGTCGCTGGCACCGTCGGACTTGCCGTTCTTGCCAGCGTGGCCCTTTGCCTTGGCTTTTGGGAGCACAGGAGCGGCATCAGGTCCACCGGGTTTCCCCTTTCTGCCCTTGCCACCCTGGTTCTCCTGTTTGCCAGTTGCTGGAGCCGCATCCTTCCCGCCTGACTTCATCATCGACTTGACCGATTTCTCCTTCATGTCGAGCATCAGGTCTTCCCGATCTGCCTTGATCTGATAGTCGATCAACGCCAATAAGAATTCATACGTCTTCTGAGGATGCTTGTCCGGTAGTCTATGGTAGGCATTGAGGCCGAACTCCATCTTCTTGCTCCCTTTGATCTTCCTGTAAAGGATGTCTCTGAGAGCCAGCTTACTGGGTCTGTCCTCGCTCCTCATCTTCAGCAGCAAATCATACCATTTGTTCCTGAACATGACCAAGTTCTTGTCGCCAGGAAAGTCAAGGTTGAATAGATGCTCGATGTGGTAGACAAGATCCGTTCTATCGGAAGTTCTGAATGATTGCATAACTAATGCCACCAACTCTCGTCCCTTCACGATCACCCCTTGTTGATGTCGTAGTTCAGAGTGTCGTGTAGCATCGAGGTATACGTCCTTGGCTTCGTCAGGTGCTTGTTTCAGCATGTTCTGCATGCCCATGGCCATCTTAATATCTATCGTAGCAAATCTGTCGCCACCTGAATCGCTAAGCAAATCCAGGTCTGGGTTCAACCCAAGAGCCTGCTCCAGCCATTTCGTCCATGCGTCGGTATCTGGATCTGCACATGCGCTCAGAACATTCATCAGCAGTTGCATCTTCCAGGTGTCAAGTTGATGGATCTTTGGCCAGGCCGGAATAGATACTCTCTCGGCCTCTTTCCTCGAGATTCTCGGTCGATCATTCTTGATCTCTCGGTTATCTCTCGATCTCCTTCGTCTCCTCCGTGTCCGATCGTCTTCTTCCTCTTCTTCTTCCTCGTCTTCCTCATCTCCTTCGTCGTCGTCATCCTCATCCTCATCATCGGGTGGATCATCCGGAGGTCCTCCTCCGCCACCAGCGAGGCTCAACTGACGTCGACCCGCTCCCTGCCCATTCCCATTGGGCGGGAATCCACCGTAATCCAATGGGGGCGTAGTACCGTTGTTTCCCCCCCATCACCACCACCAGTCGTAGTAGTGGATTGTGGGACATGCCCAACAACCCCTTGCATCTGGGATAGGTGTACATCGATCATTGGATCACCGAAAGACGGAAAGAGGATCGAACCTGGCATCAGCGACGAATTAGGGATTTGATTTGAAGACGATGACGGGACTGACCCAGCCACCTTCTTGTCTATCCTATTTGAATTAGCCTGGGTTCCTCCCTCAGCGCGTTTCACTACTGCTCGTTCACGATGTCCATCTTTGCTGCTGGAGGCTTCCTGTGTCTCCAGCTTCTTGTGTGCACGTAGTTCCTCGTTGTCAGCATCGAGTTGGCGTACAAAACTCTCTTCTTGCTTGAGCGTCGCCTCTCTTTCTTTCAGTTGTCTCTGAAGCTCATGCATCTCCTCGAGGTACTCATCGTACATTCCCTTAGCTGTCAATCTCCAGTACTCAGCCTCCTTCGACTTCTCGTCCATCGTGCACCGTTCCTCTTGTTTCTCTTCTTTGACCTGGGCTAACTCCAAGATCGCATCCTGACGATGACCACCTTCGACAGCAATCATCTGGTCCTTCATCGACACGTCGGACTCATACTGTTTGACGATCTCTTCTTTTTCGCGAAGCAAGCAATCTGCTCTCTTCGATTCCTGTTCCGCAAATACTGTAACGTCATTCAGCCTCGTCATCAGCTGTTCCCTGGAGTCCTCCAAAGAGTACGTCTCGGGGCGCTTGACGAGTGCATGCTCCAACTGTGATTTCAGACTTTGGACCATCTCCTCCTCGTTGAACTTCTCGATAGATGTAGAAGATTCTATGCCTCTGATCTGTTGCTGATAAACTGATATCTGTTGTGAAGCCTCACGGTGTATCTGATTTGCACGTATAGCTGATTCCTGCGCGGCCGACTTCTCGCTTGCCATGTAGGATCTCATCAATGCAATCTCCCGCTTCTGCTCCATGATAGTTCCTTCAGCTTGCCTCATCTGTTGCATCATAATATTCGACTCCATGTCTTTCTTCTCCCCGTACTGAAATGCGTTCATTTCCACCTTGCGCATCTGTTGGGCTTCTTCCTCAAACTTGCGCCATGCCTCAGCCATGTGGTGTTGGTGGTGACTCACTAGATGTCCCGACTGCTTGCTGGCAATCTCGCATCGTCTTTCCAGCTCCTGGATCCGGATGGTGCTTCCATAGTCTTCTTGGTTAAGATTCGCCATTGCTGCTGACATTTCATCAAGTGTCTTTTGATATTCCCCGATCTCCACCTCCATCTTATTCTTCTCTTTGATCACGGCGCGAAAATCTGCACTGGTGGGTGATTTTGACCTCCCACCCTTCGATGTCGATCTCACGCCCTTCTGCGACGTCCGTGGTGTCGCAGGCGAAGATGATGATCTTCTCGGTGGGGATTCTCTTTTCTTCGACTCCTGATGAACATCGATTTGCTTCCATGATCTTGTGGGAGTAGATATGTTGCTGAATAGCGCGGAACCCCCGCTCCCAGGTTCATCCTGTGAATCTGCAATCATATCCATCACCGCAGGAAGAGCCATCAATCCATTGGATCCCTCTGAGCTGCTGTTCCCAAAAGTTGCAGTACTTGGGCTCGCCGAAGACGCCATTGTACTGTGTATGTTATCGTTCCTTTATTGTCCCTGTACCCGCAATAAACCAGCTGTCTCCCAGTCCAGTGTAGAGCTTGTAGTTACGGCTGATAACCTGTCAAGAGACGGCAAGGTGACGTCCCGTGGGACGCTGTGCACCGAACCCTCAAGCTTTAATACCAACCACGTAGAAAGGTGTATACGGACGATGCCGTTATAGCCGAACCCGTGTAAACGTTGTAAGGGAGAAGGAATGATAGTTACAACAGTAGTCCTGACAAATGCGGCGCAAGCAGTTGTTTTGCTCTTAATGCCGATCACGTAGGTCTGCAGTCACACATCAGATCTTGAACCTCAATTGTGTCTTGAGCCAAATGGCGATCAATGGAACTTGGGAAGCAACACCAACAAGGACCTCAGAACAGCTACCCAATTTCGGCACGGGGCCTAGAGGGTTTTGACAGAAGTGCTGCGCTGCACGCGCGTAGCTACAGGAGCCAGCCTTGCAAGCCTGGCCAGCCATGCGGCAAAGCAAGGCCCACTCTGTCTCCTTCTCTGCGTTGGACCTGTCACGAGCTTGCTGCCAGTCCGAGGCCTCCTCCACGTACTCGCCCAACTTCCGCTGGTTCTGACACACCCACTCCTGCATCTTGCGCGTGCCATGGTCTTGGGTGTAAGCCATCACTGCCGCGGGAGTTTGCAAGTCTTTCGCAACGATCAAGGCCGTCAGGTCCAGCTTGGAAAACTTGGCCGTCGCCTTGCTCGCGCTGCACAGCCTCTTGCGCTCCGCGTTCTCACTGCGCTGGCGCCAGACCTCAGCGTTCCAGGGCTGCTGCGCAGCCTCAAAAAGGCTCCAGTCCTCTCCGTCTGCGGCCCACTTGAAAGGCTCCTCGTCAATCACCGGCTTCTCGCAGGTGGCAATGGCGCCATATCTCACAGCTGACCAAAACTGCGTGTGGGAAGCGGACCAATGACTTGCCACGTGGTCCCGAGCCCTAAGAGTTCGCTTGGCAACCGTCCATCGCCTTTTGCAAGACAAGAGCACGGCAACATGGAATTATTTTCATTAGTTGGAAACCCGGGCCGGAAGGATCCTTTTATAAAAGGTCAAGCCAATTCCAAACACATATAGTATATATCTATCCAGAGTCCAATGACATGTATAAAGTCAAAACTCATACAGATATAAAACCTGAAATGATATGTCGCATCTTTTCCAGTGCAAAGGGGCGTAGTCTGCATTGGTCCCGAGCTCTGGCTCAGGGGCAGGCAAGAGAAAAAGCGCCCGGCCAGAGCGGGCGTACAGATGGAAGATTTCGGGCGGGAGTGCAAACGGGGTGGGCAAACGAAATAATTCCATTGCGAAATGGCAAAAAGGCGCCCCACCCACCCACCACTTGATCCAATGTTACGGATCAACAAGAGATGAACAAATTGGCAACAACCGGCCCTAACTTTTGCAACTCAAAAGTTGTTTCCAACTTTTTTTCAAATAAGGCGTTCATCCCGATAAATCGGGAGTAGCACACTTATTTTCATTAGTTGGAAACCCGGGCCGGAAGGATCCTTTTATAAAAGATCAAGCCAATTCCAAAACATATAGTATATATCCATCCAGAGTCCAATGACATGTATAAAGTCAAAACTCATACAGATATAAAACTTGAAATGATATGTCGCATCTTTTCCAGTGCAAAGGGGCGTAGTCTGCATTGGTCCCGAGCTCTCCCCCTTTTAGGAAAAACGACCAATGCTCTCAGCCCCCAAAGCTTCAGCTACCTCAGTCCATCTGATTTCCGTCTCCACAGCTCCCAACGCTTTGACTTGATCAAAGCGGAGCCTGCTGGGAGCATCGGCGATGTTCGAGCTGGCCGGTACTCTGGCGTACCAAGCTTTGCACTGGCATTCTATTTTAAGATGCGACACACTTGCCATCAGAGACCTAGCGTGACAGGTCGCTCCCAGGCTTTGATGCACGCCGATCTGGCATCATCATTGTCAATACAGCGCACCACTGATGCGCCTGAGAAACGCTGTCTCCAACAAGCAAGATCGATCAAGACAGGGATGATTTCCCGTGTGATTCGCAGGGAAAGGACAAGCGGCGTTCCAGGGTGTCCGCAGGAGCCTCACCTCCGAAAAAGGAACGCACTTCTCATCTGGAGTGAAACAGGACGCCCCCAACACTTCCCAATTTCTGTTCAGCTCCTTTATACGCACCGTCAGTAAAACAGTCCAAGAGCTCCGAGATGTAGGCAAAAAGGCTGAGGGGTCTAGCATTGCTCGCTCGCTCTACGAGGAAAATAATTGCAAACCTCTCGGACACGCTCGGAACATTCCTATTGTTTTCCTTCACTGCAAGATCGCCCAGGACTTTGATAGCATTGTCAGCAATCCTTCGGAAACTATGCTCTCGAACCAGTGCAAACGTCCCCGCAAGGATTCCGACTGCTTCAAGCTGACGTAACCACAGTCCAGAATGTCCTCAAGGACCTCTTGCAACTCCAGGCGTCGTTAACAAGTGTGGCCAAGCGCAATCTCACTCTATGATCAAAGGTCCAAGTCAACTTCACTCCCAGGGCGCGGAAAAACCTTCGAGAAGGCGCATGCTTTTGAGCCATCCCGCACAAATTCCAAACCTAGAAGCTGAAAAAGGCCTTCAACTGCTGCAGTAGCATTGGTCGCCATTGACCGTTTGCAAATTTGGTGTAGTACCCCAAACCATTAGCTGCTGCAGTAGCGTCGGTCGCCACAGACTGTTTTGCTGATGTGGCGTAGTCGTCGAATGAAGCACACCAAACAAGCCGTAATCCCAGCATGCCAAAGAAACCCCCCAGCCATGCCGATCCTCACGCGAATCATAAGGTTCCAAAAAGCAAAGAGTTGATGTCCAGAAAAAACGAACTCGCCCACAGCCTGAGTACCAAACAAGCCGTAATCCCAGCATGCCAAAGAAACCCCCCAGCCATGCCGATCCTCACGCGAATCATAAGGTTCCAAAAAGCAAAGAGTTGATGTCCAGAAAAAACGAACTCGCCCACAGCCTGAGTACCTGACCGCAATACGCCACAGACCGTTTTGCAGACGAATAATACGGCGCCATAGACCGTTTTGCAGACGAATCATACGGCTCCAAAAGGCAAGGAGTTGATGCCCAGAAAACTAACACGCCCACAATCTGCGTGCCTGACTGCAATACTCCATACAGCGTATTGCAGATATGGCGTAGTCGTGGAATTGAGCACACCGGCAAGCCGTAATCCCACCATGCCAAGGAAAACGCCCAGCCATGCTGATCCTGAGCTCCAAAAGGCAAGGAGTTGATGCCCAGAAGACGAACATGCCCACAAACTGTGTGCCTGACTGCAATACGCCATAGAACGTATTTTAGATATGGCGTAGTCGTTGCTCCAAAAGACAAGGAGTTTGATGTCCAGAAAACGAACTCGCTCACAGTCTGTGTGCCTGACCGCAATACGCCATAGACCATGCTCATCCTTTTCGAATCGTGGAACGCTCACGAATCAACTTGCCTTGTTTAATAGTCGGGTCGGCCCGAACTTCACCCCACTTCAAAGCCCGCCGCCCGACTGCTTTGGTTCCGGAAGGAAACTGCCAGTGCTGCTTTGCGACGTTTAGGAGCTCGTCCATGAAGAGCACGTAGCAGTCATATTCAGAAACAAAGGCTTGTACTTCGCCAACATGTCTCAAACCATGCGGTGCAAAATTGATCAGAAACGACCTGTTGCTCTGACAAAGATTGTAGGTCCACCTGAAAAGCTACAGTCCAGGAGAAAAAGCGGAAAGCAGCCTTTTCTGCAGTGGGATATTTCCAACTGCTATTGATGACCACAAATTTTGGCTCACGAGGAAGACCATCATCACGGAAAACAGCAAGTGGTTAAACCAGTTTCCGGGTGGACCACTATCGAGTCGTCTTCTTCTGTTGCATCCCGAGCAAAGAGTTGACCAGTTTCTCAAGGGAGCATGCGATGGCCCGGTTGGATGCCCAAGAAGCGATTGTGGCCGTGCTGGAATAAACCTTGTTGGCAGTTTTCCACGCGCAGTTTGTTCTTCTCGCGCAACCCAGGCAACCCTTTAGGACGAGCGAATCTCCACCGCCAAGACTCTCATGTTCAAATCTTGTATTGCACGGGAAAAACCTCTCAGATCCCGATGCACTGTTTTCTGATGCCCCAGAGCGACGCTGGCCAGCGAATCCTCGGCCCGCTGTTCCTCATCGGCATCACGCTCAACTGAGAAAACCCAGGTCAGCGCCCAGGATGAATGCTTGCCATGCGGACGAATTCACCATCCGCATCACGTCTCCATTGCTTCTGGCGACGATGCGAATCGACCGGCAAATGTCAGTTGCTGGCCCCGCAAGCGCTCAAACTATGGTTTGCCATGCCACATTCGATGCCCTTGCGCATGCCTTTTCATGCACCGACCATTTGTCACGTCCAGCTTGCAACCTGCTTTCAGATCGTACCCAAGCAAACAGCATCGCCCTCCGAATCCCTCGGATTGTAGCCCTGCAATTCCAACGGACCGATGAACTCTGCTTTGGCCGCGGGCTTCTCCTGCGTCTTTGGTCATGTCTCAAAGTGTAATTGCTTCATCCATGGGGGCCGGAACAGAGGTCAAACTGACGGATATAACTGCATATCTTCCGCCAAGATGGTGAACAGTTCCTGATCAGCCTTCACCAACTGTTCCAACCGCACACGGGTGTGGCCTTCGGGAGGATCCCGGGGCACCAGGCCCAGAAGCTGCTGCAACCATACCTGATGAATATCCAGGTGTGTCAGCCCGCACGGATCCAGCGCTGTTCCCCTTCGCTGCACCGCCCATTGCCAAGGCAGCTCGATCGAGGTGTCAACGCTGATCTCCTCGTCGGGTCCTCGAGGGGGGCAACCCAAATGACTGGGTCTGTGTCACACATTGAGGCCACCAGGTCGATGAAAGCATGCGATAGTTGCAGCTCGCCCTTG
>CAUJNA010002481.1:0-32231 GCA_963377175.1 Effrenium voratum | reverse complement strand
CAATAGGCTGGTGGGTGCTTCTTAGTTAGCCACTGCCCAGCCATGGCTGGGAAGGTGGAAATCACGAGGGCCGTTGCCTTGACTTTTGATGGAACCACCCAAGCAATTCCTGCAGAGCTACTGCGAGATTTTGATGGCACCACATTCCTGAAGCTCAGAGGCTCCAAGCCAGAGATTGCCAAGCTGGTGTGTGGCTCATCCTGCCGCTTGCCCAAGAATGCTTCCCTAGCCAATGGTGCTAAGATGCAGGAGCTGAAAGCCAAGAGGCTGGCGGCTTGGCAGAACGTCTGCCTGGAAGAAGCAGAGCAGGAATTTGGCGGCGGTGATTGCAATCCCACAGAAACAAATGCTCCTTCAAAGAAGAGGCAGAGGGAGGATTGTGTTGTCACTGTGGATATTTTCGGAACTGATGTCAAGGTCTTTTGTCCTGGCAAAAGGATGCAGCAAAATGATGTCCAAGTTGCACTGGATGAGAGCCACCTGAGTGCTGTATTCCAGTTTTTGAAAGCAGACTGCCCAGCAGCACCTAGCAGCAAAAGGCAGTATAAGAAGTCTGGCAGATACTCTGCCTTGTCCAAAGAGGATGAGGAAGATGAGGAATGTGAGTAGGGCGCAGGTGCACAAGCTCAATGGGAAAAAGTCCACCAGACATGTCAGAGCACAATGCATGTGTGTTGCTGGAGTCCCGGAAGCAGCCAAACACAATCCTCCAAAAGGTTGCGGGGTGCTTTGTAGCTCGAGGTAGCAGATGTATTTGTGTGCGCTTTTAAAGAGCATTGAGTCAGCCTCTTTAGGCTTGGTTGCAGCTCAGCCTTATCAGGCTTGTTTCAGATTTTTTTGAGCGCTGTGACAAGGCATTCGTAAAGCTTGCACCCATCGCAGGTTGGATCACTGCACAAGCATCTTGACAATGTTCAGCCTTACAGGCTTCATATGGTAAAAGCCGCATTCATGTTTACACCAGCAGACATACACTCTGGACCACACACTGTTCAGCCTCTTCAGGCTCCTTTCATGCCACTTTGTTTAGCCTTCTCAGGCTCTATACGTTTTGTGCGAGCTTGCTTGGGACAAGTGTGCCCAGCACCGAGCAACATGGCTCAAGATGAGGAGAGCTTCGCGGAGCTGGTAGCGAGGCTGCAAGTGGCCGGCCCGGAGCCGGACATGGAAGCCATGGAGAACACAGGAACGAGCCCGGTGGCTACAGATGCTGCAGAAGAAGACAAGGCTGCAAAGGCCGAAGAAGAGATGGCGGACGCCACAGACACAGAGGTGGCACCAGCCAAAAAGAGTCAAGAAGAAAGCTGGCCGGAGCAGGAGAAAGGCCAGGAAGAAAGCCGGCCGGAGCAGGAGGAAGGCTGGGTGTGGAAAGAAGGCCAATGGGCCTGGTGTATGGGCAGGCAGGAGTGGGCCTGGCTGAAAAGTGAATGGGTTTGGCTTGAGGAGCAGGTGGCCTGGGCACAGCCCCAGTGGGTCTGGCCAAGTGGTGCCGGGGACTGGGTGTGGCGTGATGCTATGTGGGTACAGCTGCAGCGCCGGAGGACAAGCCGTACCCGACGGAGCGGGGATGGCAGCCGCACGCAGGCATGATAATGCCGCAGGAATGGCAGGGCCAGTGGTTTGTGCCACCAAGCCCTGCGAGTGGCGAGGAGGAGGACCCAAGCAGCCAGGCTGTGCAGGATGAGGTCATGGAGGACTACGGCAGCGAAGAGGGAAAGGCCAAGAGCTTTCTCGAAGTCCTGCGCATGCAGGAGGAGGCCGAGGAAGAGGAGCGAGCAGCCAAGCGGCAGAAGTTCACGGAGAAGTCCACGGGGAGCAATCCCCAGAAGCCGAATGCAAACCAGATCTACCCGCAGGACTTGTTTGCGCCGCATGTCCGTATTTCTGAAACTGCCATGCATGTTTTTGCCAGACCAGCTCAGCCTTTGTGTTGCAGGCTTCTGGCTATTTTACCCAACCGAGAGCAATCCATTAGGAGCAACCCATTAGACTTCATCCATACTGATCTGTCTCATTTACTAGTAGCAACTCTTGGGATGATCTTGATGTGTTGGACAACCTTGTGCATAGCTGTGAGGTGTGTTTTAGCCTGGCAAGAGGCTTCATCCAATGATTTTTTTTAGATCTCACCAAATGGACTTGCATCAGGGCAAGAAGAAGATCAACCGAGGCAGCGGCTGGAAGATGAAGACAGTTCCGCTGGTGGCGCACGTGATGAACGAGGACTGGGGCCAGGCAAAAGCAGCTGCCCGGTCGATGTACGACGAGGCGGCGATGCAGCCATGGGTGGACAAGTACATGCAGCAGATGAGCACTTTTGGCCGAAGCGACCGCTGGAAGGCCTGACATGTCACTGTGGAGGAGGTGGAGGAAGGAAAAAAGAAGCTGCTCCAACTGATTATTTAGGTGCATGTTTAGCCTACGCAGGCTGTCAATCCATGTTCAGCCTCACGAGGCTACATGTGGAGCTTCAGCCTCAGCAGGCTGCACATTTTCATGGTCAGCCTCAACAGGCTATGTTTGAAATCAAGATCAGCAGTAGATGCTAACAAAGCAGATGACACTGAGACATTATCAGCCTTGACAGGCTTTTACAGTAGTGCTCAAGCCGAACCTACTCACAATTTCAAGATTATTTCCACACGATTGACATGGTTCAGCCTTGGCAGGCTTAACAGCGCCACTCAGCACCACCAGGAAGCAGGAGGATTCATTTCTTGAGTTTAGAACTAGTCAGAAATGCCTAGTGTGAGTCTACACATTTAGCACAATTGCAAAAGTATACTGAAACAGATTGAGGTTGAAAACAAAATAAAAATAAAAAAAACAAATGCCAACGTGCATGAGAAAGGTTAAGAAACATGTGATGGTTACTCTAAGTCACACTGGAGTGATGATATCACTGTCATAAATCTGAATTGAGCACCAACCGAATGAAGTTTGAATTCAGAATTTTGAATTGGAGGATCAAAGGCATGATTTCTCATGTATAAAACCTGAATTGCAAGAACAAGGGCATCATTTTCACTTCATAAATGTGAATTGGAAAATTAAAGGCAAAACTTTCAATTCAGAAATCTGAATTGAAAATCAGGGGTATGTTTTTTCAATTCAGAAATCTGAATTGAAAACACAAGGTTGTGAAATTTCAATTCAGAAATCTGAATTGAAAAACAAGGTTGTGAAATTTCAATTCAGAAATCTGAATTGAAAATCAAGGTTAAGTAATTTCAATTCAGAAATCTGAATTGAAAATCAAGGTTGTGTAATTTCAATTCAGAAATCTGAATTGAAAATCAAGGTTGTGTAATTTCAATTCAGAAATCTGAATTGAAAATCAAGGTTGTGAAATTTCAATTCAGAAATCTGAATTGAACAAATCAAGGGTGTATAAATTGAATTCAGAATTCTGAATTGAAAATATCAAGAATCTAAAGCCTAAATGCAAATTTGCTGAAGTGGAAATGTAGCTCCATGATTTCCAATTTAGATTTCTGAAGTTGAAACTCATTATGATTATGCAGGTCTTGTGATCTTTTTTGAGGATGGACACACCAAATTGATAGTGCATTTTTATCTTTCATGTTTGAAACCGAAGGATAAGATATCCACTTTGGTATTTTGACATATGACTCCGTATGTTTCTCACAACATGCCAGTCCTTCGAGACTTAAATTCTTGCCTCGTAAATTATGCATCATCATATTGTACATGCATGTGTTCACCGGCTGTGGTTTTTGGGGTTTGGTGTAGCGCCTACACCTTTCCTAAAATTGCATGTGTTTTTTACAATCTTCCTTGAACTTGTACATGATTAGTATAGCTTTCGACCAGTTATGGATGTACAGATGCACCAGCTACACAAACACAGAGCATCATGAGTGTAGCAGTATCAGCACAACCAGCCAACATGACAGGTTGCAAGGTAATTGCGGGTGAGCAGGCTGCATGCCAGCAGATTGAGCTTGCATTTCGCAATGGCTGCACAGAAAGTTGCATTTGTTATAGCTGCATGTGCTGAGTTGTCAGACGAGTCAGAGAAAGAAGGTTTACAGATTAGGATGGTCTCACAAGGATGGCCTTTCACTGGGACTTGCGAACTGCTGCATAGATAAATATGAGTTCTATTTCAAACGCATTTAACCATTCATCCAAGGAGCATTGCACGGGCTTCAGAGTGTTTTGCATCTGTTGGCAATTTAGTTCAATAGGTTTGGAAGCCTTGCATCTCCAAAGACAGAGTGTGCATCAGTTGTTTTTTACATTGTTAAACTAACAACGTGAAGCACAGCATTGCTATAGAGACACGTTCAGCCTTTTCAGGCTGTTTGTTTTTGTGCGTTTGCAATTCAAATCTTCTGAGCACATTTGTTTTGTTGGTGGGAGGTTTGCCTTGTGATTTGAATGTGCTAGTGCCTTTTAGGATTCTGCTGCACTTGGTTTGAGGGCTGCGTGTTTGCAGGAGGATCCCAATCAAGCTTGCTCTCCAAGTTGACACTTGACCCCGGTAGCTATTTTGGCGGCAGGTGTCCAGGCTTCACCTTGCTCTAGCAATGTGGTCGGTAGCTGACATGGAGTCTGAGCTGGTGTCTGCAAGACAGCTCTTGCAGGCGCGGCCAGGCCATGAGCCGTTGATGCATGGGCTGGGCAGCGCCCTCAATGGCAAGCTTGAGGCCATGATTGTCGGGCCCTCCCAACTTGTTCAGTTGTATGACTTGGTCAAGGGCAGTGGCCTACCCGATGCCATGAAGAATCCCATGCTGCACATCTTGGATGAGAAGAGCATGGGGAAGGCTAGTGGCCCATGTAAGGTTACAGCAGTGCCACAGCAGGTGGACTGGATCAACCACTATCTGACTGCAGGGGAGCATGAGAAGCTTGGGCAGTGCAGCCCTTATGAGGGTGCCCATGTAGTGCGCAAGAGGCTGAGGCTGATGGGAGTCAAGAGCTTGAAAGAGTCTTCCAAGAAGGTTGTGACAGCTTTGCTCATTTCTTGTGAGCTGGCAAGAGGAGGTGCTAGGCCTAGCCATGAAAGCATTTACCTTCTCAGCCGTTCTGAGCCAGCATGTGGGCCATTGCTTTCTGACATGTGCCACTGCCGCTCCACCTGGGGCTGCAGCCTTGCAATGCTATCCGGCAGACCCTTTCCAGCTACCCGAAGCCCACTTGCAGGCTTCATATGGTACTGACAAGCCTGTGGCCAAAGCTTACCCGGAGATGGCAAACCTTGTGCAGTACCATGTGCCTGTTAGGTCTACTTCTGCCAAGGTGAGAGGTGCCAAGGTTGAGGCCCAGCAGAACCAAGCAACGAAGAAGCAGGAGGCTTTGCCCATGGCGACAGCTGCTCCTCAGCTTTGGCAAGTGGCAGCTCAGGACATGCTGCAGGGCATGCTTGCAAGCTTCATGCAGCAAAGCAAGGATGTCTTGAATGGTGGCACCTGCAACCTCCAGTTTTTGACAAAGAGCACCGGTAGTTTGCCCTTGGTGCCATCAAGAAGGAATGTGCTTGATGACCAAGAGATGCCTGCAAAGCAAGAGCACGCCCCAGCTGTTCCTGAGGACAAGGAGCCAGGAGCCAGTGCTGAGCCGGAGGATAAGGCTGAGGAAGCACCAAAGGAAGAGAAGTCTTTAGAGGACTGGGAGATGACTGCTTTCCAGTCCATCCAGGCAAAGAAGCAGAGGAAGAAAGGTGAGCCTCCTTCAAGCCAGAACAAGAAGGTTGGCAAGAACAAAAGCCTCATGAAGAGGCCAGCTGCAGTCATGAAAAGACCAGCGGCAAGAGTCCCGACAGCTGGCTCCAGTGCCGCGGGGCCACCTTCAGCCTCTGGCTCATGGGGATGCATCCGGTGCAGGGGAAACGTCAACGGATGCAAAGCATGCAGGAAGCCAGGCTTTTCTGGCAGAAAGTTCTACAGCAGAGGTGAGTGGAAGGAATGGGCCGCAGCCAATGGCAAAAAGTGAGCTGCATGCGTGCAGCTGCACAAAGCTGCTCAGGGTGCCCTGCCTGCAAAGCATTGCTTTGCCATGCGCAGGCTCAATCTATTTGCGCCAGAACAAGATGGCACGAAGGATGTCTGCCAGCCTTGAAAGAGCTTCATGAAGTTGTTTTCAGATGCCAGCTTTGGTGAGTGCGCATTGTCAGGCAACTATCATCTGTTTCATCTTCAACACATGCAGCTACTTTCAGTTTGTGTGGATGACACCGAATGTCTCTAGCTTCTTGAAGAAGATGCATGTTCCGCTCAGAGCAACAACTTTTGCAAGACCCGCCAAACTTGCGTCATCTTTTCACTGGGGTTCACGCGCCTCCGATAACATAAGCCTTTTCAGGCTTCATGGGGGGGGAGCAGCATTGAGTGTGTTTGTGCGTGTTTCCTGTGTGTTTGTGTGTTGCCAGCATGTTGTGCTCTCAGCCTTGTCAGGCTTCTCAGATGACCAAGCTGCGCCAGCATGTTGCAAAGAGAGTGATGCTCCTATTCAAGCTCAAGCCTTGGTCCCCACAAAGCAATGTTTGATGGTGGGGGCATGGCAAGAAGGCTGGGCTGGCTGCCTGAGAACCCACACTGGTGGCAGCGACATGGCAGACTGAGCTGGGAGGTGTATGAAAATGAATTGTATTTCTGCATTGTCTACAGTTCTGGCTGGTGTGAGTGGCAGCTTGGCTGGCCAGTTCTGGTGGTTTTAGCATTTTGTGACTTTCTAGATTGGTGGAAGCGGTGCGCTTGGTGGCAGCATTGCATCTGAGGATCAAAGGGGAAAACACGCTGGCCAAGCAAGGCATTGCTGACAGGGCAGTGCAGCACGAGCTATTGGGCCAAGTTCGTAGATGAAGACAGCACGTGCACCTGCACGAACTAAGGCGGGCGAGACCACGCAGCAAGCCAAAGAAAGCTTGCTTGCCCTGTAGATTTGCCCATGGCAGAGAAAAGTTCCCAGTTGCAGCCATCAGCTTTGAGGCAGCACTCAGCCTTTTCAGGCTTGTCACCATTTAGCTTCTTCAGGCTTTTCAGGTCTGTATACCTTTCATGTGTTGCAGCACAAAATAGGCTTAAGCTATTCAGCACTTGACACGTTTCTGCACTTGACCTTTGCAGGCTACTGCCACAGCAACAGGTTGCAATGGTCGATGCCTGTGCTGCCATGGGCAGCCAGCCAGTCTTTGCATTGTTGAATTCTCATTATGGTGTGAGGCACAATGCGTTAGCCTAGCAAGGCTTGCTCTCAAACTCCCTGCAAGGAAAAAGCACATCAGCCAGACGTTGACCGGAATAGGCTTTTGAGCGCAGGAACAGCTTTGAGGTCAGCATCTGGAAGGCTGTGGCCAAGATGGCTGCCGTGCTGCAGCTGCACATGCTCAGTTTTACAAGAAGCAAGCAGCCCCTGCTCAAAACATGACACTTATACAGCAAAGACAGCAAGTAGTCCCTTCCAACCGTGGGCCCGCGTATTAGCATGCTGGCAAAACATGCTTCCATCCCACATGACATGGCTCAGCCAAAGAGCAGCAAGCCATGGATCGTGCTGCTACGAAGCCAAAGGCCCGCTTGGCAGCCCAAAGTGGCAGGGAAGCCAAGCTGCAAAGGCTAAACTCCTTGAGGAGAGATTGTCCATATGCAAGCAAAAGTGCCCTGCAGGCCATCTTGTCCAACGTCAAAACAAATGGCCTGCCTGATTTAATGTCTTCAAAGAATATGACGGAGGCAACGAGGGCCCAGCTCTGCAAGAACAATCTGTATGGGCCCTTGATGCAGCAAGTGCATGCAGTGGGCACCTCTGGCGAGACAGTGCAGTTGTGGCTGGTCAATGGGCTTTCCTTACTGGCAGCATCATTTGCTCAAGGCGGGTCTTGGGCTTCCATGCTTCAGACCACGCATGGAAGCCCAAGCTCCCATACCAGGCCGTGGGACTTGGTCTTATACGCAGATGAAGTTGTCCCAGGCAATTGCATAGCTCACAGACTCGCTTCTACTCTGCAACCAGCATGGAGCTGTTCTTGTTTTTCGTGTTGTTGAGCCACAGGGTGCAGCCAATGTTGTAGGGGTGCTTTATGCTTTCTTGCTGGGAGGGCTATCAAGGAGAGGAAAGCTTGGGTGATATATGGCTCATTCCTTCAGCTGAAGCAGCTCCTGGCCTCAGAAGACAACTGGTTCTTACTGGGGTTCGTGAGGTCTTCTACTGCCCACACTGTGCAGGCTAACATGAGCCAAATCATGGCACTGGTTCTTCAGCAGTTTTTCTGTAAAGAAATTGCCCAGCCACGCCTTGGCCTCCTGTTGAAGCATGAGTCTGGAGAGAGCTGCCAGAACATCAGGCTGTTTTTCAAATTCGGAATGTTCCTGGCTGATGGCAGTGCAATGAAGTACATATACAGCTGCAAAGGAGATTCAGGAAGCAAATTTTGCGTGATGTGCCGAAATGTCAGAGCACCTCTTCAAGAGGAACTTGAGGATGAGAATGACATGCTCGGGTCTGATGTGTGTACCCTTTCACAATGTCAGCTTGCAACAAACCAGGAAGTGCTACAGGCTTACCAGAGGTGTGCTGCCAACCAGACGGCCATGAGCAAGAGAGCATTTGATGACTGGCAGCAGGCGTGTGGAGTCACACACAACCAGCATTCCATTTTTTTGTGCAAACAGCTGTTGGACCAGAACGTCTTTTTTTTTTTTCTTTTTTTCTTTTCTTTTTTTTTTTTTTTTTTTTTTTTCTTTTTGTTTTTTTTTTTTTTTTTTTTTTTTTTTTTTTTTTTTTTTTTTTCTTTTTTTTTTTTTTTTTTTTTGTTGTTTTTTTTTTTTCTTTGCAGCCAATCAGCCAGTGGTGCCACGATTGGATGCACGCAATGGCTTCACAGGGGGTTATGCAAGTAATGATATACCTGCTGTGTGCAACACTGGGTTGGGAAAGCATGGAGACTTACTTGAAGCTGTGGACCTTGCCGGCTACTTGGCAAAAGGCTGGCTCCTTGCCTGAGCTCTTTTCAAGCAAGAAGGTCAAAAGCTACAAGGAAGCCAAGAAGTTCAAGTGCAGCGCGTCAGAAACACTGAGCTTATGCCCTCTTCTTGCTTTTTTGGCCGCGCATGTGTTCGTGCCCAAGGCCATGTGCTGGAATGCCAAGCATTCCTCAGCATGAATCGGGTCTTGGAGCTACTACAAGCTTCTGACAGAGTGGCTCCCCCCGTCCTTCAAAAGCAAGTGGAATTTGCATTGCGAAAAACAAAGGAAGCTGGCTGGTCCAATTACATGACACGAAAGTTTCACTGGCTGTTGCATCTAGCAACATCACTGCAGCTGCATGGCGTTTTGCCCTCTTGCTGGTCACTGGAAAGAAAGCACAAAGTATGCTCCCGATATGCCACTGCCACCACAAATTTGTCTGTCTATGAGCAAAGCATCTTGGAGGAGGTCCTTGCGCATGATTTGCACTCACTGAAGCACAGCGCAGTGTGCCAGCAGTGGCAGCAGGGTGCGTGCCTAACGAAGCCTCGCGCTGCCAACAAGAAGCTGGCCCTGCGCATTCGCATGACTTTGGGCATGGGAATGCCTGATGACTGCATCCATGTGGGCAACCAAGCCAAGCTGCGAACTGGTGCTTCTTGTCAGGCAAAGGATGTTGTGCTCATGGCTGGCAGCCAGCAGGGCCAAGCTTGGGAGGTTGCAGCCATCTCCCTACATTTCCAAGTGGGCAGTATTGTGTACAGTATTGTTTCTCCCTTTACTCTTGTGGAATACTGTGCAAAGACTTGCTCAGCCTTGGTCAAAGAAACAGGTGAGCTGGTTCTGGTGCAAACAGCAGACTTGCTGACACCTGTCGCCTTTTGCCCCAGCAAAGATGGGCTGAGGGTGCTGGTGCCTTGGGCCCACAGGCCGTGAAATGCATGACGGGGCCAACTTGCAAAACAGCAATGCTTTTGCATCGGCTGTCAGCCTTTCCAGGCTTATTGCTGTCTTGTTGACTCATGCCAGGCTCAGCCTTTTCAGGCTTGAGACATGTGCTGTCAGCCTGTTCAGGCTACACATTGGCATTCAGCTTTGGGGGGCTGTCAGCCTTTTCAGGCTTTTTGGCTCAGCCTTCATAGGCTTTTCCTATTGTTCTCAATGTGCTTGTCAGGCTTCGAAGGCTGCTCACTAAGGAAATTTGCAACTTTCCCGGGCTTATATATTTCAGCTTGAGTGCTGACTAAAGTCTATATTCAAGCTTAGCTAACTACTTAGGAAACACTTAGTTAACTACTTAGCTAACTTGTTATAAGTCGTTAGCTAACCATCATAACCATGCTAAGTCACTAGTAAGCACACAGCCGATCCAAGTAGTGAGGTCCGGGTCGCCATTGAGACTGGGGTCTTCGAGCCGACAACGGCATGGAGGGACTTCAGTATGGACGACCTCACATCCCTCACGGACTCCTACCTTGAGGCCAAGGCGGTCATCTTGCTGGGTAGGAATCCCTTCCCGGCGGCCCTCCTGTCAGATCTGCCGGACCTGACACGGATCCCCATGCCAAAGGCGGGGGGCTCTGGCGCCCAGGTGCCGAGGGCCCTGACAGGCCGCCCACCATCCCCCCAGCCTCGGGCTCTGGCGTGACGAGCTCAGGTGCCGAGGGCCCTGACAAGCCGTCCGCCACCCCGGTGGGCCTGGACCCCAAGGACCCGGAGGTGCAGCTCTCGGTCCTGCGCTGGATGATGAGCAAACGGGTCGGAGAGGTCCGTATCTTTGCGGGCCGCTGGGTCCGACGACCGGGCCCGGTACACGTCCCGGATTGGGCGAAACACCTCACCAAGGTGAATCCGGAGGCGTTGGAGAAGGGTACGCATCCCAGGAACCACCAGGTGGGTGGACTCCCCTGGGCCAGGTACTCCGTTGATGAGTTGCACCAGCAGGCGAAGGCGGGGGACCGACCCTACCCTGGGGACCTGCGATCCATCTTTTGGCTGCCCCCCACGATCCGGATGAGGACTTCCACTGGACGCGCCAGATCTCGTCCTGGACACCCAGGCCTACTGGGGATGTTCGGGCACAGCTACACCCTGCGCCAGCTCTGGGGAGTCTGGGAGTCTCTGCCACTGCTGCAGGGCCCTAGGCAGCGGGGCCCGAAAAACAAGGCCCAGAATCAGACCCGCCTGGAGGGCTGGGAGACCCTGAAGGAGGACGCGCGGTGTTTCCTGAAGGAGGAGGGCCTTCCGTTTCCGCAGACAGGACCGGAGTGGCGATTGGTCTACCGGGCCATGGGCAAGGTCCTCGCGGCCCGGGCCTTCCTCACGGACACCCCGGCGGAGGTGATGCAGCTCCCGGTCCAGGACGTGGCGGACTCCAAGGAGCAGATGATCCTGCGGGCGGTATGCGACGAGCGCATCTCGGTCCGGTGGAGAGCCTCCAGCAGTTCCCAGAGTGTACAAGGCCCTCATGGACCGCATTGGAGGCCCGGGGGCCCTGGCGGAGGTGAAGGTCAACTGGCGCTGCAACACGAAGCAGTGGTGGGTCGGCGCAGTCCCCGACTCAGTGGCCCCCTCCATCTACCGCAAGCTCGGCTACACCAACGACATGATCAAGCTGATGGGCCCTGGGTGCCGGACAGGTGCCGATGGCCCTGACATCCGCCCCAGGAAAGGCGAGGGCGATGAGGGGATCGTTTACCCCCCCATCACGGCGGACAACGTCCACGGCGTGGTGGGTAAGGACTACCGGAAGAAGAACTATCCGGTGGAGATGAAGCATGTCTTCTGGGCGCACATGGAGTGTGGCCTGGTCCTGAGCTCCGTCACCCCGTGGGAACTCATCCCGAAGACAAAAGGGGAGACCCGGGGGGGCTACATGTGCAAGGATTGTAAGGGGTACTGGCGTGCCGGGGGAGGGGGCGCCCGCCTCCTCCAGATCCGGGCCGGCAAGGCCATCTTGCAGCTGGTGTTGGACGAGCCGCCGGAGGGCCTCTACAACCGCTGGGTGAAGGAGCGGCTGGAGTACTACCGCCGGGTGGAGCCCTCGGCCCCGTTGCGGGACGTCTCCATTGTGGACCAGAAGGTGCCCAGGTTCAGATTCAGCCAGACCACCCAGACAGGCCACGTCTCCAATGCCATCTGGGAGCTGATTCTGCGGAATCCGGAGGCTGCTGCGCTCAAGCGCATCGATGACATCGCGAAGGGGGCCGCGTGATGATGCGGGACAACGCCATCTTCCGGCACACCATCCAGGACCGCGGCCATCCGGAACGGATGCGCAGCGCACCCCGGGGGGGGGACAGCTGCCGAAGGCGCTGATATCCCCCCCCCGGGAACAGCGCAGGCCCAGACTTGCACCAGGCGAGGAAAATTGGCGCGGCTTGGGCTGATCCGGGGTGCGCCTTGGTTCCCCTCTCTTGTTTGGTTTTCCCTTTTCGGGGCGGCTCCCTGGGTCCCCCTTTTTTTTTCCCCGTTTCCTCCGTTTCGGGGTTGACTTTCCGGGGTTTTGGGGGGCCCCCTGTTGTTTGGTTGGGGTTTGCACCTAGGGACTAGGCCCCCGGCTCGAGTGGATCATGATGATGTGGAGGCCCCGCCTCCCTTCCCCGTTTCGGACGACCTTCCTAGGGGCGTGGATTTGCACCAGTGCAGTCGGACGGGGAAATCCTCGTGGCGTGCTGCCTGGAATGGGTCAAAAAGGACAAGGTCGCCAACCCGGATGCGGTGGTCTTTGACCCGCGGCCGTGGACACGGATCGTGGGGCTGGCACCTGACGGCAACCACGTCCTGGTAGCCTCGGACACCTACAACTTGATCCTCGCGAGGATGCTTGGCTCCCAACCACAACCGCTGGAGGAGGCGGATTTGGAGCTCGCTACCAAGACCCTGCAACAACTTCTGTTTCGTGCGGCAGGCGCCAGGCAATCGCACACCTATTCTCCACTGGAAATGGAACAGGCCATCCGGGACCGTGAAGAGTGGATCCTTTCCGGATCGATTGAGGCCCCGGATGTCCTGGCAGTGGCCAACAAGTGGCGGCATTGGAAACCAGGGAAGATCAAAACCCAATTGCCGACATCTCAGAGAGCGTTGGAACAACACCTGAGGGCCAGGTGGTTGGAACGCCTCCTGGGATACTTCATCCCCTTCCGGCACCAGATCCCCTACATGCACCAGGTGATGGGGGCCAGGGAGCTGGAGGAGTTTGGCCACCTCTTTGGTGATGCCCGGTTCCGTACCATCCGGGCACACTGCTTGGGCATGCGCAAGATCGGCTTCCAGAACCTCCCCTGGACGGCCGGCGACGTCCGGCACCTCATGAACCAGGCGGTCACGTTGGAGGTCACCCCGGCGAAGCTCCAGAAGTGGTGGGGCACTGTAAAGTGGCTCTCCATTAAACTCGGCATGCTCAACGTTGACGAACACAAACAACTCCTGGAGAAGCGGAAAGCCATCCAGGAGACGCTGGTGGACACCCAGGTCAAGCCACAACGCAAGGCGGTGGTTCCGACCCGGGCAATTGTCTGGGCCCTGGAACAAGGGGCAGAAGGGGCCCCGTCGGAGAACCGGGTCCCGGAGCTGACCAAAGCAGTGGACAGGTACATCATGGCGATGGCCAGGTTCAACCTGGCCTGCAGTGCACGCTTCAACGACGTGCAGCACACCTCGCCGCAGACGGTCAAGGCCACGAGCAACACCCTGGAGCTGCTGGCCTGGCAAACGAAGACCACGTCGGCAGTGGCCATCAAACGGAACCCGGTCCCGATCATCGCCCCATTGTTCTCCTTCTCGGGGGCCAGATGGTGGATCCCCTTGGAGCGGTGGTGGAAGAGATTCAGGGCCTCGGAGGAGTTCCGCGAGATGGACTACCTGATCCCCACGATCAACAAGGACAGGACGGGCTTCATCCCCCGCCCAGGAACCCCAGACAGGTCCCTGAGGTGGCTCAAAGTCGCCTTGGGGAAGCAGGGCGCGCCAGTCAAGGACGTGGCTGAACTCTCATGGTACTCCTTCCGGGTCTTCATGCCGGATTTGGCATTCCAGGCGCACATACCGAGGGACCAGCGCCAGTACCTGGGAAACTGGTTCAAGGAGTCCACGGCGGACACCCGGGAGAAGCGACACGTGGTGTGCTCCATCTGGGACCAGCCTCGGACATGAGGACTGGGAGGACAAGGTGGAGTGCCCGGCCTCACCGAAGGCCTTGTTCAAGGAAGTCCCGGACACACCGCCCTCGAATGCCAGCTGGGATGTGATCCCCGCCAACAAGCCGGTCATTATGAAGATGGCTGCGGATGAGGTGCCCCCGCCTCGGGGTCCACTGACGGTGGTAGCCACCACGGCCCGAAAGGGTCCCACCAAAGCTTACAGCATGCACCTACTGGACACAGATGGAGTCACAGTGGGGTGCGGCTGGAGGCCGGGACCGCTCAAGATTTCGGAGCTGGCGGAGCAGGACTTCCATGCTGAGCCGGAGGTGTACCTGGATGCACCAGATGTTTCCGGCATTTCACCCGAACACGTGGATGGCCGTGGAGCCCTACGCAGCACAGGACTCCGAGGCCTCCATCTCCCTCTCCTCGGACACCGACGAGAGCGTGGACACTCAGTCGGACAAGGAGGCGGTCGTCCTCCCGGAAATTGAGTGAGGGGTGGATAGCGCAGGTG
This sequence comes from Effrenium voratum, assembly GCA_963377175.1. Classification (NCBI taxonomy): domain Eukaryota; class Dinophyceae; order Suessiales; family Symbiodiniaceae; genus Effrenium; species Effrenium voratum. The sequence continues at coordinate 17,633 of CAUJNA010002481.1, read as the reverse complement.
CCGAGGGCCCTGACACGCTTCCCCCCATGCCTCAAGGCAAGGAGGCAGGGGGAGAGGGCGCAGGTGCCGAGGGCTCCCAGCCCCGCGGCCAGCGGGGGTGCCGAAGGCCCTGACACGCAACCCCGAAGGGGCCTGGAGGGGGGGAGACACAGGTGCCGAGGGCCCTGAGATGTTCTCACCCCTATCCCAGGGGGCACTGCCGGGAACCAGGGGACACAGGTGCCGAGGGCCCTGAGATGTCCCCGGACATCCCAGGCGGCGGATTGACGGGGTCCGCACCGGGTGGACCGCAGCCGGACCGCTGGACGCACAGGTGCCGAGGGCCCTGAAATGCGACAGCGGGACCACACGGCATACGTGGAGGGAGGACCTCCCCAACGACCAGCTCGTCCGTTGGTATTGGCAGCTGATGCGATCCGTCCGTTGGGGATGGCATCACTTCTACTCCCATCAGCTGCTGAGGGGAGCTGCCCCTTGTTAATTTCCAACACCAAAAATTTACAGAAACTTATTCAAGACAACATGGAAGCAACATAAAACCAATTATATTCTTCCCCCTCTTCCCCCCCCCCCTCTCCCCGACCGGGGCCCCCCCCCCCCCCCACCCCCCCGGTGCCCCCCCCCCCCCCCCCCCCCCCCCCCCCCCCCCCCCCCCCCCCCCCCCCCCCCCCCCCCCCCCCCCCCTACAGTAGCACCAATGTGGTGCTTTGAAGAGTCTGGGCTAAAGCGTTAGGTCGCTTGTCTTGACTCTTAATAAGTATCCACTTGGGCCACCATTTTGGCTCAAGTGGACCTGTTGATCTTTTGTCTTGTGATTTGAAATCCCGCCCACCCACACCATGGCGGTGACACCAGATGAGTTGGTGGCACCACCACAGGAAGTTCCTGGAGTGTACACGGACGCAGTGGCTAAGCTCCACAAGACCGCCAGGAACCTCATGGTCCTCAAGGGCATCCCGTGGTTCATCCAAGCGACACTGTCGGATGAGGGCTTTGTCTCGATGGAGGACCTCGCGACCCGGTGGGACTCGCCCGACTGTGCAAGGGAGACGGCGCCGGGGGAGTTGGGCTTCGCCCCCAACAACCACCACTACACGGATGTGACCTCCCGGCTGATAGCGGCCCGCATGTTCCAGGTGGTTCACGCGGCTCAACGATCCATGGGAGTTGGGGCGCATGCAACAGCGGGACCCGGGCCACACACGCCCGGGGACACCGCCCCGAATCTCACGGTCTCGTGCGAACGGGGACAGCTGGAGAGGGTTTGGGAGGAGAAGACCAAGCTCACCAAACCCAAGCTGGCCCTTCATGGAAGCGACCAGCTGGTGAAGCGCCAGTTCAAGCTCTGCGCAGGAGGCGAGATCGGTTTCATCCCCATGAAATACCTGGTAAGCGCACTCCCGGAGCCAGGAGAACGGCCATGGAAGACCACTAAGAAGAGCACGGTTGATGGCTGGGACCGGGAGGAGGAGGTGGAAGAGCGGGGCGAGCCCAAAACTCGCCACCAGCTCGAGAGGATGCACGCGGTGTTCCGCAACACCCTCCTCATGTGCGTCCTCTCGTTCCCGCAGTTCGGCCAGTTCGACATCTCCCGGGAGGACTTGGAGAGCTGGTACGAGTGGTTCTATGGTGAGGACATCGGGGGCCGTTTTCCCCCGCCAGAGGACCACGTCCTGGCAATTGCCGAACGCAACGCATGGCGAAAGATTCACGAGAAGATGCATGAGGGCAACACCCTCAAGGCGGCCATGCTGTCGGTCAGGCAGGACACATTGTTCTGGACACGTGAGGTCTATGAGAAGATCAAGACCTTTTCCAGGGGCCGCCCATCAACCAGGACATCCATGGACTACGCACGCAAGAACAAGTCCAAGGGCAAGGGGAAGTCCAAGGGCAAGCCTGGGACCAAAGGGAAGGGTAAGACCCCCCACCCGAACAATCAGGCGTCCCGGGGCGGTAACAAGCAGGCAGCCACCGACCCGAAAGGGAACCAGTTCTGTAACAACTGGATGCGCGGGCGCTGCCCGGGCAACTGCGGCCGCACCCACAAGTGCAACCTCATCCTGGCAATGGGCCGCATCTGCATGGGGGACCACCTCCCGCAGGACTGCCCGGGTTGACTAGGGGCGCTGACCCCTACCCCCCGGGAGGCCCCCAAATCAGGTGCCGAGGCCCGGGGGGGCGAGAAGGGCAAACGCCCCAAGCAGGCACAGAAGCCCCCTCCTGCAGGTGCCGAGGGCCCTGACACAGGGGGGGGACAGGCCAGGTGGCGGCCATCCTCGGCGGAACAAGGATGGGGACGGCAGAACCAGCGTGCACAACGCCCTCGCCGTGATCAGAACAGCCACACAACCGGCACAACGGCGGCGCCACAGTCCCGAGCCACAGGTGCCGAGGGCCCTGATATGGCGGGGACGGGACGGTTCCCCGCAGGTGCCGAGGGCCCTGCCACGGGGGGCCGCACCCAGAAGGCCCGAGTGCCGGATGACTGGCAGCACACCGCAACGCCAAGGGACACTCCCAGGAAGCAGCCGATCCCACTTCCGGCGCCCAACATCATCAAGCAGGACCCGGTGGTTTTCCACAAGAGCTCGGTGGGGCTGAACGAAGGGGGCCAACGCCTTTCAGCTACCCCCCTGACAAGTCCAACGGAGCCGTCACCGGGATTGGACATCTTCCCGTGGATGGAGAACATCCCTGAGCGTCTGGTACAGCGGCTGAGATGGACACAGGGCACATCGCCCAAAGTTCCATCCAGTGGGCCCAACATTGTCCTGCTCTATGCAGGCAAGGAAGACCCAACTTCCTTGGACAGCTGTCTTCATGCCAACTACCCACACCTTTCCAGCATGGTGGTGGCGGTAGACATCCTACGGTCTGGACCAAAAGGGGACCACGATATGCTCCAACCCGAGCTGTATGGACTTTGCACGGCAGCAAAGCAGGGCCGAGTGGTCTTCATTGGAGGAGGACCCAACTGCAGGACATGGTCCATCCTGCGCCACATACCAAAACCGGGGGCTCCCACCCCGGTCACTTTGGGGCCTTCCACACCTGGACCAGGCTGCCCAGACTCAACTTGATGATGACAGCATCCTCATTCTGAGACAGATGTACATCACCAGCCTGGCAAGGGCCTCACGAGCGGCGGTTTCTCTGCCAGGGCCCAGGTCCTTCCTGGAACACCCGGAGGACCCAGTGGTGAGCAGCTCGCTGCCCAAAGCCAAGGAATGCTCATCCTTCTGGATCACAGAGGAGGGGCAGCTTTGGATGGAGGAGAATTCCTTGACAGCAATCTCCTTCAACCAGTGCCGCCTGGGCCAGCTGGTCAAGAAGGCCACTACGCTGGCCACGGATCTCCCGATCCAGGACTGGGATCAAATGCGGTGCACGCATCAGTCACATGTGGGCACCAACGAGTCCTCGACTCTTAGCAGATACCCTTGGGATATGATGGCAGGCCTGGCCAAAGCCATCGCTGTGTCACTCGCAGCGCCGGGGCACATCCGGATCCCCTCACAATTTCCGGGAAACCCCAAGGGACCACCTAAGGGGCGGGGGTCGGACCCCCCGGAAGGCCATTCCCCCCGGGGAAAACGGGGGCCCAGTCAAGGAGGCGGTCCCTCCTCATCACACCAGGGCTCAAAGCCCGGGGGCAAGAACGCCCCGAAGCCCCGCCTGCACGGGCAGTTCCACCCTGAGGCAGACACCGTAAGCCCTCGTGGAACAATGAACCCAGACTTCCCATCTCCCCTGCCCCCGATGGCCGGAGATGCGGAACAACTGGGGAAGGAGGGACAGGGGGACCAGGTCCTGGACCGCCCCGAATGCCTGCCCGCTTTCAGGGTCCCACGCCTCATTGACCGAGTTGCGATTGTCCAATTGGGTTTCCGCTCACGCCCCCTGAGGGATGGGGGGGGGAAACCTTCCCCGGGGAGGCTCAACCCCCCCTTTCGGAGAATTTCCCCGTTGGCTACTTTGGGCGCCCTGATCATGACCCTTACCCGGCCCTGGATTGACAAGGTCCGAATGTCCCTGGCATCAGGTGCCACCACACACCCCTTCCAGGAAGCCGACCTCGAGGCGCTGCGGGCTATCCTAGGACCGAGGCACCTCCATGAACGATGCCCAGGACAACCCTTCCTCCTGGACTTAGTGTCGCACTTGGCATCCCTTTCAGGTGACCCTGATTGGGAGTTCCCCCTAACACTGAAAGAGGGGGTCCCCTTGGGAGTCTCGGAACCTACCTTGACCTCCCCGGGAGTTTGGCCCACTAAGGAGGAGCTTAAGGGAGAAGCCTGGCTGGGGGAAGATCCCCCCCCGCCAGTGGCTCATGATAACGACCCAACGGCTGAACTCTTTGCCAAGGAAATCGAATCAACCTTTTACGAGGAACGAGCCTTGGACATGGTGGACGGGCCCTTCACTCGCTCCGAGGCGGCAGAGAGGTGCCGCTGCAAACCGGAGGAACTTTGCCCGGGCCCCCTTGCAGGGGGACAAGATCAGGACGATCTATGATGGCTCAAAAGGGGGAGCAAACGCACACATCCAGGCTCACACGGAGGAGAAGACCACCGCACCGATGGTTGGAGACTGCCTCCATGCCATCCACTGGCTCAGGACAGCGGCGGACCATCCTCATCTACTCCGAGCCCCATCCTCGGGCACTGATGAGGAACCTTGGGATGTTCACCAGCCGGTGCAGGGGCAGTCCCCAGGTGCCGAGGGCCCTGAGAGGGACCCCCACAGCACCAGCCTGCCCCCAAGGTGCCGAGGGCCCTGATAGGGGCAGGCGGATGATGGAGACCTCCGGCGGCCTGGACGTCTCTCCGCGGTCAACACCCTCAGGGAAGGGGCCACTCCCAGGTGCCGAGGGCCCTGATAGGAGGGCCCCATTCCCCCCAACCCCCCAGGCACGGAACGCCCTGGGGGGAGCAGGGGGGAACCCCTGACGTGGCAGCCGCCGACACAGGGGGAAACCTTCATCATCCTCAAGGCGGATGTCACCAAGGCCCACAGGCGCATAAAAGTGCTCCAGAAAGACTGGAAATACCAGGTGGCCTGCATCCAGAACCGGTGGGGGGTCAATAGAGTGGGCACGTACGGCATGGCCTCGGCACAACTGTACTGGGGAAGAAAGGCATCCTTGGTGCTCAGACTCTTGTACTACATCTTCCCTCAGGTGGACTGGCACTTAGTTTTTGTGGACGACTACTGCTGGGTCCTCAGATGTAGCAGGGCGGACTGGGACGCCACAGCCATCCTGGCCACTCTTCTGGCGCTGGGAGTCCCGCTTTCTTGGAAGAAGACGGCGCTCTCCCCGGTCAATACCTGGTTGGGATTCGTGGTGGGCCCAATCACGCCCTGTGTGCTGCTGGCTCCAGTCAAGCACGTCATAATCCTGGCCACTCTCAAACGGCTGGCCCAGGGGGACATCTTCACCAGCAAGGAGGTGGAACAAGCCCTGGGCCGGATTCAATGGGCTACTTCGGCGTGTCCATTGACGAAACCTTTCCTCCAGCCCTTTTGGAGCTGGAAGAAGGCCTGCACCACTTCGGGCAGGCCACCGAAGCTGGTTCGTGCTCTGGCCATCCTTCTGGGGAAGCTCTTCAACCAGGGGTTCCCACTGGCATCTCCATTTGCTCCCACACTTCCATGGACGGGGGCATCTGATGCGGGAGCTGGCAAACAGGCGGACCATGCATGGGTTGGTGGTTGGTGCTCGGACGTGCCCAACCCCGACAAGTCCCGAGTGAAGTGGTTCCAACACAGAATCACACCGGAGGGCGAGCCGTGGGCCTTCACTACTGGGGACCGATAGCGGCCTTGGAGCTCTTCGGCCTCCTCCTTTTGGTGAGGGCTGTTCTGCTTTGTGCAGCCGGCTCGGCTTCTCACACTAGGATTCTGGTTGCTAGTGATAACCAGGGAAACGTTTTCTCCCTGCTTAACGATTCCACTCGCAGGATGCCCAATGCGGCCATCCTCATGGAAATTGTGTTAACACTGCATGACCACCAGGTCATGTTAGGACCGTCGCATGTGAAGCGCGACTTTAACACATGGGCGGATGAACATACTCATCCGGACCCGCAATTTCCGACTGAGAACCGGGTCTTCCCCTCAGTCGAAAGCGAATTGATCAAGCTGATCTTCGCTACTTTCCTTCCTCACCCATGATGCCGGGAGGGCATCCGGTGAGGTGGGAGGATTCCTCCCACGCTGTGGGAGTGGCATCAATTCTACTCCCATCAGCTGCTGAGGGGAGCTGCCCAGTGGAGCTGGGCAATCCTCCCATTTTGGCACTAATCCTTATGCGGCGTAAAGGATGCACCGTTTCGCGATTAAGGTACCAGTAGCACCAATGTGGTGCTTTGAAGAGTCAGGGTAGACTAAACGAGTGCATTTTTCGGGGAACCCCCTGTTTGGTCGGTTTGAAGGAAAGCCAAAAATAAATCAACCAATTTTGGGGGCCCCTCCGAAAAACACATTACCCAAACATAGACCAGAATCTGAACATCTTTGCAGTTTGCTTCTTTGTACGCCAACATTCGGGGATCCGCCGACGGTTGTGGCTTAATTGCCTTCCCTTGACTTGTTGCTCGCTCTTGATCCAGCATGCATTTTTTCTGCGATCAGATTGACGTCAGCTCATGAAACACAGAGAGTCCATGTTCAGAGCCAGCTGACTATTGAGAACTCACACTCCGCGAAACCGCAGAGTGACCTTTTGAGCTGGGGCGCTCAGCTGATTCGGAAGCCGATAGATGTTCGTTCCGTTTTTGCTTTGTTGTGTCCCCTGATTCTTGGCTTGAACTCAGAAACTAGAAAGGGATGACAATGGTTCGAAATCAAGCAGAACTTATGGCCCCCAAACGCACGTTGATTCCCGGGGCATTTGGGCAAGTGGTAAGTTGCCCTTAGGTTTCCTGCGTCACCCATGAGGTCCGCAAGTTCGATACAAAAGGGATGATAGCTGCCACAACCACACGGGTTGAACTGCTTTGCTTGATTTTGAAGGGGATCGAAAGGACACCAACCATTTTTGGGTGGCCTGAGTTTGAGACAGACTCGTATAGGGAACCTCTTATGTGCAAACGGCATGTGGCAGGTTGAGCAACGCTCCACTCCCATCGTGATTTGGAGACACACCAGCACTCTTCGGTTATATCACCATGGTTTGAACAGAAAGATCCCCAAAACAGAATGCGGGATGTACCTCTTTCCATCAATCACCCAAATCGACAGGATGTTCTTTTGACAAGGCATGATTGTGGGGCCAGAGGTCAGCGTGAGTCACTGTTTAAATTCAGGGATTTTGTTCCCCCAAAACAGTTTGAGGGGAGTCAATAGAGGAAAACGCTAAAATAATGTGGGGTCGGAGGACCACCTATATAAGCAGTGTCTAACTAAGTACTTGCTGGCGTTGGTGAAATAGTTGTTTAGCATTGGCTAATAATTACCTTGTGCTGCCTTAGTGCTGTCTTAGTGCTGCCTTGGTGCTGGTTTAGTACAGGTATAGGATGGTTTGCAATCAATGAATTAATAGCTTTGCACTGGTTAGTGCTGTCTTAGTACTGGTTTAGCATTGGTTTAGTAGTGTGATGTATTGTTTTATATTGGTTTGTGCTAGTTTAGTATCGGTCCTCTTCGGACCTCTTCAGTCAGGCCTCTTCAGTCCTCTTCGATGCTCTTGAGTGCTCTCTGACTAGCATTGGTTTAGTATTGTCGACTGCTGCCTTGATGCTGATTTAGCATTGGTTTAGAATTTAGAATCGGTTTTGACTTAGTTTAATAATTATTGACTTAGAATCGCTCAGTGCAGTTTTGGCTAGCATCAGTTAAGTATTGGTTTATAACTGGCTTAGTATTGGTTCAGTGTTTGTCTTTTGGCTGGGAAAGTGTTTGCCTCAGTCAAGTACCTTTTTCAACTCTTACTGTTGAAGAACCGGGCCTCGGCTGTATTTGCCCGGCCAACCTGTTTTCTTTTAAAGAGGGTTTAGCCAAGGAAGTTGCAGCTTGGGAGCGCGGACTTGTTTTTGTTTTTGTGGATTTGAAGAGGCAAGATGGCGTCGGCGAATCTTTGCAACACGGAATTTCAAGAGCACAGCACCAAGACAAGCCATTCGACATCTAGGGGCCCTGTGGGGCTGGTGCTAAGTTGCCACCACTTCAGGCAACGCCGCTCACAAGAACTGGGGAAACGCCTCTGTGAGTGACACTGGAAAGTGAGGTTCTACTCAGCGACTGTACAGTAGAGCACAACAGCTCTTCGTTGAGCTGAACAACCGCTATGAGGAGTCTTCTAGCTGCAATGTTGGTCACCAAATAATCCAAGGGTACCAAATTCAAGAAAGCCCTTCAGCATCTCAGGTCTTCCCCAAAACAAAAAGAGTACTCAATACAACATGTTGGGTAGAGGGGGGGGGGGTTGGCACGGACCGACCCGAGACACAAGTGAATGCGTGATTGGCAAAGTGCATTTTGCATGGTAAAAACATAGTTTTGGGCTGCTCACTTCGTGGGAACTCAAGAAAACCATGCTCAAGTTCGCGTACTCCGGGTCAGGACCCGGAGTACGCGGCGCTAGCAAGCGCAAAGCTTTTGCAGCAGCAAACCCAAGGCTGACCCCCTATCTATGAGGGCCTTGAAGAAGCGCTATTGGCTTCAACAGCCCCTTCAGGGCTAGTCAAAAGCCCCTTCAGGACTCAACGCGCGCGGTGGCTGCCCCCATGAGTGTTGTGGTGCGCACCCCCGCCAGCGTAGTTTGCCTTGCTGCATCAGCTGCCGGGCGGGGCCGATCGGTTGGCCAGGGCATCTGCGGGCGCACCTGCGCCACCGCGTGGCGAAAACACTGAGCTGCTCATGTCGACCAGCTTCTTCAAGTGCCTGAGCCTCTTTGAGGGCAAGCGCCTGTAAAGCTTCGTAGCACTTAGCGCGAAAACTCACGTGGTCCACGCTTGGCAAGTCAGCCCCGCAGCATCGATGGTCCGCTGATAGAAGGTTCTTTCATGGTCTGCCTGTCGCCAGATAATCGGAATCTGCAAGAATGGGTAGCACGGGCATGCAATGGCGCCATGCCCCATCTGGCAAGCAAATCCTTACTGAGCCAGTGCATCCACGAAGCAAAAAAGGTGGCGGTTTTGGCCCAGCATAAAGAACCAAAGACACATGAAACCTTTCAGTAGATGTGGCAACCTGCGACAAGGATCAGCCACGCCGAGTCCCGTGGCTATGCTAGCAGCCAGGCTTGGAGCAGTCAAAGCGGCTTCAGCCTCAGCATGAGCCGAACTTCTTGTCGCAGATGGAAACACTGCGGCGGGCCGTTTGGGCGGATCTGGCCTGACAAGCCCGCGGGCCAAAGAAAGCTGCTGTGTAACGACTGGAAAACTGCAACACATCTAAAGTTTGCCGGCGCGGACTAGCCACGAGGTGTCACTTAAGCAGATTGAGCCTCAGCTATGCAGCTGCAGCTCTAGAACTGACACAGGGGACACATCGCGCGCCCTACGCGGGCTAGGGGTCATGGATGGAAGCAGCTGCGGTACGCGTCTGGACGCGTGTAAATACATCTCCCCCCCTCCCCCCCCTTCCCCCCCCTCATCCATCCATGTTGCGGACGCCGAGCGCACCTGAGGCCAGGGCAGGCTGAAACCCGGGCCGACTGGGGGGCGGTTTCCCAAAATCTTCACCAACCCTGTCCCTTGTCCAGCCGCCAGGAAATATGTCCCTGTTTTCTCCAAGCCCGCCATGTTATTCCCGAAAGCATGGCGAAGGGTTCTTCCGCTGGGTTCACTGGAGTTGGTCTCATGAGAGTCATTGCAGGAGTCATTGCAAGGAATCATCATCATGAAAGTCAAGGAATCTTCATCATGAAAGTCATTGCAAGGTGTCATTGCAAGGAATCATCATCATGAAAGTCATTGCAAGGAGTCATAGCAAGGAGTCATTGCGAGGAGTCATTGCAAGGAGTCATTGCAAGGAGTCATTGCAAGGAGTCATTGCAAGGAGTCATTGCAAGGAGTCATGAGAGCCATTGCAAGTTGCAAGGAGCCAAGTGCATGGAGTCAAGTGCAAGTTGCAAGTGCACGGAGTTGAGTACAAGTTGCACGTGCAAGGAGTCAAGTGCAAGTTGCAAGTGCATGGAGCCAAGTGCAACTTTCAAGTGCATGGAGTCAAGTGCAAGTTGCAAGTGCAAGGAGTCAAGTGCAAGTTGCAAGTGCAAGGAGTCAAGTGCAATTGACTTGCGAGGAGTTAAAATCTCTTCTTAGGGCGGCGGGGTAGTGCCGACGACGCTCTACGAAAACCGACCCTCTGCGGGGATTGGCGTGGTCGAGGTGCAAAAACTCGAGGTGCTTTGCGATTTTGTTTTGGCCTCTGCGGGGATCGGCGTGGTCGAGGTGTCATCATCTTCATCATCATGTTCATCATCATCATCATCATTTTAATCATCATGTTCATCATCATCATTATTTTCATGTTCTTCATCATCATCATCGACATCATTTTCATCATCATGTTCCTCATCATGTTACGGTGTTCATCATCATCATCCTGATGAAAGTCATCTCTACGCTTCCTCAGCATCACCAGCAGTTAACGTCATCACTATGCATCCCCAGCATCAGCGGCAGTTCTCATGACAATCATGACAACGCATCCTCTGCATTTCCAGTCGGGTCTCATGGGACACTTGAAACGTATATGAAAAAAGAAGAGCGCCACGGTTTTGATGATGAACATGATGAGGAACATAAATGATGATGATGATGATGAGCACGATGATGATGATGAACATGATAAGTATGAAGATGAGGATGATGATGATGAACATGATGATGAAAATGATGATGATGATGATGAAGATGCTGATGAGGAACATGCTGATGATGAGGAACCATCATCATTTTCATCACCATTTTCATCATCATCATCATACCATCATGTTCCTCATCATGTTCCTCATCATGCTCATCATCATCATCATCATCCTGCTACGCATCCTCAGCATCACCAGCAGTTGACGTCATCAGTATGCAGAACATGATGATGCAAATGACGATGATGATGATGAACATGATGATGCTGATGAACATGATGGTGAAAATGATGATGACAAACATGATGATGAAAATAATGATGATGATGGTGATGATGATGAACATGTTGAAAAATGATCATTATGAACATGATGAACATGATGGTGATGGTGGTGGTGTTCATCATCATCATGTTCATCATCATCATCATTTTCATCATCATGGTCATCATCATCATCAGCCCATCATCAGCATCATCATTTGCATCCTCTGTTCCTCATCTCTTCCATATACGTTTCAAGAAATGCAGAGGATGCGTTGTCATGATGGTCATGATCACTGCTGCATAGCGATGATGTTAACTGCTGGTGATGCTGAGGGTGCGTAGTGATGATTATTATCAGGATGATGATGATGATGAACATGATGAGGAGCGCATGAAGAACATGATGATGAACATGATGACGGTTAGTGTGTTCATCATATCATTTTCACCATCATGTTCATCATCTTCATCATCATCTTCATCATCATCATCATGTTCATCATCATCATCATCATCATTTGCATCATCATGTTCCTGGTGATAATCATCACCACGCATCCTCAGCATCACCAGCAGTTAACGTCATCACTATTCATTCCCAGCATCAGCAGCAGTTATCATGACAATCATGACAACGCATCCTCTGCAGTTCCAGTCGGGTCTTTCGGCACACGTGAAACGTTTTTGAAAAAGAAGGGCGCCAGCAGATATCATCACAATCATGACAACGCAGCCTCTGCATTTCCAGTCGGGTCTAACGGCACACTTGAAAAGTATATGAAAAAGAAGAGCGCCACGGTAATGATGATGATCCGGATGCTGTGAACCATCACCCAACATCAGTGGTGATGATAATCATCACTCAGACAAGAAAAAAGACAAACCCTTGCCATGCGCCTCCCCTTTGGAGAAAGGGGTCGGCGGATATATATGTATATATATATACCTGTATATGCATAAATGTATACGCGGTACGTGTATGCGTATACGCACACACACAAACATGCATATACATGCCATACCCTCATATGTATACATTCACCCACACAAACGTCAAGCTGGATCCGTGGGCACGCCGCCGGCCTCAGGTTCCCCAGCCAAACCATGGCAGCCACGGTCTCAGCTCTAAGCCAAGCCAGTGGGGTGACACCTGTTTCGTGTTTGTTGTTTGTTTGTTGCGTGGGATGCGTGTTTCGTCTATTTGTCCTGTTGTTCCTTTCTTCAGGTTTGTTGTTTCCGGATTGTCCAGTTGTATTTCAAGAGAAGCACACCGTATGCCGGCCATGTTGCGGGATCGTACCGTTTACTGTTCAACAGACCACTTTGTTGCTTTAGTTTGAAAGTGCTTTCCGACTTTTCACAGGATGCATTGAGCGACCCGAGCTCCGGCCCAAACAAGGAAGATTCGCGATGGGTTCAAATGGTACTTGACTCGAATCAGGACTTGCGTGCAGCCTTTATCCCAACTCCAAGCCACATTTTTGTTGGCCGCGAATTGGATTGAGAAAGTACTAATGTCGCATGTCAACATGGACCCACTGCATCAGGTGCGATTTGGGTTCTTGAAAGATATGCTGTCCGGTTCAATCTTCCCGTTTCGTCAGCAAGGGTTGTTTCAACCTACCGCTTGGGCGACTTTATTATGAGGCCACGGCTTTCCTCTCACTTCTCGAAACAAAGGGTGCCTGTCAATCTGGCTGGTGTCTGTAGGCCACCGAGCCGGGGGTATCCCTATTTGCCTTTAAAGAGACAGTCTTTCGGAGCTACCTCAAAGAGCTCTGGTTAGGGACATGGCGGTGATTTGTTTGCCAGGCCTTGCTGCTCATCTTGGCCACACTTCGACCTCCCGTCAAAGTTCACTTGATGGTCCAAAGGGTCGAATCCATGTTTTGTTGGGTTTTTTAGGGCCAGATTCCGTGATACCAAGGAAACCTCTGTTGAAGTGAGGCAGTCGGGATGGTGTCCCCATGTTGGTATCTTGCTATCACAGATTTCGGGCCCTTTCCCACGTTCATGTGTTAAAAGCTGTGCCTGTCTCCCCAGTTTCTAGTTTCTCACAACCATTGCGCTCCTTGCCGTAGTCCTGAGACTTCTACCCAACGTTTTGGGCAAGGGAGACGGTTTCAGTCTAAAGGATCCTGCACCTAGGGATCGTACAATTCGAGTGGGGTTCCGGGGGTGTTCCCCCTAAGTGAACCTTCCAAGCTCAATTTGACACCAGGCCCAGGGGTTTGTGAAAGTCCCAGGTCGAATTTGGGTAGTGAAGACATGGCCAAAACAACCCCACCCCCACCCCCACCCCCACCCCGACCCACCTGTTCTCGCGGAGGCAGTCGCAGCACACAGGGTGGTGACCCTCGCAGAGCGCCAGGCTGCCCAGCGGGAAACGCAGCTGCAGGCCCGGCCGGTAAAAACAAGAGGTTGGTAACCCCAGAACAATTTTCCTGGAAAGCCGGCCCCAAAAACATAGTGCAACCCCACAACTGTTTTCTTGGAAAATGGAAACATGGACTACTAGGTGCCCCAGTAGCGCCCTGTGAACCTTTTTTGGTTGGGAGGGTTCCCCTGCTACAATAGACTACAGAAAAAAAGGGTAGCCTTATTCTAACCTCTCTACTGGAGGACCTAGATGGAAGCATGGACTACTCCCTGCGGTGTTTGTTGGTGCTTTAATTTTGACCCGTAGCCCTGTGGGTCTGTGGGGTAGGGGTTTCGGGAGGCTGGGAGCAAAGCTTGGAAGACGGCGTGGAAATAATCGCTGAAAAGGAACACCATCAGCAAAAAACATATTTGTTCTTGTAGCAAAAACATATATCTGAACAGGGGGGTTGGGTATCCCAGGGCCGATGTTTGCCCCTCAAGCTTCTGGTTTCGATTGCAAACCCAAACCCCTTGTGAGGTTATGTTTTGCCCAGCTGGGTTGTGTTTGGTTGAGGATAAGCTTCTTAGGTTTTGACAGGGGAACCAAAAGGACGCCATTTTGGTTTGGGGTAGTCACACAAATTTCAGGTAAAACCCGGTCGGAAGACTTGAACATGTTTTTGTGGTAGTTCTTGGATCACGTTTCTAGAGGCCAATGCCCTGAGTGGTTGGTTTCTGTTCTAAAAGTATGTTGCCGGAGTGTTTGTTTTTGTGTTTTTTTCCTCGAAAATTTAAGCACTCACCACCTCCGAGAGCCGACCTAATGCTCTTTTCCAGTTTTCGACTTCTCGCCGCGGATACCTTCTAGTCGAAAGGCGAGGGATCGATCTGTGCTTCTGAGAAATGTGGCGTTGATGGAAGACTCGCTTCCTGAGCTCGACTGAAACTTTCAGGGAAGACCATTTTAGTCGTAAAATAACAAGTTTGGTTTCTTTTTTGGCCAATCCACTCAGGATGTGGGAAGCAATCCTGGGGCGGTGCAACATGTCCGCCTACCATAGGGTAAGTGAAAGACGAGGATGGATGGGAATCCTACTTGGGCATCACTGGGTGGTGCTCCACAATTCCCTCTGCTTACTCGAGCTCCAAGAGAGACTCTCTCAGTCTTTCAGCCATGGTTCTAACAAGCGTTCACCTTCCGGGTTGTCAGAATGAACCTGAGTTGGGGATTCCCTTACAGGACTCCAACTCCGGGATGGCTTTTTTCTCGGCTCCACGTCTCATTCCCTCGCCAAAAATGGACGGCGCGCTCGCTTGGGCCGACTCGCTTCAGTACCTGGCGGTGCAGCTCTTGGCGGATCTGAAGACCGCCTGCTGCACCGCCCACGCCCTGGGCCGACGTCAACTGCCGAGCCCTCGGCGGATCAAGAGCGCTTGACCACGCGCGCGAGCGCTCGGGAGAGATTTGTGCGGAGGTTCGGAGACCTGCTGCCAAGAGAAGGTGGTCGTGAGCTTTTGCGGTTTTGGTTTTGCTTGTAGTTTGCTTTGGGTGTAGGTGGTGTAGCTAGGGTGGTTGGATGTCATGTGTCTGGACGTGTTGTTGTGCTGTTGTGTTGGTGTGTCTTGCTGAATGTTGTTTGCCAGGGCGGTTTGCTCTTTGCTTTGAACCAATCTAAAGCACATCAGACCGACCACAATTCCCAATAGACTCGAGCCCATGCAGAGTATGAGTGCATTGCGCATAGCACGTTTTTAGCAATTCCAAATAGTTACAGCTAAGACAATGAAATTGATTGCTATTGGGTTGGTTTTTTAGACTTTAACTTTGGGAAATGAAGGATTGCCCACACGCAGTTAAGGCTTTTTGCAAAGGGGCCAATAGCAACCGAGGAAGGTAATCGTGCGTGAGGGTGGCGCATTGCTATCCAACACACAGCAAAGCGATTGAAACCAAAAGAGTAGGTGCAGTCTTCAACGCAAACACGGGCCAACAGATGCGGCTTGAAGCGAAGGAAACAACCGCACCCAACCACTGAGTAAAGTGCGTCAGTTTGCTTCCGAGTTGGTGTGCTTGATGTTGTTCTGCTCTGCCTCTTGTCTTGGTAGCTCTTTTTTGTTGAATGTCCGCTGTGGCGCATGGCTTGCTCTGGCGAGATGTGACTTGTCATGAGTGGCTGTGTTCTGCTTCATGGTTGAGTGCCGTTTTCTAAGGACCGGCTTCCCCGGTGATAGGATCTTTGGAGCAAGTGATAGCCCATGCTTCAAGTGATACTGGTGGTTACGAAAACCATCTGCACCACCGTTCAGAAACCCTGGAATGATTCGATTCCCCTGTAAATACCAACAAACTATGGCTTGAACCATGGTTTCAAAGTGGTGCTGGATTTTTGTCCACCCACTGTAGTTCCACCTGGATACTAGGAAGTTCCACCCAGCCTCAGTTTTACCAGTTATAATCGTGGTTAGACCCATCCTGAAACATGTGCTGACGCAAGCTGGCTTGGAGAAGCGACCTGTGTTCACACACAAGGGAAAAACAGCCAGGCCCATGTTATGTTGCAAAACCCCTCTCCTGCATATTCCCTCAAAAAGGCGTCGCAATTGTTTCCTCTAGAAAAGATTCGGCTCTCATGTCACGGTTGGGTGAACATTGGTAAGCCTCTTTACTTGCCCACATTTGGTGTGTCTTTCTCAAAATGGCTTCGGTTTTACTTTGGTTGTCCGTTAAGCCGACCCCAAAAAGGTACCCTAAAAAAAATGGGAACTGTGCCATCTACTTTCACCCTGGAGGAATCATTTGCGAAAAAGTATGTTGATACTTAACCATGATTCATTTGTGCTTTCGCCTCTACGATGTTTTTCACTCGCTCACCAGAGAAAAATCGGTATACGCAGGGATTGCCAACCTCACTGAACACAGAATGGTGAAAATGCGGTGGGTGGACCAAATCCACCAGAAAAGGGGGGGAGCCTCGTATGGTGGACACTTAGGGTCTATTTTGCAACCTTCTTTCAGGGATTTTTTTTTTTAGGGTTCATAGTTGCAAAATAGACTCTAGGTGTCCATGGCATGGAGCCTCCTGCAACTGAGCTCAGTTCGCAGTCCGAGGACCTGGGGGGCCGTGGTGCCCGGGGTGCAAGTGGGCAAGGAGGAGGACATGGACGACGTCCTCACAGCGCTGGCACCGACCTCGGATTCGAGCAGAATGGGCAGATCTCTGGGGTTGGAAGCCACCCGGAAACATGGAAGCTTTGCGTTTCGAAGGCTTCTGTGTTTCTTATTGAAAGGTTCACCCTTTCATTTGGTTGGCAGATGCAAGCCAAAAGAAACGCTCATTTGTGTGTGTGTGTGTGCGCGTTTGTGTGTTTTTTTGTTTCTGTGTGTGTGTGTGTGTGTGTTCGAGTTTATGTGTGTGTGTTGTTTGTTTGTTTGTGCTTGCTTTTTTGTTTGCTTGCTTGCTTGCTTGTTTGCTTGCTTGTTTGTTTGTTTGTTTGTTTGTTTGTTTGTGTGTGTGTGTGTTTGCGTCGTGTTTGTGTTTGTTTCTATGGTTGTTTGTGGATTCCGCTTAGGGGGCGTCCGTTTTGCGATCGGTTTGTGGGGGCTCCCTGCGACATGACTGACATGACCCAAACAACTAAATCTTGGCTGAATGTTTTGAACAGGTTCCACCATGACTGTCATCACTTGCCCCCTTTCACGGCGGAGACACCTGCAAACTTGGCAAAATATGAGCATGACCACATTCACAGGTATATGCACCCCCCTCTTCATGGGGGTGCTACCTTGTTTCTTTGCAGTTGTTCTGCTTTGTTTGTTTGTTTTGTTTGCTTACTTCCTTGCTTGCTTACTTCCTTGCTTGCTTGCTTACTTGCTTGCCAATTTTCCACCCGCAGATCCACGCGCGGGGACGGGGCAAAAGGTTTAGCCCTATATAGGGGTCATTCCACTTACCAGAACCAGCAAGAAACTAAGCGGACCCCCAAAATGGGTGACGTTCCTTTGGTTTTCTTTGAAGCCAACCTCAAGAAAACACGCCCTCTGAATTGGTTGGTTCGTTAGACCAAAGGAGTGCCGACAAGATGGGAACCCTTTGATACAATGTTAAATTGCAAGTTGCTATTCATGTGACTGGAGGTGAGTCACACGTTCTTGCAAGGCTTGCCTAGTGGCAACGAAGTCCTTTGGTTTT
>CAUJNA010002480.1:917329-924492 GCA_963377175.1 Effrenium voratum | reverse complement strand
CTTACGCAGTGCTGAAACTGAGGCTTCGAGCTGCTCCCGTGTCATGGTCTTCGCCGCCCGCGGGTGCCGCTCCATTAGATGCCCCAAGGCTCCTCGTGGACATTGGCCGATGGTCACCGGGTCACCGAAACACCAAAGGATAGGAACCCTCCTGGAACCGTGGTTTTGGTTCCGGCAAAAAAAACACTTCCAAGAAATAACCTTCGGGCGAAATATGACTTCCTGGAAATAACCTTCGGGCGAAATTATGTGTTGCTTGATTTCTGGGACACAGTATGTGTTTCGAATGATTGTCCAATGCGCGGGCAAAACAGCCCCCCCAGTCTGTAAAACAACCTGGCAACCACAACATGCACCCCCAATTCCAGGGTTCGGGCAAATGCGAGTCGTTTGGAGGGAGCTGCGCTCGGACATCGGAGTTTTTCTGTGCCGTTTTTGTTTTGTGGAATGGCCATTGCTTCGGGGGGATGCAAAGCACGGTCAATATTCCTGGGCCGCAGCTGACACTGAACTTTGGCAAGTAAGCAAAAACTCACTCCCTAAATCGTCGGGTATCCCCATGTCGTCACGTTACTACAGCGACTCATGGTGAACATTGACCTTTCTTCGCGTCATGTG
This sequence comes from Effrenium voratum, assembly GCA_963377175.1. Lineage (NCBI taxonomy): Eukaryota > Dinophyceae > Suessiales > Symbiodiniaceae > Effrenium > Effrenium voratum. The sequence goes on along the minus strand of CAUJNA010002480.1, from coordinate 923,874 downwards.
TCACATCATGTGTCAATCATGTGCGTGTATGTGTCACATCATGTGCGTTTGCGAGAAAACCCAGCACTTCTTTCTTGGGTATTGGGGGATGCTGCTGATGTTTAATATTGGGTAATTTTCATTGGGCCTGGGAAGGGGGGAGGGAGCCCAAATTATCCCTCCCTCCCAGACCCCCTCAAACTTTGCAGAAATAACAACTCTCGGTAATCTGATAACTGTTATGTCCGCAAAAACGCATCTGTTTGTTCTTTGCAGCCCCCCCACTATTTGAAACATGTTCAAAGCCAGGCACAGCGCGAACAAGATACCAATCACGAATTCTTGCGAATCTTTATTTAAGTAGCCTACATATTTCACCTCAGGGGTGGCCAGCGTCGATCCTCATCTAACTGAATATGGAACCCATCTTTGGGCGGTCCACCATTTTTAATCAGCGAAGAAGAGGACACATCCATTTGCAGGGGACGTGCGTTTTGGCGCCTCAAACGAGCTCCCTGGTAACCCGTCCTCCTCTGAGGTAATCACGCTTATCGGATGACCTCGGAAGGTCCCCATCCCGAAAAGGGTCGTCTTTCAATGGAACCCCCCAAAATGGCGGCAACGGTTTCCCTGGTGTCCCTTTAAGCCAACTTGAAAATGGCAGCCTATGGGTAGCCTCAAAACATTCTTTGTCCAACACTGGGTGACCCGTTAGGATGTTGATGCTTTTTGGTCTTGGTTGTCCTTCAGGCAAGGGCCTCAAGAGACAAACCCCATTACAGCAAATCTGAGCCCTGGAGTTTTCAGTGCCCCTCAGTTCACGAAATATTGGCAGAACAATTTGCTGGAGGCCTCGATGGGTTCGTTCCTTCGGGATTACGTGGGTTCCGCGCCTGCGCAACTTGGGAGCGACTGCACCGCTGACCGGCAATGGGAGGGGTCAGTTGCAACGTGGTCTGCCAGTAGCCTGTCGCCCAATTGTTTCACGAACCCTATTTTGAAGTCAAGGATTTGCCCGTGTGTTCCAGGGGTCTCGTGGTACAACCTTTGATTCAGACGGGTCCTCTAAAAGCATGGGCTTGAGTTCCACATGAAATTGGGGAGTAGCCCAAGTTGGGGCTTTCGCATCTGCCACACAAAACCTAGCTGGCAAGTCCTTCGTCTTGGTGGGATGTTGGTTTCTTTGCTCAAGGTGAAACGGCGAGCGAGCCTCGACAACATACACACCTGCGCCATAGTCAACCTTCAACACACTACTGTGGATGGACGAAATCCATTCCATTTCGCACCACCTAAGAACCCTGGAATGATGATTCCCCTGTAAATACCAAAATACAATGGCTTCTCCGTGGTTTCAAAGTGGTGCAAGATTTCGTCCATCCACAGCAGGATTTACATACTTCCTCGGTTTATCATTTCAGCCCGTTGCAAATTAAGATACCAAACGTTGACCCAGTTCTTGACACCCACCAGCTGTTTCACAGAATTTCCGGGTGATGCTTAGCTGGCTGGCAACTCGAAACCTCCATTTTGATCGTCCCATGTTGGCTCAAAAATGATCATCCATGTCCTCGTTTGACCCGTCTCATCATGTCCCATCCCTTCGCCCGCAGCTTGGGTGAGGCTCCCATCCCTTCGCCCGCAGCTTGGGTGAGGCTCCCATCCCTTCGCTCCCATCCCCGCTTTTCTCGGCCGCGTCGTCCGCAGCCGCGCCAGGCGCGCCACGGCGGGCCGGCGGAACTCCGCCAGGAGCTCCGGGCGCAAAGGGCCGGCGGAGAAGGCGGCCGCGGCCGCCAGCATCGCGTCGTGGCTGGCGGTCGCGTTGCACTTCCAAACGGGAAAGGTCAACGTGAAAAACAAGAAGCAACCTGCTGTTGACCCCGGCTTGAAACATCCGTGTTATAGGGGGAATGTTCCGTCCAATCCCCACTAAACCCTTGTTGGAAAGTATGAGGCTCTGACAAAAAAGAGGTTGTCGTACCTGCTACCCGAAGGCTCCGCTTAAATACATCCAAAGCCAGTCCTCAAAAACAGCCGGACGTTTTTTGTGATTCTCTACGTGGCCCCAGTTGGTATCCTCTAAAGGGCCCTGTAACATCTATGGCAAAGTGAAACGAGCAGCTCGAGAGATGTCTACCCATTATCAAGAAAAATCTTACGTGGTGAAACAAGGTTTCTATGGAACTGGCCGTGTTTTGCTTAGGTTCTCTCTGCTCCCCCACAAGAAAGACAAGCGTCACCTCAGGGAAACTCGCTTTGCTTTGGCCCCAGGAGATGTCTGCATCAGCAGAAAGACCTGAACGCCAAATAGACCCCGAGCCGTGCCTCTGGCGGCACGCTTGCCTGGGATGTTGTGGGGCGAAGTCCCAAAAGGCTTCACTGGTGCTTCAGCTTGCCGAAGGCAACATGTTGAAGAGGGCTCACTGGAACCCCATGTCAAGCAGAAGCCAACCCAAGAAGCCGCGCCCGGCTTCCAACCAGGCCAACATGCTGCAGCCCGAAGGAACAAATCATAGGGTCGCCGGTTGACAGTTGGATGTCCACAAACTTCGATTTCCATGTTGAACAGGAGCCACTGGATGCGCAAGCAAAACTGATTCTGTTGATGATTTTTTAGCAAGACCTGAGGTACTCCAAAGTTTGACTCTGTTCCATTTTTTGGTCTACCATAACAGTTTGGCCAGCTCAAGCAAGGGCATGCTCGTATTCATGAGGTCTTCTAGCCCCCCTTAACCCATGGGGAGTACTCTTCCCCACAAACAAAAAAGTCACAAACGAACCCCCCCCCCAAACACAAAAAAGTCACAAACAAACAATAAAACACAGGACTAATATTGGCAAAGGTGCCAAAAAATTGGGTTGAGACATCGCGCAATTTATTTGGGCACTATGTTTCGCGATGAGTCTCATAGTTTCAATATTGGATCGATTTGGACGGTCAATGTAGGTAAATATGGCAAACGACAGCGTGAGGAAGTGAAAATTTACATCATGTTTGCCCAGATGCATGGAGTGTTTGCCCCCATGCGAAGCTGAAAAGGGCTCAGCGATCACCTCCTCCCGCGCAAAGCGAGTTGCACTATCTACTTTCACCTGGCGCGGCGCGTGGCAAACGTTGACGCGCAGCCCCTCGCTTGTTGAAGAATCCTTCTCGGCAGCGAATGGGGAAGAAGCGCGCGAAGACTGGCTTCTGGATCTTTCAAAAGGTGCAGCGGCTGGCCCGATGGTCAACGGAACACCTCGCGAGAACACGCCAGCACGTCAGCAGCGCAACGGCGCTGCGTTTGTGGGACGGGAGCTCTGCCGCAACGGGGTGCGGGATACCGCCAGGACACCGGACTGGAAGGAGTCGCGCTGTCTGAAGCCACGCAGCTGCGCGCGGAATGAGCAACCAGGTACACCAATCAAAAGGCATGCCCAAAAGCAACAGTTGCTTTAAGCCAACCTGAAGGCGTTCCTTTTATATTTCCAGTTCTCAAGAAGTCAATAGCTCTGGAGCAAGTCATGAAGGCTGAGCCACCCTTCCGCGAAAAAGCGCGGCTGCACAGACCAGCGGAAAGCAAACAAGCTGGTTCCAATGCTGCGCCGCTTTCATCCGTTGAGTTCGGCCAAGCGGGCTCGTTGCAGTGGGGGAGTGTTGTCAACTGGTTTCCGCGTTGGACTGAACAAGCTGGAGACAGACAAGTATATTATGTTGGTTCCTCGGGCCGGCATGGTGGGCAGGCCACTTTTATCAAGGATATGTGGCTAATGACAGCGCGTGATTAGTAAACATAAAGGGGCAACAAGGTTTGTCAAAAAAACACCTACTCAATATATCTGCGTGTCTCCCCAAAACCCCCCTGCAGCCCCGAAGCCAAAACAACCTGCCAGAAAAGGGGCTTTCCTTTTTGCTTAGTATTTGCTTAGTCTGTCCTTAAACCCACCAATGCTAAGTCACTATTGACCCCTCAAGCTTTCCCCACACATGTGCTTCCCCAAAAAAGCATTTCGCCTCATCAAGGGATGCTGCCATGATCTGCGCCAGGCACCAAACAACCTTTACAACCCCTGGTGGTAGCAAACAACAGAAAATATATGTTGCAGCCCCCCACTATACATGCAAAAGCAAAAAACAACTGCAAGCCTGCCAACATGAAAGATGACAAGATCTTCAAGCTCGCCAACCAACCACCAAACTAGTCAACCAACCAAACAACCAACCCAGAAACAGACGCGCCCGCGAGAAAGCCGGGCACTGAGCCTCCGAGTCGCAGTAGCCGCAGCGCCCGCAGGCTCTGCCTTTGCCGGGCGCAGCTCTGCACCGCAAGGCCGCAGTCGGAGGCCGCGAGGGCTCCTACCGCATGCCATCCAACCGGAAAAGTCGGTCCTCCAGCAGAGAGGTTAGAATGGGGGGGGGGGGCTACTAATCAGTTGTAACCATTAGACAAAAGCCATTAATAAGGCCCAAAAAGGAGTTACGTCCCCCCTCCCCAGCAGCGTTTCCGCGACCATGCCCTTAAAACTCAGGCCGCCCTAAAAATGTCCAATGGAAATCCACCGGTTCAGGAAAAGGGTCGATTTAGCCCGGTTGCTTTCTGCTCCCCTGCCAAAAGCTTAACGTGGTTTAATGGAACACCCATTAGTTGGCAAAAAGTTAAGGTCCTAACATCCAAGCAAAATGCAGCTCTGGAAAGGAGCAGACAAGGTTCCAACCAGAAGGAAAGGTCCGCACTGGAGAGAGGGTATGGCTCTGAACCCATGGAGTACGGAAAGCCCCGGTTCATGGTTCAAACGGCGTCGCTGGTTCCCTGTGGGAATAAAGCTTGGTTGATGCGACGTGGTTCTTCTGGGCAAGGACAGAAAGCATTGTGAGCTTCGTTTTGTGTCGGTTATTATGTATGTATTCTATTGATATCTTATTTGTTTCCTTTTGCCGGGGGGGGGGGGGGGTGCTAGGAAACTCGGTGTATCGTTGGGGAAAAAACGCATCGGAAGCCTCCTATGGATGGAAGATCTGAACCAATACCTCGATTTGCGTGAAGAACAAACATACTTCCTATTGATTCCTTTTGAGACTGGGGGAAACAATATTTTGAAACACGAATGGAATGATCTTGGTTCAAGCATTCAACCCGCTTTTGCTTCAACATCCTTTTGGCTTCCTTTCAAATGCATCCTGCCATCCAATGAAGCCATTCAGGCTCCAGACCGGCAGATGTCGGGCCCCAGGCGCAAGGAACATTTTTTGGGTGCCGCCGTGATTGTCACCCCAACAAAAAACACAAACAGAAAACATGGATGGGAAGAGTTGGTTGGAGAACTATGTTGGGTTCTAGGTTGCTAGGAAACTAGGTGTGTCTTTATTTGTGGGCATTTAGGGCCACGACAAAGCGTATTCTATACCCTTCAAACATCTCCCCTCTTCATCGACTGGGCCAGGGCCAGCCCGTTTCTTGGGGGTTTCCCAGGGTGGGTTTACACAGATTGTTGATCAGCCGGCTGTGTTTTACAACCAAAAGGGCTGTAGAGTCTATCTTGGAAAGCCTCAGTTCACCTCCTTCTTACTTTGTGATTCCTCCTTTCAAGTTGGCATTTCAGGTATGGCTCTTGGGGGAAGAAGGCTGATATACAACAGCAAGCTTGCAATACAGTATAGTACATAGGTGGTATAAACTCCATACAGCAAGAATCTCGCTTTTTGAGCGGATTGGCAAACAACAGTCCAACCGTTTTGATTACCACTAGAATGATGTTCCCAGGAACTCACAGAGTGCGAATTCCATACCTCCAACACCCATGATCCATAGAAATACTACTCAATTTGCAACCCCTCGAATCGCCAGCTTGCATGGGGTCGCACAGGAAGTTGCCAACTCGCTCACACAAGGGAAGCCCGCCAACTTTGAGGGTCCTATGTGGGTATGACGCAAACTAGGATAAGGAACCCACCAAATGGCTGACTTCCGTTTCTCCCTTTACGACGGCCAAAAAAAGGGTACCTCTAAAAGTAAATACAAGATTACCACAAGCCCATAGGGCACAACACGAAATCAAGGAACCCCGACCTCGCCCAGTCAGGGTTGGGCGAGTGGTTGGGCTGCGTAAATCAATTCCAGTGCTATCTTTTTTAGGGGACCCCCCCCTTTTCCCCCCCCCCCCTATTGGGGGGGTGTCCTTTTTGTGTCCCTATAAAACCACGCAAAAAACAACGTATGTATACCCTCAGAAAAGACGAGCCACCGATATGGTTTGAACCCAGCTGTGTGAACCTCCCTTGTTCGAGCTCCTTCCAGCAGCAGCGCCCTTTGCCAGGGCAGAGCCCCAAGAGCCTTCAGCACCTCACGGTGAGTCTCATTCGGCCAGACGAACCTTCAGATGCCCAGTGGCCATGGGAAAAAAAGGGCTGAGTTTAAAGGGGAACCCTTCCCAAAAAAAAAGGGGATAAAGGACGCCACTGGGCAACTCAGAACCTTAGGCAGCGATTGGTTGACCGGTTTGGATGTGAGGTACCCATTTGTGGCTCACAAAAAGGTGCCGAAACGGGCCTGGATAAATAGAACCGAAGAGTAAACCCGCATAACCCT
>CAUJNA010002480.1:862329-914829 GCA_963377175.1 Effrenium voratum | reverse complement strand
ATACAAAGGGGATGGTAGCATTGAACTCCAAGCAGAAACAACGCAAGCATGGTGACCGAACCTCATACAGGTCTCAAAATAGGGAGGGCCCCCAAACATGATGAAGGCGCACCCTTCAGGGGGTTTTCCAAAATACGGCCCCCCTAAAGTGCTTGTTTCCCTTTTGGCTTCCCTTTAAATACCAGAAGGGGTCCACCATATTGGATCCCGTTCCTGTCTATTGGGCATGTGGAGACCGTGGGCTCCTGGTCCTCCCAAGTGTGGCCCAAAAGAACATCAAGCCATTTCAATAGTTTGGACCCTCTGGTGGACATCAACATTCGGTGGAAAACTCATGTGGCAAACAACTTGTGGTTACTCTTAAGTTGCATGGATCGCCATAAAACCCGCACCTTAGGCGTGGGGAGAGCGCGGTCCAAGGAGCCGTGGGGTCTGGCTGCACTCCCTGCTCCTGCCGAGTGCTCCCGAAGCGGCGGGAGGACCTAGAAAATTGATACACCCGAAATGACGACTAACGCTCAACACGCCAAAGGCCAGCCAGTCTTTCTCACTTCTCGAGTGGAACATAGCAGCTGGAAAGCCCATTGGCACCTGCGATTTCGGGAATCACGAAAAAAACAAAGACAAGTGGCCGCCTAAAACGCACACATGTTCCATGTGGAAGACCCATTAACAAGCGATCGCCTGCATCTCGCGCAAGGCGTTGACCCCGCTGCGCCAACTCTTCGAGGCTGCCAGGTACTCCGTGAGGCAGATCACATCTGCGCGGACCTGGCGACGAGAGCTCGCAGCCAGGCGACTTTGGAGAGTGGCCAGCCCCTTTTTGGGTGGGGGTTGAAACCGAAAGGACACCCCTCGGGGTTCCCCAAAGTTTGACACATACGCAAACGGATGTTCGCCTTTTGTAAGTGGGGCATTTATGGGTGGATCCCTCCGCAGCAAAAAGTGAGCGTATAGAGAAACTATTACCAAAAGGCAGGGGAGATCTGGTCTCACCAAAAGCCGGCCAAGTTTGGTCCCATTTGGAATTCATGGCCAAACGGGTAGGTCGTTTGCTAAAAGCATCCATTTCTGGGGTGTTTGAAAGAGAGCCTTGTAAAACACACACACACACACACACGAAAAAAAAGGGGAACAAAAACAGATAATTTGTGTGGACCTGTTTTGACACATGCCCATAAGGGTCTCACTGCCGAGATCTCTCAAAACCGGTTCGAGATGTGTTTCTAGAATGGTCCGGAGCAAAACGTGGTTTTCGTCCAGCTTCCCATCGTTTGGGGCCTTCAATGATCAATGGGGTTGTGATTGGTACTTGTTTATCCCAAACCCAGATATCACAAGAGACTGTGCCTCGAAACATTGCCGCTTTGTCGCCCAGCAAATGTGTTGCGCTTGCTTCCTTGTAGGAGTACAGCTTTGCCTTGAATATCCGTCAACGCAAAGAGGTGTCTGCTCTTGTTTCTGTGGGTATGCCCTTGGTCGAGGAATCCCCTAGTGTGCCCAGTGAAAGGGGCTAGAGTGAGTTCACGGAGTCTTATTGGGGGGGGGGGGCAAGCCCACTTGGTTGTTCAAGATACTTTGCAAGTAGGGACCATCCCCATGGACAAAGGGCGTTCTCCCCTACCCCAGCTGCCATGGCCATAACCTACTTACCAGTTACTGGAACACCCAAGTAGTCACGTGGCCAACTGAACCGACTGAACTGCTGCGCTTTTCCGAGGCCGCCGAGACCGCCGAGGCCGAATCCGCGGCCCGAGCTGCGGGCTTCAAACCTTCGCCCTTCCAGGGGAAGCCGACCGCGGCGAAAGCGGAAGCGGGACAAAGCCGGGGTTCTGCACTCCGTAAACAGAAGCAGAAAGCCGGAGCCTGTTCCCCGACTCATGGCACCGGGGTTGCTTTGCACACCGTCCATGTAGATATGGGCTCGCCTTGTTCAATGTTGAACCCCCCCCCCAAAAAAAAGAGAGCGGGACACTGTGAGCATGCGTTGTTTTTTTTCACTTGTTGAGTGGAAACTCGAGTTGAGCTATGTTTGCCTAATGTGTGTTTAAATGTCAGCTGAACTGTAAAGAAAATCGGTTGGAAAGAACATGCTGTGTAAACTATCAATTAAATAGACTTATGCTAGTTCAAATTATATTATGAAACAGAAGTTGTGATTGGATTCATTCCTTATCAAATTACTGTTTAACTCTAATTTGGTTGCAGTGTTCTATTGGGAAAGGATTTACATCTAAGTTCTAAATGTAAGATGTAATTCCCAGTAGGATTCTAATCAAATATTTCCTTATTGAGTCCTATTGAAATCCAATTCAAAATCAAACTGAATCTTAGAGAGCGGCCGTTGGTCGAGATGTGAATTGCGAAAGAAAACGCTACAAAGCACTGTGTTTTACGGTGTTTTCTGACCATGGTAGTTCTGGGCTAGTAAACACAAAAAAAACACAGTTTTAGGACCTCTGAATTCTCTCCTTCTGAAATCGACTTAATATCCTTACCAAATTCTTCCCGATGTCTAACTGAAATTAACTAGAAATCATTAAGGAAAGACTCCAATCAAATTGTGTAATCTAAATCAGATTTTCAATTATGAAAGTTATATTTCCACATAAATGTTACACGGGAATTCCTTTTCCAATACAATTGTCCTTACAAATCAGTACGCATCTAAACAACATGTATTAAACATGTTCGGAACCTCTAAGTTATTTCCTTCCGAAATCTACTCAATATATTTGTCAAGTTCTACTTAATTCCTATCTCACATTAAATAGAATTTAAATAATGAAATAATCCAAACATAGGTGTTGGTTTAAAGTAGAACTTAAATAATGTGTGTTCTATTTCACAATGGATGCTACACAGGAATTCCTGTCCAATAGAATTGTCTTTGCAGATCAGTAGGCACTTGAGCAGCTTAACAATTTTGGGATCTCTAACGTCTTTCTTATAAACTCTACTTGATATTAAGAAGAATGTAAAAAGGAACGAGTCCAACCAGAGAAAACCATCTCTAGCTTGCTGTACTAGGGCTTGGATGTGAAATACACCAGCGCACTTGATCACAGAAGCTCTTGCAAACAGGCCGGAAACGGTGAAGTACAAAAAACAACTCGCGACAACCAAGCAAAAGCACATTATGTCCTCTCAAGTCAGGACAGCTGACAGAGTCTTATTTTTGTTGGTTTTCTCAAGGATTTTTTACACTTTTCCAAAGAAATGCAAAACACCTCGAGAAAACCAACAAAAAAAAAGGCCCCCCCCCCCCCCGCCGCAAGCCAGGACATGTGACATAGTATTGCGTATTTTTTGTTTAGTTTTTTGTTGAGTGTGTTTTGTTGCTTTGGTTTTCTCGAGGTTTTTTTTTGCGTTGTTGGGAAAAGTGTGAAACACCTCGAGAAAACAACAACAACAAAAAGACCATCCCCCCCCCCCAAGCCAGGACTGCCATAGTCTTGCTCTTCTTTTTTTTGGGGGGGGTTGTGTGTGTGTGTGTGATTTTGGTTTTTTTGGTTTTATCGAGGTGTTTTGTGTATTTGGGAAAAGTGTCAAACATATCGTGTGTTTTTAATAGAAAACTATAGAAAAGCGCACGCTCAGGGTGTCCTGTTCTGAAAAACAACTGGCTTCGGCTTTCTTTTTGGCTTCCCCTAACAAACAACCAAAGGGAGTCCCCCAAAAAACAACCATATACCAGCAGCTGGCCCATTTCGAGGATGTGCGTTATGATTCGACCCACAATCGGTATTTCCTTCCGGCTGACCAAACAACACGAAACATCTGTCAAGCTGGGTCCAGGTGTGGTTGTCCTCGCTGTAAACGGTTCCGCCCAAAACAAGTTCATATCTGCAGATTCAGATTCACACAGATTTAGTCAACCCTCTATCCATGGAGGAGATCGCCGAAAGGTGGAGCCCATTGGATTCTACGCAGTGCCCGAAGGATTGGCAAGATAAATGTTCAGGGGCATCCGTCAGCTTGTTTCACACAGAGCTCGAACCCAAACTTTGCTATAAACTTTAAACTTTCATAAAGCCGAATGAATGAATCCCTAAGGCACTACAACTTGACCGATTCGAATCCCTCGCTTTACTCTTCGGTGAACGTGCTGAAATTCGTGTGGGGATCAGCTGGGCCAAAACCCCACTGATGAACTTTGACTGGCTGAACGTTGATAATCTCCCCATGTTTAGCCAACAGCCTAAGCTTCCCAATAAACTGCCTTTGGGCTTGCTTCAACCGACCTGCCAAGCTCCATGGCACCGCGCAAAGCTTCGTCCCCAACAAACCCTGCAGCAAACAGTTGCGAGCTTCTTGGCGGAGAATTGTGTATCTCCCAACCAGGGAAAGTTAGAGTCCCCCTTTTTTGACGAAAACAAATGTGTACTGCTAGAAATGCCTTGAAGGAAGCAGCTAGTCCGGAGCTGAAGCTGCACTCACGCGCAGGCGGGGCAATGGGCTGTGGCTGTGGCGTTGTCAAGGCATCCGCAGGTTTGTGGACAGAAGAAGGTCAGGGGCCGGAACAGCAGTGAGTGACCTTCAGGGTGGGACAATTTCTTTAAACATGTTTGAAGGGCATGATTTAAGCCACCATTTAATCAATCCCTGGTTAAAACATTTCGAAACATTGTTTGAACAAACTCCTTTCGGCTTCCCTTTGATGTTAAAAGCTCTATACCTGCTTGCTCTTAGAAACAGCATAAACATATTCAAACATGCTCTGACATATCAAACATATTTTGCCCCAGTCTGACCTTGGCACCACCGTGCTCCGGTGATAACCTCCATGTCCTGCGAACAAGTTGCTGTGAGCTTGGAAACCGAGGCGAAGCAAAAGACAGAGTCACCGTCGAAACCTGGTACTGAAGGGGGTCTACCTATCACTCCTATCACTTGGCCAACGCTCAATCCTAAACCCAGGATTTAGATCCGTTCTGCCATCAGTTTGGGGGTCCACCCAACACCATGTAAAGAGAAGGCACAGTACAAGACCAAACAGCCAGTGGCTTGGTTCACGTCCTTTCCTGACAAATCAACAGGGCGGAAAGCGCACCAATTTACGGTTCCCACATGGTCAGATGGTGGCTCCCTTATATTTAGAATCATTCTAACCCAAATTTCCTCGGTCCGCCATCCCTACGAGCACATGAACCGGTCTTTTGACCATGGCGCGTGTGAGTGTCCACTCTGCTGTGAATTTGTGTGTTTTAAACCACAAACCACCACACCACTAGCAACACCAAACAACAAAAGCAACCGACACAAGAAGACGCAGCACCTCATCGGTGCCTTGTTGGAAACATAGGGCCTGACTTGGAAGCCACCAGGCCGGCCAATCGCCATCTACCAACACATGCCGAAACAACCAAAAAGGACACCTACTGTGGCTGCCAAGTCGTTAATACTAATAATACTAGTAATAATAATATATAAAAACAAAAACATAAAAGCCCGGTCCAGTTGTAGCAGCGCGGGGCAGCCCACGGATTTCATGAAGCTCACGATCTGCTGGATCTGCGGCCCCACGCCACCCGCTGACACGTCCTCCCCGAAGTGGTGACTCAGTGCTGGCACCTCAACCGGTGGGTTGGGGACACAAAGAGAGCCACTTGGGCGGCCTCGTCTTTGAAGGGCACCTACAAGGGGAGGGGGTGCTCGTATTTCTGGGAAACACGTTAATTCAGCCTGTTTTTAAGGGGGGTCCGATTGTTTAAAAAACGACACACCCACTCAAAGCACGCTCCCATGAATTTACGTTGCAAATTTGTGGTAAGTTTGTGGTAGGTCGAAGTGGTGTGTTGAAGTCATCCTGTCTCGTTCAGTGGCAGGTAAAAGGGACACCACCAAGGAGTTTCTGACTCTAGCTGAACACTGACCCCATTTCCTTCCTCCCCTATATGAAGGAATCTTTTGGGAATCGGATCCCCTTTTGTGGGTAGTCACCCCCGTTCAGTGGTAGGAAAAGGGGAAACCACCCCTCTGACTTTGAGCCCCTCAAACTCAGGGGAGGAATCAACCGGGCTTCAAACTTCAGTATAGCGGGCAGCCATAGGGGGCCGCAGGGTTCCTATGTCCCCAAAAATATCCCCTTGGGGGAAGTAACAATGGTTCAAAACGTGAGAAATTTACAAAGGCAGAGGGGCTAGGGTTCACACAGTAGTGAATGCTTTGGCTTTTGACATGGCTCAAATCTCCAGTATGGGTTTTAGGCTCAGATCGAGTTGCTCCCAACAGCGGCAACCATTGTCTCTTGCCAACAGGCAACCAAGGGGATTTCCGGCCTTCAAAACCAAGGGACAATGGTTGGTGACCTACTCTAAGCATCGAAAGGACCCTGGGAGTTTTTGGAACCTATAAGGTTTGGTACCCAGAATTTTCGGAATTTTATGGTGGCTTCCCCAGAAACCATCATCCGAAACGTGGATTCCGCGCCCCCCTTGCTAACACCTCCCACATCAGGGCCGTGGCACGTATTCGTCCCAGGCCTTGTGCCAATTCGGGTGGTCCTTGGACACGTCCACGCCTCGGAAGCCGTTGTTGTTTTTCACGGGGAGAAGACGGATTTGGAATTCGCCGTCTTTCGCTGGCGGATGTTCAAGGAAAACACCTTGAACAAAAAATGAACAACTAAAACACACACACACACACCACATACACACACATCCCACATACACCCAAGGACAATAGACTAAAATGGTGCAAAAGGGGAAGACCAAAAGGTCACAATGAACGATTCGCTTTGGGCGAGTGAGTTGGTCGTTTGGTATATGCTAAGAAAGAACAAAAGGCGCTACTGGGCCGCTGGGTCGCACTCACTTGCGGAAACTTGCACCGGGCAGAGCTGAGAGCAGCCCAGAGCCTCCACCTTGTACCAGAAGGAGGCTCTTGCATCCTGCGTTGCCACACATTTCTCACTTCGGATTGGCCAAAACAAGTCCAAAGTGTGTGTTTACCACACAAATCGCAACTACACCACAGTGACGATCAAGTCCGAAACGGAACTCACGGGTAATGGACTTGGGAAAACATGGGAACTCTTTGGCAAGTCTTTGAATTTGCCTTCAGAAAGGAAGCGCAAAACCGAACGTGTCGACATCCTTTACCTAGTGACAAGATTTTCCGATGCTCTTCTTTAGGTTGGTGCAAAGGAAACCAAAAGGAAACCCATTTGACCGAAGTCAATCTTATATCCATTTGCTGGCACAATTGGGGGCTTCTCAGAAACTGGCTCATTCTTAGGGCTGCCTGACTTTACATCCCCAAATGCTTGGCAACCAGTGATCACGCTCAGGGAAGGATGTGTTTCTCAGTTGCCACCATTCGGGGCCATTACAAAAATCGACCAAATCATGGCTATGGACTGTATTCCATCTCCAAAAGGGCAACGTCGCTTCTCTCCTTGTAAGAACTACGGCGGAACCCTTCGTCGGCTGTGGGGTACTCCAGCCGTACCTTCCAGTTCCATTCTCGTTTGCCAGTCTCCTTTCTTCATATCGTGGGTTCAGAGAACGGGGCATCATCAACCCGAGTTGCCTTGCCAAACCCTCTCTCCGCGGAGCGAGAGGCTAAGTGAAGCCCCAAGCCCCCCCCATTCCTTCGGTACGTTTTCTCGAGGGGGCAACATATTTGTTTCCCCACGGAAAGGGAAGCAAACCCCTCGCTTTTGTCGACTGGCCCGCACGAGACACCGGTATTCTGACAAAGGAAAAAGGGTAACACTCTCCTGCCCAAGTGCATGAAGCTATTCCTGAGACGCATCGAGGAATAGCCAGCCATGGCCTTCGGCAAACTGACGTTCCGCTTGGTTTCACTCCAAAAAAGCTACCCTCAAAAAAGACACCCCGATTTTTTTAGACACACCCATACGATGGGCCAATCGACAAAACTCGAACCCACTCGAAGTGCTGAGGCCCACGTTGCTCCTGGCAGCAGGTAGCCCCACCTTACATGCTGCCAAAGGACCTGGAAATCAATGGCGATGAACTCTTCAATGGCCATGAAAACGAAACAAAACCAGATCAAATACCCAACAAGCAACAGGAGGCTCAAAGTTCAATGGGCTGTGGCCCGCTGGAAAACCCTTCAGCGACGGGTCATGTGATTTCCCCCGATCCTGGGATCAGCCAAGAGAAGGTCAATGCACTTAAACCATGCAAATGACCCCGTGAAGAAATTCAACTAATTCACTTTTCCTGTGCAACAAGACACCCACACGTCAAAGGCCAAAAGAGCATCAGGTAAGGAGCTGCTTGAATCGGCAAGAGCTCATGCAACCCAAGTGAAAAACAAATAAAACAAACAAGCCTCACTACACCTGTAAAATAAAAGGCCAAAGACCCCAAAGTCCAAAACAAGACATAGGTCAGGTCAGGTATCCCATCATTGGTGGTTTGGATTGGTGGTTTGGGATTTGAACCCCTGGTTCTGGTAGAGGGTCAGTGGGAAACCAGCCCCCGGAGCACCTCCAAACCGGGCTCCAAACCCACCAGATTCTGGTCCTAGAATTCACCGCTTGCGAGAGGGCTCAGAATCAGGAAATTAAAAAGCTCGGCGTTTCTTCCCAAACCTTGGTGCGGCAATGCGCATTGTTGTATCCTTCTTCTGAGCAGGCTTTATAACCAATGCACAGACTCAAAACCAAACAAACATCGGACACAAAGAGCCATGCACAGGTCAGGGTGTATTTCTTGCAGCCCCCCCCCCACTACCAATGAGCAAACCCGAAACAACTAACACTTCCCCCCCCCCCCCCCCCCCCCAAAAAAAAAAAAAAGCACGCAAACACATTGGTAGCGTTGTTTTTTGCTGGGTCACAGAGCATCCGCAGCAGCCGTCCCTCGTAGTCGTCGCAGAAGCTTCGCATGGCGTGGCACCGTGAGAGAAGCCGCTCGCGCATGGAGAGGCTCTGATTGGAGGAGTCCACCTCGGGTCCCACGGAGTCCATCTGGCAATCCATCGGTCCAAGGCAGATGTTGACCCCACACTCAACCCCTTGTCAAAACATTTTATCCACTGCACTCAGGGTTTATTGAACATGAACCCCAACTAAACTCAGGACACTCCCTAGTGATAAACTGGGGTTGATTAATATGGGGTTAACATTAACCAGGAGTGGGAAAGATTCGACTGGCGGGGTGCTTTGAAGCCACAAGTCATGCTTCCTGGAGTGAGCTATAGTAACTATTTGGCACCTATGTCATGTGCCATAGGTTTTGAGGGCGGCTCAATGTCTCCACGATACGGAGATGTACCCCTGAAGCTGGCCCGTCTCTCTCCGCCACTTGCGATGGTTCCAAACCCCCAAGCGGGGTGACCTCCTACAGGAAGCTCGGGCACGTGCCACTTGTACATATCTTGGTTACTTTCTGCTCCCCTGCTAAAAGATTAACTTTTAGTGGTTTAATGGGAAGCCCATTAGCTGGCAAAAAGTTCAAGTCCTAACATCCAAGCAAAATGCACCTCTGATATGTAGTTGTCACGTGCTGTTGCTCGACGGACCGACCCATCGTCCCGAACAACTGGCCGAGCGACCGACTACTGACCGACTGACTGGACACCCGACCACGCAGAACAACGCCTCGCCAAACCTAGAACAAAAGGGCGCTGGCTGGAACCTGCTCAAACAATACCACCCCAATATCGGTTGAACCAGCAGGATCCGTACATTTCTTCGTAAACATCACCCCTGCCAAGAGCACATCACCTATGCCCCAAACAGGTGATGTTGACATCACAGATACACGCTACAAGACAGCTGAATCATTGCTTTCAACGTTTGGCTTCCTTCCCCCCCCAAAAATAATAATAAATAAAACATAAACCAAACAAATAATAAAGTAAAGCCCTGCGTTCAAACCCATGGGGCGCCTATACTTTCCCTTCCAACCCAAAAAACGGCAAGAAAAGTCGACAGACCGCGGCCTGGCCCAGCGCGAGCTCTGCCGCGTTGAGCCGCACGTCCGCCACCGACACCAGCAGCACGTCTCCGGCGGCCTCAAACCGCGGGGGGGTGGGGGGGGGGGGGGCCAGGAACAAAAAGCCCAAGCACAAACTGGCGATCATCTAAAAAATCTAAATATAACTCAAAAAGCCCAGGCACGAACTGGCGATCATCTAAAAAATCTAAATATAACTCAAAAAGCCCAGGCACGAACTGGCGATCATCTACAAAATCTAAATATAACTCAAAAAGCCCAAGCACAAACTGGCGATCATCTAAAAAATCTAAATATAACTCAAAAAGCCCAGGCACGAACTGGTGATCATCTAAAAAGGCCAGATATAACTCGGAGAGTACCTGGTCCTTGTATGTCCAACGTACCTCACCCCAAACTCATAGGCCAAGGTGATGAATTTTAAACCACTCACTTCCGAGCAAGTGGATTGCCCCGCCCAAAAACCTCAACCCAACCTTTTGGTTGCGACGATGGCTAAACACACAACAAGTGACGATCAAGTGACGATCACGGAACTCAGGAAGTGAGAGAGCGTGCAAAGGGCCTTGAAGAAAGAACTACACTTGGGGCTGAAAAGTTGACGCCTCACTTCGCAGCACTAAGAGAGGCGGAGAGAGGGAGAGAGAGAGACTGATACTAGTAGAGAGAGAAGGAGAGGTCTCCCATCGTGCTTGCGCGTGGAGGAACACCCAAAAGTAAGCCAGTTGGTCCATGTGTTGCTTTTTTTCCGTGAACACATCTCAAAACAAGTGTCTCTACTCTCTGGGAAACACATGCTTTAAAATGGCTCGCCAGCCTGCGCCCAGACCCAAGTCCGTGTCTGTTGCGTGCTCGCGGTTCCCTTCAAGCAACAAAAAGGTTTCCTGGAAGACACACCCTCACCTTTCCAAAGGAACCAACCCAAGAGGACACTCGCCACTTCTTGCACCCCATTGAGAAAGCACACGTATATAATATATATAATATATATATATATATAAATATGACATTATATGATATGATATAGCCTGTATGGCCGCGTGCGTGTTTTGAGGGCGCCCTCTTTAAGGTTGAACTGTTTAAGGGAGTGCAATGCAATTACGGAAGCCCATTTTTGGGGCTTGCCCTTTAACACATGTCCATGTCAGTGAGTTGAGGGGCGGGGCTCACATTCCGCTTCAAATGATCTCCGTAAGAACCTGCATCGCGAGCTCGTTTGACCCCCGATTTGGTGGACTCCAAGTAAAAAAGCAAATCGGGAAACACCAG
Organism: Effrenium voratum; assembly: GCA_963377175.1. NCBI lineage: Eukaryota > Dinophyceae > Suessiales > Symbiodiniaceae > Effrenium > Effrenium voratum. Next base: position 903,625 of record CAUJNA010002480.1, on the reverse strand, counting down.
TATAGGCGCCTTGTGTTCAGCACGAGCTCCTTTGCTTGCCCCGCCACTCCAAAAGTAACACTCCAGACCCTGCTCCGTGTTTTTTCGTCGACAGAACAAGGAAATCGTTTTGCAGGAGACCGTGAGACCTCAGTCTGAAAGGGCACCAGAGGGCTGTCGGAAGCGTCGCCGGAAGCCGGTTTCGCGAGCCTTGCCAGTGGGCTGGAAGACGTCGGTCTCCCAGCAAATGGGCGTCGACTGCACTTCCTCCACCACGCTGCGGGCGCTCTCCGCCTGAAACTGCTTCAGGGTGGCGGAGAACCTCAGGGCCAGGGGCCAAGGGGAGGGCCGTGAGGTTTGAACAAAGCCTTTGGTTGTGAAAGGATATCGCACTTAGGGGTGACCTTACAAATTGACACATACCTTCAAGTTACGCGTGGGTCCTGCTGTACAAGGCAACAACAAAGCAGTGACCTGAGCATACTGCACCCCGCTCGACGCTAGCTGGACGAAGGGGCGGACACGGGCCCTGCATCTGTGTCATTGCAAGGCTACCGGCTAGCGAACTCACGGAACTTTCTGGAAAATCGATCGCTATGCTTGACAGGGTGCTGACATCGAGGACCAATCCTCTACGCGACAACCACTTGTGCGCCCTACCCCAACGTGCCCTCCCGATGCAGAAAACTCCTGGGCCAGGGTTCCCCAAGGCATTCCTTGTGGTGGTCATCAGGTTCTTTCCCCAAAGAGTTGATTGCCATCCCTCTGCTCAAGAAAAGGGGTCTTCTGACAGCACATGGTGAGCAATCAGTTGGCATACCCAACAGCTACACTCAGCACATGGAAGCTTTCCATGGGCCGCAAACCCTTCGGTTGACCAGTTTGGGACCTTTGGGGTGGCCTTAGACCCCTAAGCCAAGGAGCACTTTCAACCCCCCCTTGCCTCGATTCTTGAGTGGCAGGGCCAATCCAAGCAACCCAATTTGTTTGCCACTAAAACGGTCCAAAGCGCAACTATCGAACGGGGGCTCACACCGGCTGGGTCCACAGGACCCTGCCAGACTTTCTTAAGCCGCACAACCGAAAAGAGATATTGAAACCGGCCAACACCACTGAAAAAGACAAATGCAACTGTGTCTTGCAGGTGTTGTTGAACCCGCAAAAGACATATCGCGAGGAGGGGGCCTTCAACCGACCAGGCAATTTCGAAGGATTCTTGTTGAGTTCCAAGGCTACGCATAACATGGAAGGGGCAAACAAAGTTATACTTGGGTGGTTTCTGCCTTCCTCTTCGTAGATTCTGTCCAGGCCAAGTCCTTTTGGGCAAGCCGCCCTAAATGAATGGAACCAACCTGGAACCAGTGCCAGCGATCTTCGCAACCAAGGCCACCCGAGGTTCCCGGGCTGAGGCCACCGAAAGAAACACGGGCGTCGGTGGGAGTGTCTGAAAAAAGCGAGAAACAAAAATCAGCTTGGTTTCACAAGGATGTCTCCAAACCCTTCCAGATTTGAACACCTGGGCCCTGGTATTTTAGGGGCCCAGGTTTGCCGACACTGGCTGGCTTTCAAAGAAGAAATCAGCAATCTTTGAGTCCAACACATTGTGCACATGTATATAACCCTTTTGTACACGACACTTCCATTTGGGTTGAAAAAACAACCCCGTGGACAACCCTTGTATCCTTATGCCCTAGTATCGGTCAGTATCGGTTTTTTCCCTCAATCGGTTTGCAGTGTTTTGGCAGCTCTAGCTCGAAAGTCGTGACTTTTCCGTACAAGTGTAGTATGCGAAGTACACTCTGCCAGCTCCCAGCTCCATCTGGAAAGTCGCAACTTTTCAGTACAAGTGTAGTACGCAAAGTACATTTTGGCAGCTCCAGCTAGAAAGTCGCAACTTTTCAGTAGTATGCGCAGTAGACTTTGGCAGCTCCGGCTCGAAAATCGCAGCTTTTCAGTGCAAGTAAGTTTTTCAGTACAAATGTGCTACACAAAGTGCATTTTGGCAGCTCCAGGGAAGGCTGCAGGGCAGCTGGTTGGATTCGGCGTGGCGGCCACTGAGTTGGGTATCGGTTGGGTATCGGTTTGGGACCTGCAAATTTATAATTCCGCGATCTTGGCTTGCGACGACAACTTGGACCTGATGTGTGTCTTCATGGCTTCTGGGGGTATCGTTTTTTCTTCCTCTGTATCGGTTTACAATGGTTTTGGCCTGCGAAACAAGTTAAGGGACGGCCCCTTACATAACGAAAAGGCGCAGGATATTTTGTTCAGCCCATTTGGGGTCCCAGTAAAACACAAGAGACAAACGCACAGCCATTGAAAGTCAAGGTTCCAGATGTACTGCGAGGAGTCGCTAAACTTGTAATCGTCCACCACTGTCTGGCTCACCGTGCGCAGGTCCAAATCCCGACTGGGAGTGGTGACCACACCACGAGCCACCTCGGAGCGCCGAGAGAAAGCCGGCGAGTGCAAGCTTCCTATCCCTACTGTGGATGGACGAAATTCATTTCGCCCCACCTAAGAGACCCTGGAATGATCATTCCCCCGGTAAATACCAGCAAATCATGGTTTCCCATGGTATCAAAGTGGCGCAGGATCTTGCCCATCCACAGTATGACTACTTTGTCACCTTGGGGATTCCCTTGAAATCGGCTCAAATTGACTGCCTCGTGTTCCACCTGCCCATGGGCTGTTGGGTGTATGTGCGAAAATGGAGGGACAAAACAAGGTTGCCCAAAAAACACAAGCAAAAGACTCACTCAAATCCAAGCATGTGTGGTACCAACCAACATAGAACTCACAAGAGGTTCACTCTTAGTGGGAAAATGGTCTTGCAGGCCCCAGTTGGCCATGTTCGTGGGGTAGTTTGCAGGGGGGTCCGACTTATTCCCTTTAGGGCATTTACCCTACCGCTCCCGTTTTGGTCGGGGAATCCCACTGCTGATAGCCTTGTGAAAACAACAGCGGCTCCGATTCCACCGGCTGGAGTTGCTTTCCGCTCGCCAAAGTCGGTCAGCGGTCACAAGGGTTTCACAATCAAAGATCTTCTTGAGTGGGAAGCATAAAAAGACTGGCTGTACAAGGGGAAATCGCTGGAAACAAGAAGCTGCCCGCTAACCAATTGGAAAACGAGTAAGATCTTTGCCACATCCGAGTATTCGGTGAGTTGATTCAATCGCAGGTCCGGAAGAATCCTTGGACCCAAGCAGTCTGCTGCTGCTGCTGCTTGGTTTTGCTGCCCTGAGGGCTTTGAGAATGATGTGTTGCAACCATGTACGAAGCAACTCTGACAACAAACCCTCAGTTCTTTCACCATCATTTCCGAAAGCTTTCCTGAGCAACTCTGGACATTGGAGTTTTACGTGTCAACAAAGCCAATAATGATTGACCAGTCATGCATAGGCATGCCACTCATAACAAAACACCCCTTAGTTTATTCCCATATCTCTGTGTTGTTCCTTGCTCACCAATCAACGGAGGAAGTTCATGAATGGACACCATGTTTTCAGTGTGGCCATTTCCGCACGCAGGCAGATTGACTTTTCGTTGGTTTGCGGGAAATGCATTTCCCAAGCAGTTGCAGGTAGATCCAGCCAACCACACAACTTTGCGGTGTTCTCTCTTGGAGAAGCTTCCGCCTTTCAAGAACATGGCTTGGATGCATTGTTGGCGTCAAACTGTTCTTTTGCATGTTGTATCGTTTAACATTCTAGTGCCGTTGGTTTTTACTCCTTTGAGAAGTTTAGGGGGAAGATCCACCAAAGTCACAGGCCCCTTGGGTCGCTCGAATTGGCACCGCTATTTTTCCCGCCTGCGTGTCTTCGCTGTAGGACACTACGAAGGCGGCGTTGCCGCCGCAGAGCTCGTGCTTGACCTGCAGGAATGCACATGGGTATGAAAAAGGAGACCCCCCAAAAGATGGTGGCTTTTCCTTGGGTTTCCCTTAAGCCAATCTGAGAAGGTACCCTCACAAACACACACTCCATGTGTCGAATGGCGGGACGATCAGTTGGGTGGGTTCTCCTGGCGTCCCTTTCCAGCACATCGTTTGTTCCGTGGTTTTTGTTTTGGTGTCCCTTTCAAACCAAGGTGAAAGGGAACCCACAAAGAAAGCTTGCCGCACAACAGAGGCCTATGTCCCAAACGAGCTCTGCATTGGTTTCCCTTTTGAGCCCCATTTCAGGGGTGCTTCGGTGGATGGACACTCCTTGTACGGACAGGATCCACTTTGCAATAGCCGGGATGTCTAAAACCCCGCAAATGGGATAATATGAATCCAAGCGGTGGCGATCGGCAACTTGGCCGCCCAACTCTCAACTCTAGAATAAAGCAGTGTTCAACTTCTGTCTGGTATGTGGGTCTATCTTTTTGGGAGTCCTTGGTACCCCACTGTTTGTGGTTCTAAAGAAATCAAAAGGACACCTGCATATTGGGGAGTTCTCAAGAAGGACACACCATGCAGTATTCCCTGAAATGTATGGAGGATGTTTCCAGGCGAACTCCAAGAGTTCCCGACTGAGGCTTACGAAGACCTGTGACCATACGCATGGTGGGGCAAACCACCTTTCTGTGGGAATTGACTCAAGCCAACCCCCACCCCCACCCCCTCCCCGCCCCAAAACAAAAACGACGACAAGGGGAACCACGTCCCAACCCCCGCGCAAAAAAACAGCTTCACTCCCGAGTAGGTTGGCCCCACAAAAGCTGAACCGTCCCAATTCTCTTCAACCATCTTTTCAACAAGCTGCTTCCCCCGGGCTTTCGATGATTTCCTGAGAAGAAAGAGCCCTGGAGAGAAGGGGAAAAAAAACACTGACCCAGGGAAAAATAGAATAAAATAGGTGAGTGAAGTCTCCGGGCCCTCGAGTGAGTTCACCAAAACCGATTCCGCTCGGCTTAGCTCGCGCTCGCCTCCAGCATGGTTTGCTCCAAGGGGGCCACCAAGTGCGTGTATGCCACGAACAGCGTGGCAACCAGCACCACCACGCCTCGGGTTCTCCGGCTTGGGATGGGGAGAACCCGCCAATAAAAAAACAAGCGAAACACAAAAAACAACACGAAAAGGCACAAGCCCATCTGAATGTTGCGATGTTTTATAGACTTCCTGGAAACTCTGGGAGTGCATGCAGGGACAATTTGGAGTTGGTTGCTTCTTTGTTTTTGTTTGGGGGCGTCCTGGAGAAAGAAACATCCAGGGAATTTTCCGAGGAAAACACGCATGGTACATGAACCTGTTTCAGTCTTTGGGGTAACAAACACTTTGAGATCCGAAGCCCATTTTTGGAAGTGTCCAGAAATGAGTTTGTCTCCAAATAGGAAGAGGAGCCCTGTGAATTGGTTTCCTTTTGGCTTCCCTCTAAACCCTAAACTTTGCCAACCTCAAGACCACCGAGCCTCAAAAGCAAAGACACCCCCAAATGTCCATACGATTACCAGTAATGTCCGAAGGATTTGGGGCCACTTTAGAAACGTTCAGAAAAGGGGTCGCCTTCTTCGTGCTCCCAATTTTGAACTTGGGAGTCGAATGTGTGCCCACAAAATGGCAGGCGCCATACGTGGCAACAGTAGCTGCTTCGAGCTGATCAGATTGAATAGGAATGAACATGGACGTCTGCCAAACTTGGTCTTGGGCCCCTGCACAAAACAAACAATAAAGCGCTTCGATCCCAGAGTAAAAATCGCAGCGCTTGATTCGGGGTTGTCCCCCGAAAGTGGCGCATTTCTTGTCATTTCGACAAAAAAACACCTTGAAGCTTGATGTCGATTGCTCTCAAGCAAGGTCAGATACGGGTCAGAGTGTCACGCTCTGAAACTCGGTCCGCTAAAGTGACATCTTCAAGGGAAACCGTCCCAACAACGTTCACTTTCGATATACATGGAAGGACACAAAAAAACACATTTTCAGACTTGTACATGTTTAGTCCATAGACTTGTTTGGTTCAGAGACACCAGAAGGAGAACTCAGCTCCAAGGACAAAGCTCATTTTTGGGACATGACAGCAAACCTTCTCTGACTCTGCTTCATTTTTTTGCCGACCCTCTAGTCCCTTCCTGAGTGGATGGGCCAGAACCAGCCCAAACTTTCTGTTTGCCACTAAAACGGTCTTCCCAACAAGTGACTCAAGCCCGAGTTTCGGGCTTCTCAGGAAGTGAGCTGAATTCTTGCTCACTTGGCTGCGGCTTCGCAAATTTTTGCTCATTCCGGCGCCGGGCTTTCTCTGCCTGTGCACAAATAAAGTCAGCAAATGGAAGACCTATTGGTGGCGGTACGGAGGCTGGTTTCCTTCCCCCTTCCCGAAGGCCGATTTGTTTTTTTCGCCCCGGCACCAAAAAACACGGGGAAGAAAAAACGTGGAAAAAAAGCCGAGAACCGAAGGGGTCGGTCTGTCCGAGGTGCCGAGCAAAGCCTCCAGCTGGCTGCGGGCCCGGGTGTAGCTGATGCGCATCGGCTTCAGCTTCCGGAGGCTGAACCGCGTCTCCATGGGCATCAACGCCGCGAAGAGCAGCGCGTCCACCTCGAAGATCACCTCACTTTGAGAGGGACGGTCGAGGGATTGTAAAGGGTCGTTGGGTGGGGTAAGTAGGTAGGTAGGTAGGTAGGTAGGTAGGTGTGTGTTGGTGTGTAGGTATGTGTGTATGAAGGTTAGTTGGTTGGTTGGTTAGGTAGGTAGCTAGGTAGGTTGGTGTGTCCCCCTGAGGGTCCCGACTGTTTTTGGGCCCTCCAAATGGCTTGTTGAGGGCCCTTGAAGACGCGGGGTTCTCCGTTGGAGGGTGGGGGGGTCTGCATTGGAGGGGTCATGACCCTTAGGGATGTAGGTTACTTGGTTGGTTGGTTTCAAGACACGACCAGCAGAATATATTGTCTGTCTTTGTTTGGAGTTGGTATCCCTTTTGTGGCTTCCAAGGGAAGCCAAAAGGAAAACCACCACATTGGGGGTACCCAAAGACACACCCATATGGAAACCCCAAATCGGTGGTTTCCCTTTGGGTTTCTGTTAAGATCCCAAGAGTCCTGAGCCTCCAACAGCAGTCACTCGGGTGCCCTTGGATAGTTTGATGGGGACACCAAAAGGAAACTGAGCACCGAATCAGTCTTTGGACACCCATTTGGGTTTCCCCATGTTCATCTCCAGCAACTTTTGCTTAGCAGTTGTACGTGTGTCTGCGTGTCTGCGTCTGTGTGTTTTTGAAAGAACTTGGGATGGCTTTCAAGGGAAACAGAAGGACAGCACGCATTTGGGTATCCCCCTATTTTGACACCTACCCAAGTGTAGTTCCTTTGGGGGGAATGCTTAAAGGGTATTTCTGCGCCTGCGGGGTGGAAACAACAAGCTCGAACGGGAGAGGCCAACATCCATGGAGAAAATCACCCTGAAATCCTTGAGAATGACCCACTTGGAGTCACTCCCATGAGTTGATCACTAAACCAGAGGGTGCCTGTGATATCAACAAACATGTGCCCAATCTTCCACAAAGGGCGGTGTTGGGCGCTGCTCAGCCAGCAGAACCGCAGAACTTCGAAACCGGAAGAAATCGTGGCTGTGGGTTCCGTGTGTGAACCTGTTTCCGCATTCCGCCTGTCGGTCAGTTTTTCACTCACCCACCGGCGGGGTTCCCTATATTTCCCGCTTAAACATTGCCCCTAGGCCCCAGGGAAAAGGCAAGAAAGGTGCTGTTACCCCTGAACCTGAGCGGGATTTGGGCGTGTCTTTTGATGGAAAACCCCAACTCCTGGGGTCGCTCGAAAGGCTTGAAACAGAACTCTCCTCGGAGAAGTGGTCCTCACTTCCCAGGTTGATGGGCCAAAAGCAAAACACAAAAACTGGTTCTTTACCGCCATGGTCTACCCAGGCTTGAAGTCCAGGGACTCCGGACGTGAAATTTTCATTTTAGTGTTGCACCCGGTCGCTTGAAAGGGGGGTTGAAAAAGAACTCTCCCAACTGTTGCCCTTTTATTCTCGAGCACAAACCCATGTCTTCTAATATCTTCAACAAGTGCTGCCCTGTTGCCGACCAACCAATCTGTGAATTCACTCAGACCCGGTGTCCAACGGCACCCCCTCGCCTCCAGGGCCACGCAGTTCAGGATCAGATCCTGAAGTCGGCTCCACCGGTTTGGGTTTCCCCCGTGTTTCGCTGGACCCCGTTGGGCGATCACCCGGAGCTGACGAAACATGGACCAAAGGGAAACCAAAAGCTGAGAGAAGGTCGATTCGCTTTGGGGAAGTGGATCAAAGGACACATGGCAATGATTTTCTTTCGGGAACCCGCTTGGAAAGTGGTTGGACAAGCCCCCCTTGAAAGTGCTTGGACAGGAATCCCCAAACAAAAAAAATGATGTCCACGGGGTCCGAGATTAAAATCATCACACCAACTGTTCATGGGCATTTGCCAAAATAGGGGGAAGCCCCCCCAAAAAAAGAAAATCATGCTGATGTGCTTTGTCGCTTGCACTTCCTTTTTTTGGGGCTTACGGGAAAGGCCGATGAGAGAGAGCCAAACAGCTGGCCATTGCCGTAGGCCAGATGCAAATGCCGCCATCAACGCCCCCGTGGGCGGGCTGGCAAGCCTTGCCGTTCTGAAGTCCCCTGGAAACAAATACACATATGTCCAAAAGTGATAGATTCCCTTCAAAACCAACAGCGGAAAACAAAACATATTCTTATAGGCAAATGGACGCACATGGCATCTGAACATGTTTCGGGTTCGGAAATACAACTTGGATGCCCAGAAGGACCCTCAGCATGGGTTTTCGCTCCGTTTGCCTCAGACAAATCCTATGCACCTGCAATTCCTTGGCCCGAAAATGCCCATGATGGCAAATCTTACGCGTGGTGTCCTTGTCCCATAAACCCTGCGAACCCTTAATGGGTTGATCAACGGATCAATATATTCGACATGCCCCAGTCGGGCCCCATCCAAACTGCCATGACTTACCACCAGCAAAAGGATCCTTCGACCTTTCGTGGGTTCCATCGACGCGTTCCGAGTCGCCAACGCAAACGCGTGTCCATCTTGCGGCCCGAGCATCTGCGATGGAGGTGGTGCTCGCGAGCCACAGGATCCCGGCGTAGAGCAGCCAAATGGCCATCACGACGCGGCAGAGATGCCTAGCCGCATCGCAAAGCTGATCTCATTTTTTGCCGGTTGCTGTTCACCCCTCTGCAAAATGTTTAGCTGTTTCTTGGTTTTGTGGATGGTTGCAAACAAGTCAGCTTTTCGCTTCAGACGTTCAGAAACGCAAGGGGGTGATGATATTTGGATTTCGCCCATCCACAGTTAGTGAGAAAGGTTGAACATGAAACTAAGGCTGGTTTGTTGGTTAGTGGGAAATCGCTTTGTTGAGATTCCCCAACGTGAATACCAACAAACAAGATGGATTTCGTCCATCCACAGTTAGCGAGAAAGGTTGAACATGAAACTAAGGCTGGTTTTTTGGTTAGTGGGAAATCGCTTGGTACGGTTATATAGTTCCTGGTAAGCTAACCTTTGTTGCTTGGTAAGGCTTGCTTTTTGTTGGTGGGAAAACACACATCCCAACAATATTGAAGGTCCAAAATCCAGCCAAGATACACCAAGATCAGCAAGCCCAGGCGCTGGTAGGACACAATCTCTGAGCCCTGGCGAGAAAGGTGGCAATTTCCGAGGTTAAAAAAGCCCAAAAGGCCACGATTCGAGTCAACAGTTTCCGTCCTGCGGATGGACGAAACCCTGCAACCCTTTGAAACCAACTTGTGTTGGTATTTGCAGGGGACTTATCAGAAACCAGGGTTTCTTAGGCGGTGTGAAATGGATTTCGTCCATCCACAGCAATTCCAGGAATCAGGCGTGTGCAGGACATCCCACATTCTCCAGGTAGAATGTATGGCCCATGGAGGGCTAATGTGGGTAAACAATCCCGCGTCTGGCAATGCCAGCATAGTATCTGCATATTGTTGTGGGAGGGGAGAGAACCTTTAGAATGATTGCTGGATGATGATGACGCTTAAAGAAAACCAGGTCTCAGGGTGGTGTCAGTCTGCCCGGGTGGTGTGGCAGGTTGACCAGGGGCAACTTGGGAGGACCCGAAAAGGGTTTGCATTGGGGGATGTGGCAGGTTTGGAGGCTCCACACAAAGAGGTTTGCAAACGGGGATAGCAAGAACATATACAAACAACACTGACAGCAACAAAACAAAAGCCAAGCTTGCTAATTAGAGGGAAATCCAGCCAAACAAGGCAAACATGGGAAACAAAATCAGGTCGGCTGATAGGTTCGCTGGCCATCGGTTTCAACCCTTTCTGGGTCGTCCATTTGAACTAAGCAACAGCTGTCTACCCGTCCACGTCCAAGTATGGAGCGTTCTTTCTTGTTGTTGACCGTGAAGAGCACTGTGGCAAAATACAATTGGGAATCCACCCTTGCTTTGATAAGCTTAAGCCCCTGCAAAAGAAAACATATTTCAAGTAGTGATGGTTCTCAAGCAAATGGAGCTTGAAGTATGTTCTGCAGTTTGTGCCATGCTCTTTCCAATAATCACTGAACTGGACAGGAGGGTTTTGGAAGACCACCATCTTCTTGAATAGAGCCCATAATTGTTGAGAACATAGGGACCCGTTTGGTTGAAAATAGATGGATTTCCCTGGTAGATCACGTTCAGCCAGGTCAACCAGGAATCGCCATCTATTTTCTGTCACCAAAAAGGACATGGTTGGAACCCCAGTGTCTCAAGCGGAAGGAGTCCTTGTCCATGTTTTGGGAAGCCGCCGCGACTTGAAATTGAACCCTTCCCGTTTGGAGTTGATTGAGTGGAAAGTCCCCCAAAAGCTTCACCTGACATGAAACAATGAAATCAAAGACCCCAAAGGGGCTGATACAAGATCAGCCTTTTGGAAGCCCGTAAGCCCGCCCATGTTCCCCGCAGGCCATTCTCCGTCCCAGCGCGGAACCCTCAGCAAAGAGGGGTGTCCTTGTTGCCAGGGGTCAAAAGTTAATGTTCCAACCATGTCTGCAAAACCTCTCAAAAGAAAAACATATGACTGGAGTGAGAGATGGGTTAAAGCAAAGAAAAGCCAAAGAAACAAACAATCATGATCCATCAAAACAGCCGAACACAGGGAAGAAATGCATAGCAATCAGCAGGAACGGATGAACACTAACCAACACAACCAATAAGCGTCATGCAAATGACCGGCATTCTTTTGGAATCCTCGTGGCAAGGGGACACGGCGAACTCATAGCTTCGACCTTCAAGTTGTCGCCTTACGGCTCCCGACATGTCCAACACCGTGGATAGGTTGAGGTCCCTCAAGGTAACCAACCGTTGACTAACCCATCGGGGTCCTTCCCCATGTCCGGCCATGGGAAAATATTGGTTCAATCCTTGCGCTTCCATGTCTCACAATGGACCAGGCTTCACTGAAATTCGGGACGTTTTCCATTTGGGCGTGCCTTTTTTTCGGGGCGGGGGTCCTCTTTGGTTTCCGTTCAAAACAACAAACAACGGTACCATCTTAAAAAAAAAGAAAAAGAAAAAACGAGCCACCCATTTCGCCACAGGATGCTGCCACGCCTGCGTCAGGACACTTAGGCCTCCGCGGCGCAAGGTCAACAGCCCCAGGAAGCTGTGCAAATACGTCCGGAGCTCCCGGATGACAAAGACGCTCCAAATCCTCGACGAAAAAACCAGAGGAACCACTCACTTGCTGAGTGGATGGCCCAAAAAAAGGTGCAAACTGTTTTTTATATTTACCACTAAAATGGTCTTCCGAGAAAAAAATAAAGAAACAGTTTGAGGTTCATGAACTCAGGCAGTGAGACCACTGAGTGAAAACACTGGCAAATCCTCCGGTCATTCTAACCAGTCCGCCGGTTAAATTTCCGTAGAACTATGACACAAAATGAGGGGTGAGTGATGGGTGTGCGCGTATGGGTGACTTCCACGTGAAAAGGGGGCTGCGTGTTTTTGGGTTGGTATCCTTAGGGTGGAAAACAGTCAGAAGGCAACCACCCAATTTGTTCCCCTGTTTTGGCACACCCGCATGGGCTTGTCTTTTTTAGGGTACCCCTTTGTTTAGTTGCAAAGAAAAAAAACAAAGGGACAACCACCATTTTCCTTTCTTTGGTGGAGGGGGTCACCAAAACAGACGCACCCATGAGAGAATTTGCGGGTGATGGGACCGTTCCTATACCTCTGGCTTACACAACTCTGTTGGTTGTGCCCACTACTCACTGAGGAAACGGTTGGTATGTACCCCGTGGCCATAGTGGCGGTCTCAACCCTGGGGCATAGTGAAAGCCATTGCAAAAAGGGTCATGACCAACACCGGTTCCTGGATCCTCGGTTGGGCAAATGCATCATTGGAAGTGACAATGCGGCCTTAACCTCTGTATTCGAGTGGATTACCCACAGATCTTGACTTTATTCCAAGCCAACGGCCCCCACGCCTGTTGTGTCCTTTGGGGTTGGACCCAAGAGATGGTACCTGGAAGCCGAGATGCATGTCCCATAGAGACAAAGGCAAGAAACTAAGGTCAGGTTGAGGGCCCCAACAGCCCAGGAACCCTTAGCCTGGAACCCTCCTTGAAAGCCGCCCCAAACCACCCCAAAGCCTGTTTAGGCAGAGACTCCACAGAAATTCAGCTGGGGAAAACACTCATGTTCTGCGGAAGCAGGTGCTAAGGCACATGCTTCACAAGCAGTGTTGCAATCTAATGGTTGGATGTATGGTGTACGGCTAATATGAAACCAAGATGAAGTTGTAAGGTTGTTTGATATACCCTTTCCCCTTCCACATACTAATACAGAGCCTTACTATGGCCGCGAATTGTGTGGGGAGGATATGTCCTGGTGGAAAACCTCCATACCTCCACTACCTCACAATTGAGCATCCACAATCCTAATCTGCAATCCGCCGCGGATTGCAAACCTGGCACAAGGATTAAACTATTGATATTAGACCTCCCTGCAAAAACCATGGGACACTTCAGAGGGTAGGGTGTTAGAAGACCACCCCTCTCCAAAAAATAATAAGCCCAGGCGACATCCCCAAGAGCCCCGCAACGCTTTGGAACCCTGCCCCTGCCTGACAGCTGCTCCGAACCACTCCAGAGACCCCACAGCTTTCAGAAGAAAGAAGACCCGGCACAAACGAAACTCATACCCCCAAACCCCCTTTCTTCCCCCCCCCTCCCCAAAAAACAAAAAACAAAACACCACACTGCTTGCCACACACCGACCCCCCCCAGTTTTGGTGAACGTAGGGTCCAGGCACCCCTAAGATTGGGTCTTCCCTTGGCCTCCCTTGAAAACCAACCCGATGTGTGGAGACTCTGTTCCGTAGTTGTTCACATTTAAACATACAAAGCAGAATCTCCGCAAAAGAGTCTTCACTAAGCAAACAAGCAGCTTCAAGCACTACGAACACTGTTTGCTTCTGTTCTGAGGCCCCAGAAAACCTCCCGCAGCCAAAGCCCAGACATGAAATTTGCGGCGAGGATCAAAATGCAGAGCATGCACAGCACCGCTCCGGGCCGGAAGCCGTCCGTGTTGAACTGATCCGGCTGCAAGTTTAAGTAGCTGTTGATCTCCTGGCTGGTGATTGGACACCTCCATTTGGCTGTGGCTCAAAAAACCAGAATTCCACAATGGAACCCTGGTAAGTGGAAACATGGACCAAAACCTGCGCAAACCCCTCCTGTGTAATTTTGAGCCACACCCATTTTGCGCGTTTGCTTGTTGGTAACTTTGCCAATGGCCATCCCCTGCTCATTTGCTCGTCCTAAACAACTAGCCAGCTGGTGAATGTCCAACAGGATCGAAAAGCGCTTCCATTCAGCCGAAGCTAGCAAAAAAGGTGTTGAAGGTAGGTTGAAATAAAGGAACCAAAGAGCGAGCTGAGAATTTCGGTACAGCTCCCAAACCTTCCAAAGGACCTCTCCAATGGCTCCTTTCTGATGCTTGGGAACCGGATCTTAAACTCGGGCTCCAACTTCCGAGGAGTCGTTTTTGGCGGATACCCATTTTGGGGCTGGGGGGTCCAAGGGAAAAGTTGGAACAACGAAGCTCCGGATTGGGGTCTACGCAAAAGACATACTGGTGTGGAGACCCAAAGATTCCGATCTGAAAACATGCGGCTAAACTGGGGGGTTATTTGGGTGTGTCTTTTTTAGGGATCCCCCAACATGATGGGTTTTCCTTTTGAATTCCCCTTAAAGTCAACCAAATGGGGCTTCCCCGAAAAAAGGGACGAGCCACCAATTTTCCCTTTTCAACCTCTTAGATGACTGGGCTGTCCTCAGATACGCCAAAACGGTTGAACTTGTGGGTTGAAGGGAAAACCCAAAAGACGAAACATCTTGGTTCCCGGGCATCAGGTTCCTTAGGTCCTTTGTTTGCTTGTTGGGTTTAGCGACTAAACCAAAAACAGCCAAGAACCTAGCTAGGTCCTGCAGATTTGAGAGGTTCGAAGAAGGGTCCCCTTTTTTCCTATTGTCCATTTTAGTAGGGGAACCCTCCCCAAACAATTTAAGTAAAAGGGCACTACTGGGGGACCTGGCTAAGGAACCGGATGGCCGGGAAAGCTGGGTCACTCCGATCACATCGCCGGCGCGGCGAGCCGAAACTGGAGCCTCCACCAGGGAGGCTTGGGCGTTGGCCACGATCAGCGCCCCGTCCTGGCGAACAAAAGGAAAAGAAACAACCGGGCAGGGTGAAACAAATACATTTCTAGGGGACACTTCCCCATTCTTTCCAGGGATCCTTCTTTCCAGAAAGCCTAGGGGTTGATTCCTCAGTATTCTCAACACCAGTTCCCCCTGGAGTTCTGATGGTTTGCTGGAAAGAAGGATCCCTGGAAAGAATTGGGAAGTGTCCCCTAGAGAAACAAATGCATTGGGGGTGTGGGATTTTGAAAACAGGGGCTGCCTGGATTTCGCCCAAAAAAGTTGTTCACTTTGTTGGTGGTGTCCATTGAAATGAGCGCCACTTTGAGAGGTTCCAAAAAGGGAAATGGAGGAAATACTGCAGAAGGATAATCTTGCTGGGGTTTGGATGTTTTAGGGGAATGCACATGGGAGACCGCTTATTTTGGCGTTCACCAGATGGGGTCTTCTCAGAACGGTGCTTCAACTCCCATTGTGTGGGTATCTGAAGGGAGCAAAAGGAACCAACCCACTTTGGGGGACACCTACTTTGAGAAACACCCAAATTGAGAAAATGAATCCCCGAGCAAGCACCGTTCATGAGATTGGTCACCCCCGAATCGGATATGATTTCCCAAACTGTTCAAACCAATCCTAAACCGCACACAAACCAAGCCTTTACCTCCGCAAACTAACTCAAAACCCCAAACAAAACCAACCAAACCACCATTGTTGGAGACTGGGGGAATGTGGTAGTGCACTGTTTGTGATTTTGAGGTTTGATATCTTCAGCAAGTTGTACGCTTGCTTTGCCGAAGAGTGTCTGCAACTGCAAGTTCTGAATCAACCAACGGGGTCCTCTACATAGATTGTTATAATATGCTGCTAGTCGATGCTGCTCATTCAAGCCAGAGTAGCTGCAATTATCTTGGCAACTTTCTTTCATGCCTGTTTGACATGAGAATTGAGATGGAATTCAACTATGTTTCCAGTACGAAAAGACAAGCGTGTTGTTTCTGCGAGTTTGGCTGCCCCTTAAAAGGAGTGCACCACCGTGGCACCACCAATCGAAACTCAAGGAAAATGCAATTTCAGTTCTATTCATTCTATTGGTTGACAAGCTTTAAATTAAAACATCTTGTAATTATGATTGAATGAGCAAACACATACTTAAGTAGTCTTAACATACGGCTTCCCTTCCAAGTGGGATTTTAGTTGGGCGTTAAACCGAATCTCATAAGCAAACACAAGCTTATTGTTTCCAATGTTCAACCCCCTCAAACGAGAACCCATGGAACACACAAATTCAATTCCAATTGGGTTGCAAGTTTTAAATGGGATTTTGAGTAGAACTCACTTCACATTCTTATTTGCCTTAGACTTAAAATAGTAGGCCCCTTCCAAGTAGGAGTTCAATTACAGTTACATTAGAACTCGTACTTTGATTTAGGTGTCGAATGGGACTTTCTTCTGCCACATATGAGTTCAAGTAGTGTTCAAATAGAATTCACATGTTGAACTAGACAATAAACAGGATTTCCTTCCAATTCCAGAAGGAACTTCTTTCCAAAGCTTGATAAGACTTTAAATACAATTATATAGAATCTACTAAAGAACGACTTGCTGGTTGCTTCTTCTAGGTAAATCAATCACATCTTTATTGAATAACATTTTAAATGAGACTTCCTTTCCATTTAATTAGATGTTAAAAAACATTCAAATATAATATTGTGAGGAAAGACAAGCTGGTTGTTTCGTCTAGTTAATTTACATAGACTTAGTACACTTAGTTCGATGTTTAAGACGAGTTACATTCATGAGTTGAAACAGATTCTGAATAGGAATTGCATTGCAAGTAGGATTTCGATTCAAATTCAAATAGAAATTCAATAGAACCTAGTAAGCAAAGGCAAGCTGGTTGTTTCCTCCAATTTGCCTAGAGAAATAAACAAACTCGAGATAACCAAACAACAAACATAAATCGAAACAAACAAGGAACAAAAAACAAAGAGAACACCGCAAATCAACAATAACACCGACATAACAATGTTTCTAGAATATTCAAAAAACATGAGCTGTTTTGCAAAGAGTGTCCGCGGATTCTGATTTTCTCGAGATTTGCTTTGTTTTCTCCAATCTGCTTGGGTTTTGCTTTGGCTTGTTCAAGGTGTTTCCCCTTGCGTTGGCGCCTGCTCTGCATTTTAGAGGGCAGCTCCCCAAACCAACCCCAACCCCAAACTACCCCATCCAAACCAAGGGGAATTCTAGATCAAAACCAAAAGCGAATATTCACGACTTTGCACTACTATGTTCAGAACCCCCCATGCCCCAAATTGCCCAGAGGGTACTGAACGACCCCTTTTCACCCCCCAAAAGCCCCATTCTCCTGAGGTACCAAGGGACCCTAGAACCCTCGAGCCTGAGTGAGCCTGAAGGATTCACGACTTTTCACCACTCTTTTCAGAACCCCATCCCCCAAAAGCCCCATTTTGAGAACCCCCCCCCCGCTCGAGCCCTCGAGCCAACGAGCCGAGCCTGGCCGCAGACCCGGGAGGCCAGGCTGGTGCCCGCGAGGTCCAGGTGCCGCGCGTCGTGCGCCACGAAGGAGCGCCAGAGCCGCGCCGCGGACTTCTTGGACTCGAAGGGCTCACCCAAGAAGTCCTCAGAAAGGAAAGAAAAACAAACAAGAAGAAAAAAAGAAGAGACAAAAACTTGCGGCGCGCCTTGACGCCAAGACTTCGATAAAAGAAACAACAGAAGAAGAAAAAACAACTCGTCCCAGCGCCTGAACGCCAAAACGTACATGAACTTGGATGTTCTTATGCTTTTTGTGCTTGTGATTATTTATTCTTTTTGTTTGGAGGGGGGGAGGTTGTTTGTGTTGTAGTTTGCTTTGTTGCTTGTTTTCTTGTGGGGGCGGGGGGGAGGGGGGAAATGCCCAAAGATAGATGTCCTGTTTTTTGAAAAGGGGGGAAGAGGAGGGACATGCCCTTAGGAGAAGACCAACTAAACCGTTTGTATTTTGGGGTCACACCTTTGAAGGATACGGATTTGGATCCTGCACAAAAAATACAAATATTGGCTTCGGTTTCCCCTCCAATTCCAACGCGGGTCACTGCAGGTCCTCTTCAATAGTTGCACTTCAATATTTGCTTTTCAGTGAAACTGCCCGTTTTGGAGACTCCGGAACAGGTTTTGGAGAAACTGTCCACGCAACAAACACTCCCAGCCGACTGCAATCAACTATCAGGTGCCTGCTGTACTCCTGAGAAACGTCGGCTTCCTCAGTAGAAGGGGGCTTTCGGGGACACCGCCCTCCAACCGGGAGGACTTGAGTTGACGGGTGAAAACATGAGCCAGCCCTTCGTGTTTTTTTTGTCATCACACATTCTGGGCTGGAGTTCTCTCAGAATCAGGAAACCCCAAAACACTTCATGTCGCGGTTCCCTTTCACCTAACTTAAAAAATGGTACTACTCAAACCAAAAGGCACCCATTTAGCTCTCGTATGAGACCTGTTCCCCTGGTTTCCCTTCAGCCCAACTCAAAAATGGCTGTGGCTCAAAATTAAACAGGAGGGGTTACGCGTGTTCCCACTTATCAATGTTCCATTTCGGTACCCGTTTTTGAGCCACCGTCCTCCGACAAGATGACACCCAAGAACAGGATCTGCACCACCAAGTTCACCAAGGTCAGCAGCCCAGCGATGAAGCTGTCCAGAAACCCGTTGAAGACGCTCCGCTCCAAGCCCACGACGAAGAAGACACTCCACACGCTCCTGGGCGTTCGTTGATTCTCCACACCCCGAAACGTTTGTTCCTTTTTGAAGCCATCCTGAAAAACCCAAAAAACATCCGCAGACACCCGGGCTCTTGTGGACATTAAAAATCGGTGGCGCAGACCCAAGTTCGTTTCTCAGGCCCTCGTGAAACCGATTTCTTGTGTGCCAACCACTCAGTGCCAGGAAAGCTGGGAATTCACATGGCTGATGTCAAAATGGTGGCTCCCAGCTTTGTAGCGTAAATCGCCATTCCATTGGGGGCCCGTATCATTCGGGCCATATGATCACGTAACCGTTGCGGCACAATAGGTTTGACTAAGAAACGTGCAAATGACTGACAGGCGCACTAGCGCGGGCCTTTCTCAGCTGCTGTCGGATGAGCTATACGAGCTTTTACAGCTGCTGATATAGGATATTTTACCAGACAAGAAACCCCCAAGTTCTACACCACATCTTCGGCAAGTAACAAAAAGGAATTGGTTCGTACTACGGGAAGACAGATTTACTTATCGCAGACGCAGCACTTCCGCTTTGCGAGCAAGGAATGCCTCGAGCCCTGAGAGCGACCGGACAGAAGAACCATGCGTGCGCATCTCACATGCCACGTCAACCAACGTCCCTGATCTAGTGCCGAGCTAGCGCGAAGCTAGCCCAGCCAGCGGGATTTGCATGATTTAGGTGCGGGCACGCTTCATTTCGAAAAGGAAAAAACAAGGTGCAACAGGAATTATGCACATACTGTGTATAGCTCCTTAGCCGGCCTGTTTGAACGGAAGCCACATACCCGCCAAATCCGTGGGACCTAATCAACTTACTTCCGATCGAGTGGATTGACAAAAACAGGTCCCCAACTTTTGTTTACTACTAAAATCACTCCAAACAGTTTAAAGCCCCAGGAGCTCAAGAAGTGAGGCAAGCTCTCGACAACTCGATATCGCCCGAGCTTGCTAGCTGGTTTCTACCGGATATTCCGCAGGATGATCCAAAGCAAGCAGGGAAACTATTTCACTTCCCGAGTGGATTGGCCGAAGAACGCCTCAACTTGTATGCAACTAAACTCATTGTTTCTAAGCTGGGCTCCAGAGAATTCTACCGCAAGCGCAATGAGTGTGGATCATCTTCCTGGAGCAACTCGAAGCCTTGTGGCTCATCTTCTTTCAGCCCTCTGACGTTGTCCTTTTCACAGGACCCCGGAAAAGTAATATGGAATCTGACAAAAGTCGGTTTTGGAGCAATCTGCACTCGGGCCCTTTCCTGGGTTACATGTCATAGGTGACCTCCTGTGCGCAAGGAAACTCACTGACAAATGGCCATAAGGTTTTATATTGAAATCCCGGCCAGGGGAAATCTTATGAGCCCGGGGCAGGTACTGGTTTCCATGTCAAACTTGGGTTGCAACACATCAATTGTCTGCCCCCAAAAACCGGCAGTTGCTCATGTTTTTTTCTCCCCTATGGTGGCGATCAAAGACCAGTCATAGACATCCCATGAAGGCGGGGAGGGGCTCTAGCGCCTAAGCCCTGGCAGCTATTGCCAAGGCCTTAGGAGCCTTTTCCTGGCTTACCACACTCGAGGTCCACCGATTCTGCAGAGGAGCTCGTCCACATAGACTTCAAGCACGCCCTGACCGTCGACTTTTGGCTCCTGGGTGCCCCCGAATTGGTCAACCCATCCTAAGAGTAGGGAGTTCCACTAAAAGGAATCAAGCAGGGGCTCTGCGCAAAATCCGGGGTTCCCAGTGGTCCGGGTGAACCCAAGAGTTAGGCACCGGGGGTGAAGCTCTGGGGGTTGGGTTAAGGCTTGCTTTAGGCGAATATCCGATGCTTTTCGAGCCTTCCGACGGAAGGCTCGAAAAGCCGCCTACGAAAGCCCAAAACCCAAACTGAGGTAGAAAACGCTCAAGTTGGAGACAAACCCAAGCCGAACAGACCTACTGTGGATGGACAAAATCCTGCACCACTTTGATAACACGGGAAACCATTATTTGCTGGTATTTGCAGGGGAATGATCATTCCAGGGTCTCTTAGGTGGTGCAGGATTTCGTCCATCCACAGTATGGCATCCAGTTGTAAGATAAACCCATGGTGACCTTCCTCTTCTCTGTGTACCCTAAAACGGACGCACCATCCCCAAGCATACCAACTCAAGAGGACACGCCCTAGGCTGGTACAGCTCGTCGAAGCGGACTGGGAGCTTTGGGACCTCAAAATGGCGCAAGTTGCCATTTTCAGGTACCCTTGGAGTCTTAGCATAGGCATTGCAAGTCAAAGCCATTTGAACCCCGTCCTTTTCTGACTTCTCCGACTTCTCCGACTGCAGCGACTTCAGCGACTTCTCCGACTTCTGTGGCTTCTTCTTTGGCTCGTCCGAAGCTTCGGCGACGGCTTCTGCGTGGCCATTGTCCTCACGTCCAGTCACCATCTCAGAAACCAAAGGAAGCCTCTCGCACTGTTTTTGACCGGATGCCCTTTTCGCCTTCAGGAAACCAAAAAAGGAGCCCCCAAAATAAATAAATAAATAAATAAATAAATAAATAAATAACAAAAAACACATAGGCGGTTCCCCTAGTCAAACTCATCTCGAGGTTCTCCGTTCTAAGCAACCAGCGAATTCTACATAGGCGACCTGCCGGGAGAAAACAACCCTCGCTGGCATAGGACAGTTACCATAGCACCCCAAAGATTTGGCCTTGCTTGACCATGGTTCAAGAGGCAGGGGTCAAAACATCCATGCTTGAAGATAGGGTCAACTCCACGGGTGAACTGTGGGAAATGTACAAAGTCCCCCCTCCCACCAACAATTGCCTACAGACTGCCAAATCCAATACGCATCATGGCCAACACTCTGAAGGATTCCATGACCATTTCCCTACCAATTTGAGATGGTTACAATGGTTTACGTCGCAACTACAAGAGCAAGCCAGGCCCTAGAACCTCTCAGAAGCTCAAAGGACCTGGACATAGGTGATCACTTGGAACCTTGACCATGGACCAAATCAGGGAAACCAGAAGGTGAGCAAGGGTGACTCTCTTTTTTTTGCAAGTGAGACCTGCAAACAGGAGCATGAGGCCGCTGTTTGGCCGGCTTTCAAGTCTTGAAGGGAAACCCAGCAAAAAACAAAACAAAACACGCCGCGCCCATTTCGGATGCGCCCAACACGAGCCTCCGTCTCCTCGAGGATGATCCCTCGGTCCTCCAACACACTGAGGCGCTCCTGGAGCCGACGAAGAACCACCCCGAGGAAAAAGGGGGTACAAAGACTAGGTCCTCCAGTAGAGAGTTTAGACTAAAAATTCCAACTTTTTTAGATTTTGTCTATTTTTAGTAGGGGAGCCCTCCCCAAAAAAAGTGGTAAAAGGGCACTGACTGGACCTAGGAGATCCAGTTTCCCTCAAAACGGCGGGGCGTTTTGGAGCCCGGTTTGGTGCTCAAGGACATTCTCCCCGTGTACCCTCTAAAAGAACCAGGGGTTCAAATCTCCAAATCCAAACCACCGGGCTCCAAACCATCAGGTAGGGGATACCTGATTGGAGTATAAACTCAGGGCATCTTGTCGTTTGAGGGTTCCCTTTTGCTGGGTGGTTTTTTAAAGAGAAGTTCAACGGAAAACGCCAATGCCGTGGGTTTCCTCAAGAAAAACAGCCCCAAATGAGAATATGGCTGTGAGTCAACACTGCTACCCAAATTCCCGTTTAAAATGGTCAAACATTGAATGTCTTTGACCATGTCGAAAACCTCTCAATTGGGGATCCTGAAACTGGCATGTTCCACGTGAAGCTTCATGTCCAGCTGTGATTCAGAATATGATTTACATTTGTCCCCCTGTTGGTTTCTACAAGAATCAATCACTGGAAACGTGTGTTTTCAGTTTCTCAAGGGGACGGAAAAAAAAGAAAAGGGAGGATTGCCAAGAATCTTCCTTGACCCTGTGACCTCATGGTGGGGGAGTGTGTCCATCAACAAATTCTCACAAGTCGACTCAAATTCTAACAAATTCTCACAATCAACAACATCTCACAAATCTTAACCAGTCAACTTTGAAATTCTGACGCATTTTCTGAGACTAGCTGGGAATCATTTTCTGAGACCCCACTGGTTGGACTCCTAGCTGAAAGGAGCAGGAGAAAACCTCAGCCTGTGTCAACCTTGACCACCTGCTTCTTTGCCTCTGGACATTTCCGAGACGTAAACCCCAAAAGGTTGGGAACTCCACTACTTGGTCGAGTCGAGCTTTACTCTTTTGGAGACGAAGGGATCCTCCTTAAAAAGGCCTCTCGGAATTTCAAGCTCGAAAACTCATGCATCAAACACATCTGCATGGCCAGAGTCAGCTTCCCCGAAACAACCCGGCGCGTCAAATTGTTTTCCCCGCTGACTGAATAAAACAGTTGCCAAAATGCCATGCTTGTTGCGAAGATGAACATTCATAACCCTTGAAAGTCAAGATGGGCCCTGTCAAGTCCCGAGCCCCGACAAAAAGGGTTGTGGATGGAATTCGCAGAACTTGCTGTTTTGTGGCCCTTGAGACACCAAACCAAAAGGAAAGCAAACACAATGGAATCCAGAGCTCAAAGCGTAGCTCCCTTTTAAGCGACAGGAAGTCCGGCATTGGAAATGCTTCTCCTGAACTTTTTGAAGCTCGTGCTCCAAATCCCGGAAGCGCTGCTGGATCACGTCTTCCATTCCGATGGATCCGACCGAGTCTCCGAGTCGAGGGTTGCCAAGCCCAAAACGGGATCCGACTCAAAGGCTCCCAACTGATCGGCCTACGTCGAACCCTGGGGCCTCTGGGGCCTCGCGTCTAGTGAGTTCCTTCCGGGGAGTCCGATCCTGGCAAAAACCATGCGGCCGTTTCCATTTGAACGATGCACCATTCAGGTTGGACCTATTTCTTAAGCCATGAGTCACTGCCGGATGGTGTGCTTTGTTGCGGCTACCCTTGCTAAAGGGCAGTTAAAGCGAAAATCGCAAAACTTCTACTTGATTCAGGTCACTAGAACAGATGAACAACATGTTTCCAACAGTCCCTTGGTAACCAACCTGGGGAAAACCAACATATTCTGAAACGCAAATGGAGGGCTGGCTGAGTCAGATGGGTCGATGGCTAGATGATGGCGTCAGATCGAGTCGATTCTACCAACTTGTGTCTGATGGCGCTTTGAGCCCAACTGTCGGTCCGGACGAAGACTGGCAGGATTTGGGTGTGTCGTTCTTGGGGCCCCGCAGAACGGGTGGCTCTCCATCTGGCTTCAATGAAAATCAGCCCAAAGAGGGCAACAAGAGGACATATCCATTTGAGAACTAACCTTCAGCTCACTTCATCATGCTTTCTGGAAGATGGCGATCACATCCCAGAATAACTGTCTGACTGGAACCATGGCACACTCAGTTCCTGGGAGGATTGGCCAAACCCAGTCGATGCTTTCTGCTTACCACTAAAATGGCCCTCCAAACAAGTGTAAAGTCCAGGAACTCGGGGAGTGAGGGTCTTGGGACTTGATTTAGGCTTTGGAAAGGCAAAATACACCAGGCGAGCTAGCCCAGCGAGGCTGGATTTTTTCCAAACGGGGAGGTGGAAGTTCGGAATCCCGATCCGCAACCCGGAGTGGGACACGGCAAGAGGACAGCCATCTGACCATCTGACTCGCGGATGGCTTTTTTGAATCCACCCGCAGAATGGACCCACCGGAGAGGTCGAATCTCAGCTTGAGGGGGGCTTGTAAGGGATAGCCCCGTGGCCCCCCCTCGGGGGGTCCATGAATGATGCAGGCAAATGGTGAGCATTGACCGCCCCAACTGTTTCTCCTTCAAAGGCCAAGTAGGGTGCCCGCCTGACAATAGAAGCGGGGAAGCGATACATGAACGCTGGAAATCAAAGATGCCAATCCTATTGCAACCGGCTCCTTTCCAACCTTTAAGTGGGGCCTGCAATCAACGTGGCATGGCTTGCTGCGCGTTAAGATATTTGCGCCAGTTCAGATTGTCGCATCAAACTTGCTCACACTGCCCAAATTTGCTTGCACACCTCCGCGGCCTGCAGCCTCTCAAGAAAGGTGCACGGTGCGTTCGAATGCAGCAAAATCAGGTTTTGGTTGTCATCCCCCCTCTCCGGATCATTCAGCGTTTTGCCACACCAAAGGCGCTGCCTGCAGCTGATTGGAGTTTTTGGCAGCAGGTGTTTCTCACGTCCTGATAAACAGCATGTCGCTGCGCTTGTTTGGCTCTGGGCACTTCAATTCATGAAGCAGTAACGCCGCTTGCTGCCTAAATCGCGCACGCTTCTTACCAAACCCTGCGCAAACAGCTGCAATGGTGCCTTGCAGTCCAGATTATGAAGAGACATGTTTTCTAAGCCAGGTTGACGAGCTTGTGGCGAAAGAATGCTTGCTCAGTGGGCTTGGGTCACGATTGGTGAGATCTCCTCGCGATATCTCCTTAGGACGAGTGTCGTGTTATGAGTCGGGCTTTTGGCCATGCCATCATCTCTTCTCTTGTATTGTTTTTTTTTTTATCTCAGGTAAGCATCAACACCGCAGGGCGCCATATTGCCGTAAATAAAGTACATCGTGTTTGTCTTCAGAAATATTTAGTTTCTTGAGGTCTGCGCGTCACTTACCTAGCCGGGAAGTTGGCGTCGCTCCCCGGCACAAGTAAGTAGCGCAGACAAGGCTCTCGACACAGTGACGCACAAAGATGATGGTTTGCTCATTGCGCGCTGGGCCGGTAACGAAGCTATCCAATCAAAATCTTAACAGTCAGTGATTAAAACGAGGGGCGGGCAAATTCTGAACAATTCAAGACGGCTTTGAAGCTTTGAAGCACGATAAACCTCGTGATTGCGTCAAAATTAAATAGGCCGGTGTTTGCAAATGACGGCGCGGCGCAGCCGCCCTGCTGGTCGTTGGCGACTTCGTGCGGGTCGGGGGAGGGGTGGGGTTAGGCAGGACTTAGGGTGTTCATTGCTTTGTTTCAGCGAGCAATTTTCTTGGGCGTGGTGCTGGCATCTCAACAGTTGATCAGTTCCAGGCGTTGCCTGTTAGTTTTGCTTCACATTTCACTTCGCGGCGCATGCTTTTGCTACAGGAAGTCAGATAAATTCAGGTGTAGTTGCAACCCCTTTTGTGACCTGCAACCGCCTCAAAAACTGAGCCATCGCGACAACCTGCAGGCAATAACATTGACTGTTTGATAAGCATCCGCCGCTGCGCCACCTCAAGTCTTGAGCTTAATATTCGGAGAGCGGCGCCAGAAAATAACATGCCAGTGCATTGCTCGAGGCCGCATCCAGGAGAAACCGCACGTTATGTCAAAAGCAAGTCAGTGTTATTCTGGAGAGCGTCAGTCTGTCCCAGACAGGCGGGTCTCACTGCAGGTGGTCATTAGCCGGCATGTGAGGGAAAGCAACGCGTTCAATCCAGGGATCGTTGCTAGTTTGTTTCGCTCGTCTTCAAGCAACCTCGCAAGCAGCAGAATAACCCAAGTTGATGTCAAATTGGACTGCGTGATGCGCGTTACCATGTGTTACTCATCTGCTCGTTGCAGTGGATTTCGTGTTAATAAGCTGACACGCCCTCTAACCAGGCAATACACTACACGCGTGTGGACCAGCACTTGCTCAAGCCATCGCGTCAACTGTTTCTAGTTAGCGCAACCTAAGCAGCTTCAGAGCGGTTGCCCATAGCGTGCGCAATGCGCATAGTTGCTATCTCACCTGGCTGGCCGCGTGTTGAACTCTTTTGGAGAGTCTTTCACTCTAGGCTGGGCCCTGGGAATTGATGAAGCTTTGCTAAACTTGTTCTGGTTAGGTCTTGTAGCGCCCTTTGCAGATCTGCATTGCCCACGCAGGCTTGGCGGGTATTGGGCAGGGCACCAACTTCTTGAAGAAATGATGAAGCACAGGCTTCCGAGGCTACCTGCAAAGCATCTTTGCCTGTCAACGCCGGGCAACCAATCATACTTTCACCGTGCGCCAGCAGGCTCCAATTGCGATTGGTTTTCCACAAAACCAATCACACGCAGAAAGGCTAGAGCAAAATCAATCACGCTGTGGCCTGCTCTGCCGCGGTCCCGACAATGATTGATCCGTTCTGGAAGTAGGAAAATGCGATTGGTTTTCCAGAAACCCAATCACAATTCTGCTTGGTTGCATGTAGTCCGCGGTTTGATTGGTTCCTCGGGCTGGCCAATTCCATTCGGCACGCCGGATTGCGACGGGTTTTCCAGAAACCCAATCACAATTTGGCAGCCAAATTGTCCACGGCAACCCATCACCCTTCACCAGCCAAAATTTCAGTCGGCACCAATCACTGCAGGCCAGCCAAACCCACCTGCAGCCAAACGCAGGCGGACATTCCTGTAGCCGACCCATGTGTCCATGCAACCGTTTCCATTTAAGGTGTTGCGAAATGGTCCACATCTTGATCAGACCACGCACGCTTCCACGACAGCGGGCTGCTTCTTCAGCCCCATTCACACAAGGTTGACACGAGCATGACCACAGACCACAGCAGGTTGGCTAAACACAATCTCACAAAACGCGTTTGTGCCTGCAAACTGACCCCTGGCAAAAACTGATTGACTTCAACGCGCTACGCTTACGTGACTGGCTTTGCCAGGCAGGCTGCTTGTCACCTGAGCGCATCAGAACTTATCGCTCCTGAAGTTGGATTTCTTTCTTGCGCAGATTGGATATTTGCCGCTGGTGCTGGCAAGCGATACTGCTATAGACGTGATAAAACACAGTGTCGCAATGGTAGCTATATCTCTGATTCTGCTATAGGTACTTTTTGCGGCCCCGTGCAACGAACCAAGACAAAACGCAACAGTGTCGCGCTCCATCATCTTCGGTTTTGCTGGTAGTGAGCAGAGCGTTTGCGTGCTCCGGAAAGGTTTGCTGAGACTCAACACAGGTGGTAGGGATGCTTGCTAAGTTCAGCCAAAATGCTCAGTAGTGCTGCAAAGGTGGTTGCTGCTTGCCAATAACATTCCGAGGATCAATTAGCAGACTGGCCTCAACCGCTCGTCATACTCTCTATTGCTACAAGCGCCCTTGACATTGTTAATTGTGTCTCTGGTAAGCTTGTCCTCCATTCCAACGCAGAGCGCGGGAAGTGTGCTGAGGAATCAGGACCGGGCTGGCCATGAAGAAGTTTAAAGAGAGCGGCAAGGGCAAAACAAAATGGAAGGGTGGGCTCCCTGCCTCCCTCCCGTCATTTCAAGCGCAGAGACAAACAAGCCGAGACAGCACTGCCCGAAACATACGCTGGTGTGGTTGTTTTAGGAGGCGAAGGCTGAGAGTCGCCGCCCTGAGTCCCAAGTCCGAACAACTGTCGCGGAGAAAAAGATACATGGCAATAAACCCACAGCGTGCGCGTTGGCGCACCGTGTGCCACAATCTAGTACACCCCCGCCCCACCCGCCAAGTGCGCCAAACGCGCAGAAGTCATTCTGAGCTACCAAGCGCGCAAGGCTGCTACCAGCAAGGGTCCGAACGCGCCAAGCCTCGCAAGTTGCAATGTTTCCGAAGGGAAAGGAGTCAGCGCAAAGAACTCCTGAAGATTTGGGGGCATCAACCTTGCAAAAGTAAGGTAAAGGTGCTGTGCAGCCCAAGGACACGCTCGCGCGCGCAAACGTTGATACACATATGCCCGAACAACGCGCTTGCGTACGCATGTCCCTACACGCATGCCTCAACTGCAGCAACCCGAGCCACGTTTGGAATCTGCCTCAACACGCGCTTCGGTGAGCGCGTGTGTAGGTATGACTGCCAGCGTGCGTAGTTGTCACCCGAATGCATGTCTAGGCGCTTTTCTGCCCCTATGCATGTCGTGTTTGCGGTTATTGGCTAAAAGGGCAACGGTGCGCGAAATAATTACAGATGGTCACTCAGCACTGGGATGGACACGCTATGCCTGAAGTACTGATGTGTCTTTGACATTGACACCCCTAGCGTGCGCATTTACGATGAATTAGGTCATGTCAGTAACCCATGTGGGTAGGCCCGAAGTGCCCGCGTACACCTTTTCCAGAGTACTCTGGGAACAACTACCGCGACTTCAAGGCGTTGTGCGTTTGGCAATGTTGGCTTCCTTCTTTCTACGGCTTCCGTGCAAGGGGTGAAGCAGGCCAAATGAAACAGGTTAGAGCTACAGGAGGAACAGTTCCGCACGCCCTGCCCGAAAGACCCAATTCATAAATGGAAAGGACCCAGTTGCAGCAAGATTGGCATAAAGGTGAGCTCACCCTTTGGAACCTGGACGTTCTTTTGGGAATCCAGCGAAACTGACCCCAGTGAGCTCACCTTTCCCTTGAGAAACCTCACATATTTGGTTTCATCGGAAGCCGCTTCTCAGGCGAGGGATCCGGTCAACTCGCTTGTGAATCCTCTCGCATGCCCTCCTTCAAGTGCTGGTACCATAGGTACCATGGATCCCTTGGCTTCTCAGTCCACCAAATCCTTCAACCCAAGGATGCCCCACCCTGCATAACCAAGTGACACAACGCTCTCGAAAGGGAAGCTGCCCCACTGGTGCTGACTGAGCGACTTCGCTGGGCAGTTTGCTTGATTTTACAATCGAAACCCTCTCCAGAAAAAAGAAGAAGAAGAAGAAGAAGAAGAAGAAAACAAACGGCACACCACTGAAGTCAAGGGATGCCAATGAACTGTGGTTTTTCACAACTAAACTCGTCCCGGCAAGAGTGGCCAACAAAGGTCCGGTATTTCAGGGAGTGAGGTGCTGCGTTTGCGTGCCCGTGGTCTTAGGTGGCCTTGGGGAAGTTCTACACCGCTGGCATCCTCCGGCTCGCAAGGCCCCTGCTCGAAACCCACCGAGCGACACCGCTCGAAGGCGCGAGCGCCTCCGAGCGCAGCAGGGCCCAGCTGCGCAGCGCCCGGCGCCACTTCACGCTGCGCAGGGCCCGCAGGAGCCCCGTGGCCGCCGCCGGATCTCCAAGAAACCACCAAACCACCCCCCAGGGTTTGTTTTGTGTGTGTCTCTCTGTTTTTCGGGCATGGGAGGGGGTGTTCTTTTTGTTTTTTGTGTTGTTCGTGTTGTGTTGTTAATGCTTGTGTGTGTTGTTTTGCTACTTATTTGGAGAGGGTGGGTCATGGCTATACAGCAGCAGCAAATTCCAACCTGCTGCGCAAGCAAGCCAGATCTACAACAGATAATCTTGCTTGGAAATGTTAGGAACCCGGCTTTGACTTCCAGAAAATTGTCCTATAGCTAATTCCTTAAATTGATGGAACACCCCCGAACTGTGGATGGACAAAATCTGCGCCAGCACCAGTTGGGAGTGGTGGTTTATCAGCCCGCATTCAAATCGTGTTTCATCCATACCTATGCGTTCTGTGGAGTTGGTCCATCCGCAGTATGGAGACGCAGGGTTCCCTAGGGGAAGCCCAAAGGAGGGCTGATTGAATCTGTCGTGGGTTACAAGGAGTTGAGGCCCAACGCTGACATACATCGGGCCTAGCTTTATAACCTTGTCTTTGTGGTATTTGGCTTTCAGGGCTGCAAAATGATGTGTCCACACGGCACGGTGCCGCCATACACAAGGTTCTTTTTTTTCCCGGCGAAACCTCAGGGTGGTCGCTTGACCGGTGGATTCGCTAACGCGAGTCCGAGTTCTTACTAAACTTATCTCAAACAAAAACGAAGTCCAGTGTCGAGAAAGCATAGCGAGACCAGCAAGCGTTCGCTGGTTTATAGGGTTCAACGGGTTAAAGGGGATGTTTTTTTTGGGGGTCATTACTTCATTCTCTGAGAACCAGCAAGTTAGGTCCTGCCACCCTTCGAATTGTTGAATTGCCAAATGCGGACTCGGATACGACTTACGCAGCATCCAGCGATGGTTGCTAGCGGTTGAACTCTGGAAAAGATGAAACACAGCGGCGACATATGGCTAAATAATCACACACAATGCTCTCTAAATGAACATGTCTCTCTTGGTGTTCAAGCGTGTCACACTGGTTTCCGTTCGTTTTCCCCCGACATCCGAGCAGCAGTTCAATCAGCATACTTAATAGTAGGAAAATGTAAAGTAAAGCCTTTGAGGTCATGTTCCTTCTTAAATCCCCAGACGAGGCCAGAATTTGCCATATGAGGGGATCTACGCAAAGCACCATGTAAAGAATCGACAGGGCTGATCTTCGCACCTGCGGTTGGGGGCCCAACATGGGTATGAATGTTCATCAGGGAGCTTTTGGTGGACAGCTTGGTGAGACTTGATGTCCGCGCAAAACACCCTGTAAACATTCGACAGGGGCGGATATTCGCACCCCAACATGGGTTTGATGCTAATCAGGGACCCTTTGGTGGATGGGACCTGAGGTCCACCTCCCACTACGGCGGCCTTCCTCTTTGCTTGGTTGCTGTTGACCCCTCTGCAAAAAGTTGAAGACTTTTTGCGGGTTTAGTGGAAAACCCAACTTGATTTCAACCAAAAAATTAAAGTCTAAAGATCCAGCCCAAACTTGGTTGACGTTGGAAGGGGAGCAAAAACAAAAATAGCAGTTAAGTCGGGATTTCCCACTAAACCACAATAAGCAAACAAGTAAAATGTTTCCCAACGACAACCATGCCAATACCAGTGAAGTTTGCACCCTTGCGACTGGACCGATGGCTCGGCCTCCCACGCGATAGCGCAGGGCGGCCTCCCACTGCAGTCCCTCACCTCACGGCAATCGACTCGACGCGCATGGCTCATGTGAGTCACTTGCTCAAAACCCCGCCATGAAAAATGATCGTAATCCCAGAACCATGCTTCAAGAATTAAGAAGGCGGCTGCAACTATCTCTGGCTGGGACTGCCCCGTACTAACCTTCATCTACCCGGGTTTTGATTGTGGGCAATTTTCATTAAGGACCCGGAATGGTGGACATCATTCCGGTGGAGATTTACCCCCCCAAAAAAACAAACGTGGAACCAGAACAGGAAAATGATCCCCTTAAAAGGACAATTGTCTTCATGGAACTCCTGCAGATTCCATGGTTGCTTTCGGGAGGGCATGTCCACCCGGCTGTTGAGGTGGCTCACTCTGAAAATGCGTAGCTCCTGTGGGTGTATCTCACAATGGGAGACAAGGGTGTTGCAACATGAGGTAAGTTCCCTGTCTTGGTCAATGTTCACCCAACACACCTGGGATTTAGACATATATGTTATCATCATGTTGGATTCCCCAAAGACATTCACCCCTACAGGGGTACTCTGACAACAGAAGCGCAAAGAAACATAATGAGACCTGTGAGCTCGAAAATGGAGGACTCTTGGGCAACCACGTTCTTGGCCGATTTCGTTTCCCGGGTTCCCTATCCCAGGGTAAGCCTACGTGTTTCCTTTTTGAGGGTTCTCCCTTTTTTGGGTGCTGTTGAAGAGAAACTAAGACGAAGACCGCAATTTGGGGGTCCCCAAAACAAACAGCACACCCATACTGTGGATGGACGACTTCCTGCACCACTTTGAAACCGCGAGAAACCATTGTTTGTTGGTATTTCCAGGCAATCATCATTGCAGGGCTTCTTAGGTGGTGCGAAGTGGACTTCGTCCAGCCAAAGTATGGGCACCAGGAAAGGCTGCAACGCCGGAGTTGCCTTGTTTTATTGTTGGGTGCTGTAGATCCCCCAGCAAAAAGTGTAACTGTTGCTGGTTAAAAGGAAATATGAGGAGAATCCAAAAAGTTGAAGTCTAAAGATCCAACCCAATAGCTGTACAGTCCTGAGCAACAAGTACCTTGTGTCGGCGTAATGGAACAGCCATTGCCTCAAAGGGGCCTTCGCGGGCCATCCGGTACAAGACCAGGCGTCGCGGAAGCAAAGGGCAGCAACACAAAGCGCCAACCCCCAAACCAATCCCAGAGGACCCAGGTGACTATGGGAACCAGCCTTTGACCAGAAAAATGACGGGTTACCCATGGTTTCTATGGCTTGCCCAGGTTCTGGAAAAGATAAACCATGGAGTCACCAACAGGAGTGTGGTCCAAGGGGGGGCCTGAGGCTCCTGTAAAGCCCTAAGGAACCCCGAAACTTTCCCACTACCCACCCACTACCCACCAACTACCCACCCACTACCCACCCACCCTGTACCTACCCCCATTGTGTGTGCTCCACAAACAAAGCCTCGAACCACGAGCTCCAGCAAAATCCTCCGAGGCGCAGCATGCCGTCAGCTTGGCGCTGAGCGTTACCGCATCCAGCTGCAGAGAAGTCGTTTGGGAGAAGGACGCGGCTCTCTCCCACTGCTGGCCTATGGGCGCCAATCTTGTCAGATGTGAAACAACCGTCTTAAAGGGTGTTCCTGAATATTCGTTCCTGAATGCTTGTTCAACATCATGTTGGTTGTCTTGGCCTCGTGACAGTCGCCAGTTGGGATTGGTGGCACATCTTTCAACTGGTCTAAAGTGGATTTTGTCCATCCACAATAGGTCGTGTCGAAACTATGGAACTCTTTTGGGATGGCTTTTTAATGGAAACAAAAGAGAACCAACCACCAAGAGAGGTTCCTAACTTTGAGAAAACTTCTTAGGTGGCCGGAAAAAGGCGCCCTGTTTAGCAGAGTTCCCTGATTTTCTCCATGTACACCATTAGCCTACCAAAGGGGTGAAACTCAGGTCAAACTGGCGCAAAAGGGGGAGATGTTTAAACCAACTGACACACAGAAACAGGGGGCCGGGAAATGAAAGTGTTCCCTTGTTTGGCTGGATGCTCGTTTTGGGGAGACCAACGACCAGTTTGGAGTCCTTCTAGGAAATGAGGAAAGCCAACAGGGCACGCAACAGGGAAAAGCTGCAACCTTCCATCCCTTTGGCAAGAAACATACACCCGTTGAAAAGCAAGCAACAAAAACCAGCTTCTTTGACTTTAATCCTCAGAAACAGTCTGTTTTTGACCGGGCCCTACCCTCCGGCTTTTCGAAACGGACAAGCTGTAACTTGTTTAACACGACACGGGGGAGGAAGATATGGAAATATGGCTTAACTATGGGAAACCAGCCACAGGACCACCTGTTTTTTTGAAACCACAGCTCGGCTGGTCCGTCCTTGGCCCAGGCCGAAGACCACGGAATTCAGGTGGATCAGATTTAAGCGCATCGCGACCTGGCGAGAACAACCACCACCTGGACCTTCAAACTACCCCAAAAAAACACGGGTTCTTGCCGAGATTTTGGAGCTGAAAATCTCTCGTTTAAAGGAAATTACAGGGTTCAGGAGGGGATTCCAACCCCAGGCCCCAATTTGCTCAGCTGGTCCAGGGGACCTAAGATCAGCTCACCTGGAACGAACCCAAAGGGAAAAACCGTAGAGATGTAAGACCTCATTGATGAAAGGAGAAAATCCAAACACAAACTGCTCTAAGCTAGGGGGTCCTCTTAGTCAGCTGGTGAATCGAATGCGCTTTTGTTTCAACTGGCCCCTACTTGAGGGCCTAGGATGGGACAAAACAGAAAGACCCGAAAGGATAAAAGGTTAAATGGGTGACTCGTGCCGTTTTGAGGGTACCTCCTTTGGTGGGTTTCAAGAAAGCTAAGAGGAAAACCGCAATTGTGTCTCTTTTCTTGGGGCGGGGGGGGGGGCTAAAAACGCACACACACCCAACACGATAAAGGGGTCGGTTCGCTTTGGGGCAACATATCGAGTTTGGTTACCGTAAATGACATGAGAACACGCGTCTTCTTCACCGGGTTTTTGTAGAACATTTGGTTGCTCGCCCCCCGTGTCCCTCCCCGGGTGACCATAGGAGGGAAGGGGTCGCAAAATAGGTATCGGTCCCCTAGAATGGCAAGGGGTTTAAGGGAGTCCGAACCCATTTTGCAAAACCCTCATAGACTACTGGCTATTGCGTCCAAGCCTCATCCGAAAGCTGTGGACTGAATTACTCTTTGAGCAATTGGCGCAGGGTGTGGGGATTCAAAGTGTCCTATGCCTTGGGGGTTGCCTTGCCCAAAGGACCACAAAACAAAAAGCTCAACTCTTGGGTCTTATCTCGGAATGACAGACTTGACATGGGAACGCAAACCGGACCACTCCAGAGGTCTGCAGAGACTGCAGTGCCTTTAGCTGTTCCCGGAAATCGCAGCCATTGCTTCAAAACAGGAGGACCCCAAAAAAGGTACGCTCAATAGCAGACACGCACCCCATTTGGCTATGAATCTTGATAGGAAACCACCTCAAAAGTGGTTGGTGGACATGAGTCGGCCCCATGATTTCCACAGGGTCCGGGACCTCTGAAACATCACCAACCAAAGGTGAACCCCAAAAAATGATACCCTCCAAAAAATGACACCTGGATCGTCAGTGGCTGTTTCTTCCCAGCAGGTGTCGCTGTTTGTAGATGTTTGTCGGCTAAATATCCGTGACTGCTTTACCACGCAAATGATGAAAAAGAACAATTCTGACAAAAAACAAAACTTCCAAACCGGAACTCCGTGGAGTGAGGCTTTTTAGCAACCTCCGCCGGCGCCTGGCGCAGGAGTTGCCACGCCGCCAGCGAGGCGCGCCAAACGCCGCCAGTCACCAAGGCCGTGGCGA
Source organism: Effrenium voratum (assembly GCA_963377175.1). Lineage (NCBI taxonomy): Eukaryota > Dinophyceae > Suessiales > Symbiodiniaceae > Effrenium > Effrenium voratum. The sequence continues at coordinate 868,720 of CAUJNA010002480.1, read as the reverse complement.
AGACGGCGTCGCAGCGAAGGCCCTGGGACTCGCGGAAGAGTCGAACCGCGGGTTTCGTCGGACCCCGTGGGCCGCGTTTTTGGGTTTTTCTCCGGTTTTTGTGGTGCGTCGAAAGGGCTAGAGCCACCAGTGCCAAGCTGCGAATTTGTATTTTTTCCTAGCTGTGGCTGGTCAAACCAGCCAACGTGTCTGGGGACGAGTGAGCACAACTTGGCGATCCGGGCAGTCACCAAGAGCGAACTTGGATGTTCAGCCGACTTGTAGAAGTTGTAACCATGGTAAGATGTGACCCAAGCATACCCAGGCTCTCTGCAGTGCCCAGTTTCAGCTTCCTCCAATTGGTGGTTTGGTGGTTTGTCAAGGGTGGTTTCCCACTTAATCCCTCTACAACATGGGGTTCAAATCAATCCAAACCGACAATTTGATCTAATCCATTTTGAAGCCCCATTCTTACTTGGGTCTTCAACTTCGTAGTTTTAACCTGGTTAATTATAAGGGGACGATCACTCGCCAGGGTCGCAACCTTCCCTTTGGTTGACCAGCCCGATCTCGTGGCGGGAGGCGTAGGCTTGCCCCGCGCCCATGAGGCGCAGCGCCAGGTCCCAGCGCTCGGCGCTCTTGGCCGCCGCGTTCAGGGCCACGAGGTCCGGGGCCAAACGCCTCGTTCTTCGCTTCGGGTTGCGGGCTGCGGGTTTCGGCCGGAAGGCGGGGGCTATGGGGGGGGGGCTATGGGGCTATGGGGGGCTGCTGATTGGTGCCAAGTCCGTTGCCAGACACTCCACGCTTACGGCCTTTTTGTAGGGCAATGTGTAGGGCAAGCTGCGGGGAGGGGGAAGAGGGGGGGCGGAGAGAGAGTGGTGACACGAGTCGATTTTGCACACCCGTTGGCTTAGGATACCTGAGCGTGTCGTTTTTTGAGGGTAGCCCTTTTTCAAGAGGGAAACCGAGAGGAAAACCAAATTTGGGGTCCCCTAAAACGACACATCGTTCTAATTTTGTCCGGGTGCTAGAGTGGGTTTAGGATGGGTCTAAGGGGGAAGTGGGGAAGAACTCGAGCTCCAAACATCTCTTCAGTGGTCAATTCAAGCATGAAGGAACCTCAAACAACTGGTGGCTATGCCGAACGAAAAAGAAACGAAATGAATACCACTTCTGGCAAACTGGGTACCCCGTTTAACTCCATGGATTGGAATGATTAACCAAAAAAAGGGACCTGCCAAGCGATGACAGATCCATGTAGTACTTGGCCTACATCCGGGGTGCTCCAAACACATGTTGTTCTGACTCTGCTGCATATTTAGTACACCATAAGCTATAGAACATGCCCGGAGTGGAAGAGAACCAACTGTACTGGTAACCTCCGGGATGCTTCAAGGCGCATAGATGTGATCCACTGAGGTCCCACCGGTTGGGGTGGAACCCATCCCCCCGCGCATGGCGACTTCAGACCAAGGAGCAGGCGGGCGATCTCAAGGAAGAGCAGCATGCCAGTCGCCCACACCGCGCAGGCGGTAATCCTAGGTCTCACCAGCGAGAAGGGGCGTTTCTTTGGAGTTGGTATCCCTTATTTTCGTGGTTCAGGGGAAACCAACAGGAAAACCGCATTTTTTTGTGAAAGAAAGACATGCCCGTACAATGCTCAATCCATGGGCCCTGCCCAAAAGGGACTTGCTAGGCTTAGGGGTAGGATAAGGCTTAACATGGTTGGCCTGAATGTAAGGGGCTATTTAATACCTGCTAATCATAACTGAAACTGCTTTTTAGAGCCTTCGTATTCCAGGAAGGTCTATAGAAAGTTGGCCAAACACCCACAAACTGCCACGGCGTCCTGTAGAATCTCTCTGGAATCACTTGCAGTTTTTTTTGCTTCTGTCTTTATGTAGTGTTCCAGTGGAAGCAACAAGTCAGAAAGAACATGGAGTGGATGTAGCTGCAGCTACAGGGACCCCCGCAACTCACTTACCCAAAAGACCCAGGCCTCGTGGAGCCTTGACTATGGACATGGAAACCAACCAGTTGGAAGGTTCATTCGCTTGCAACTGAGACCATGAGCATGATCAAATACCAGAATCATGGGGCCGGGGGGAAAGCAGCCCAATGAGCTCTGCAGCCCTTACTTGGCTGTGGCTCAAAAAACCGGAATTCCACAATGGAACCCTGGGAAGTGGAAACATGGACCAAAACCCGCGGTTTGCCACTCCTGTTTCATTTTGAGCCACTTCCACTTGTAAAGGAATTAGGCCTCCCTCCCCCTGGCCTCCCTGCCCAGCCCCCACAGAAGGATCTGCATATCAGGCCGAGGCACAAGGCGGAGCAGGTGATGGCTGTTGGCAGCACACCATCCCAGCGCAGCACCTCCTGAGATACAAAAAAATATGCTGCCGCCCAAGCAAGCCATCCATATAATTTCAATGAGCGGGGGGGGGGGGGGTACTCAAATAAACATGTGTAACTCCATAAAACACAGAAAACTGGATTGAAGTCCCAAATCAAGTCAACAACAAAGTGGGTTAACTCTAAAAGCACACACAACACAACAGCTCCCGACTCCAAAGCAAAAATCAAAACCAAGAACACACCCAACTCCACAAAGGGGTTTCCCGCAACCCCGCCCCCCACAAAGGGTTTACCAACTCAAACATAAACCCCGCCCCTATGGATGCAAGTTCTTGAATCGGGGCTTTACCCCCCCCCCCCCCCAAAGACCTCAAGCAATCAGGGCACCCATTTCTCTTGGAACAAACCCCCTTTGAAAAGCACTGCGGCAAGGTTCGTTTAGCGTCACTCCAGGAGGACACTCACCTTAAGTTGGCCTCAACACCACCCTGCGAGTGAGCAGCACAAAACCAGGGGGGCGTTCTAGGCTATAAGCCAAGGATAAACCCTCAAGTATGCTATATTAAGGGCCCAACTCTGGACAAAGTTCAGCGCCAGTTGGGATTGCTGGTTTAGGAAGCCAGCATGGCAGCATAGGGATTCACGCATCCCAACTGCAGGATTTGGTCCATCGACGCCAAAACAATGTTCACTCGATCACCTGGACCCCGTTTCGAAAAATTTCCCTTTCTGTGATACCAAACTAGTTGATTCCCGTGACTCTGCTGTATGACTCACCCGCGATTCCCCTGCGCCCCCCCCCCCCCCCCACTCACAGACACTTGCAAACTACACCCCGAGATTTCCACGACCATCTGCAAACTCTACCATGACTTCTTGGGGATCCCGGAAAAAAACAAACACATGCACGGCTTTCCCTCCTTTTTACCCCCAGCTCGCCATAGAAAACGCCGCGAATCACGGCATGCGCGGCGCCGGAACCCGCGAATCGCTTGCGAGGCTCGAAGCTCTGGAAGCTCCTCTGCCACTCCTTCGCGCGCCCGCAGCCGGTGCAGGCCTCAGGTCAGGTCAGTCAGGACGGGCTCGCTGCTTTGACTCGAGCGGCTCGGGGCTTTAAGCCCATGGTCCAAAGACACCGTCATTTGGGGTTGCTAGGGATGGTCCACCTGGTAAAGGATCCTCAATAACCATTGGAATGGTTTTAAGGGAACCATGAACATCGGAACATAAGCCGTTCGGAGTTTTGACCATGGCACTCATGTGCTGTAACAACTTATGAAACCCGCAACAATTCCCCGTTTCACGCCCAAAACATGGTTGCAACCAAAATGGTTGCCTCAAAAAGGAGGTGTTGCAAGATGGGCGTCCCGGTATGCCGGATCCCGGTTTGTAGTAGCGCTGCTTTTCCCTGATTCAGAAATGCCCTGTACAAATGAGTAGCTTGGGTTCCATCAGAATCTGGGGAGTGACCTTTGTAGCATTTGCAATTTGAAGTGTAAACGACAACCATGTTTCCCTCACGGTTTCGGGGGAGTGGACAAGCAGCCAAGCATGTTGCCAGAGACAAGTGCTCCTAAGCTCACGTCCGGTTCAGTGGGTTGGCCAAGAAAGGTAGCCAAACTTTGTTGTTTGTCACCATGGTCCCAGCCCACATTGCTGCTGTCCAACCCAGGGAGTGACCTCAAAATGGTCCCAAACCTTTCAAAGCTCCAGACTCCAATGGAGGGTGCTTGATGCCGAAGTCCAAGAGAGTGAGTAAGGGTATAAAATACTTGGAAAAAAAGCCGCCGGCTTCACGTGAAAGCTCCCTCTCTGTTTGTAAATAAACAGCTAAATCTATCTGTCGCTTTCTGCTCCCCTGGTAAAAGTTTAACTTTTAGCGGTCTAATGGAAAACCCATTAGTTGGCAAAAAGTTAAAGTCCTAACATCCAAGCAAGATGCACCAAAGTATATATATATACACATATTCAATTATGCATAGGGAAGTCAAGAAGCAGGGAATTGAGTGAACAAACCCAACATGCACCAATTAGGATGGATGAAGGTCTGTGAACGAAATCCTGCAGACAAGGATGAAACCCCAACTCATACTGGGATAGCATGGCAAAGTGAATCTTGTCCGTCCACACTGTGAAAGGCCCCAAACCCACCAGAGGAAAAAAACAACTTTCAGAGTTCCCTTTGCAGGAAAACTTCCGATGAAACACTCGCAAATCAAATCAAAGGTTCATGTTTGAAAACCAACACGCCAAAGATCTCAGGAGTCAGATGTCCACGACAAAGACCCGCGATGACCCAGCCAAGATGGTACCGCAACATGGCCCCAACTTTCAACCCTTTCACCCAAACGGAAGCGACCACGCAGCAGAGACACGGCGTTGAAGGGCACTGCCTCGTGAGCGAGCGGCAAATGTACCCCAGCCTCTGATATCAACCCCAAAGAAGGAAGTGCTTGCCCTGGAAAACCAGCTTTTGTTTCTTCCAAAAACACCTTTGAACAAAGGGGGTATTTGGCGGAGTAGTACAGTTTCTTGTTTGATCACCATTGACCCAGCCCCTGGTTGCTTCCAAGAAGTGGGTCTATTTGCCGAAGCAGCGCACGAAAACAGGAAGATGTTAGCCAGTCCTGGCCATCTTCACTGTTTGTCTCACAAATCAGCATCAAACGCAAAACATGGTGTTGAAACTAGCTTGCCTCCAATTTGGGGCTTGGACTGGTGGTTTGGTGGTTCAGAAGTGGTGTCCCATCTACCCTCTACAAGAACCAGGGTTTCACATTTCAATCCAAACTAATCCAAACCAGCAGCCAAGGGGCACCTAAAAGGTCAACTGACAAGACTCGTTTTGTTGCTTCTCATCCAAGCAGTCCTACAATGAAACTCCATTAGAACCCTGGTTCTTCCCAATCAAGAAACACGACGAGCGGGCTTGCCTCAAAACGTGAAAATGGTGGACCCAACAAATGGTCGGATTCTCACCGAAACGGGGAGAGAAAGGCCCCCCCCCGAAAAAAGAAAAGAAAAAAGGAACACACAAATCCAAGGAAATTGACATGATTGGGTTGGTGTTCCCAATGTGTCCAATGAAAGATGTCAGGCCCAAATGTGGGTTTCTCGGGCCTTCATATTTTGACCTTGGGCTGGACTTTTGTAAGGGAACCCCGCAAACCGACAGTTTTCAAAATCGGTCCTTGGCCAGTTAAAAACGACAAAAAGTTGAAAACCAAACGTCTGGGGACCGCCCCAACCCCCCCCCCCCCGTTGCCATGGGAATGAAGGGATCCACTTCCATTGACCCACCGCGTTGCTCTCGAGATAAGGGCCTACCCCTGGCGACTGCCCTAGGGCAAGCAGAATGGCAGCCTTTGATTCGGCAAGCCATCTCAGCAAGTCGCGGCGTCTATCTACTGTTGCTAGGTGCTGCTTTACGTGCCGGAGTTGACGTGCTGCAATTTTTACGCCTGCCCGGAAACATCTCCGCCTGCCTTGAAACAAGCCACGGGCAAACGCGTTCGGCAAGCCGACACGGCGACGCTGCCTTTTTTAGGGGGGGAAACCGGGCACCACTGGCAGACTGGGGGTCTGTGCCCGAAATGTCCCGACCGTGCGAGTTGAATGTGTTGAAAGCCGAGGCGCATTGGGCCTTTGGAGCCGCACGGTTCGCAGCAGGCGGAGGCTATGGCGCCAAGTGCCCTCACCTGGCGACTTCCTTTGAGTAACCGTTTGCCGTGTTCCTGGCTTTTCAAGGGAAACCCCGTGGCTCTCTAAAACCAAAACAGCTACATGAAAGCACTGGGATTGGTTCACTTCAAAGCCACTGTTTGAGGGCGGTCCCTATTGGTCGTGGGAGATGTGTTTCTTGAAAGCCAGAAAAAGGGTAGCCGGTTTTTTTGGAGGGTGTTCCCCATTCGCGGTGAGAAATGACCCAAAATTTGTGATACGAAGGTGGTTGATTCCCATACTTGATCACGGGGATTCTCTTCGCTCACAGGCAATTTGCCCCATGTTCAAAGGATCACCACCAGGGTGGTGTGCAAGAAATGACTCCTCACTT
>CAUJNA010002480.1:759829-857329 GCA_963377175.1 Effrenium voratum | reverse complement strand
GCAGTTAATTTTGCAGGTTGCTCGATGGAAGCCTCGTCACCGGCTCCCCCGGACGCGTGCGCAACTATTTCTCATCCACCAAGGAAACCGCTAGTTCTCGCAGGCGCTCCGTCCTGCTGCAGCCAGTTCCAGATCTTGGCAGGCCCATAGCGAAGCGACCCGTGGTGAAGAAAGTGCCGGAAAAGGACTTCCACGAGGACTTGACCTTCTCCGACCTGGGCTTCTTCTTTTTTCCTAACAAGGTCTTTGCTGGTCGCCACTTCAAGAGCTGTTGCCTCTTCAGCATGGTCGATGGCAATCCACGTTCCTGGTCAGTCAACGTTTGCCAACTTGGAAGGGGGGCGAGACATGATCTGCCTGCTTGGCCAGGCGCTTCGTGACTCCTGAGGTGTCAATGGATTCTGGAAAACGTGGCTCAAAACGGCTGTGCTCAAACGGTTTGACGTTTAGGGGGCCAGATGGACACCCAAGCACTTGAGGAGGGGTGAACGAAGGCTAGCAGCTATTGTGTGAGACGGGTCGGAAACAGAGTAGATTCCACTGGTAGCCTGCACATCATGAGAGGCGCCGCAAAGATTCTCAGGATGATTCACGCGAACTGACATGTTGGCCGGCAAACCGTGAAAAATGCAAATAACGAGAGGTGTCTCAAGCCGTCTTAAAGCACTCCTGGGTTCCGCATGTTGCTTGCGCACGGATTCCTGCGAAGTGCTTTCCTGAGAAGACTGAGGAAGACCACGAAAGTGGTTTCGGATGCGCGGATCGGATACCCTGGAAATGTGTTTCTGGGTCAAACTCAACGCATTTCGACACAAAGGAAACGATCAGCAGTCAAGGAATAACTGGGCCATACATAAGGCCGTGCATGTATATATATATATCATATACAAACATATGTATGTATGTTCACAAAGAAACGGAACAGCAAGGCTCAGAATACCAAGATCAAATCAATATGTTGGCATTTCAGCCCCTTACCTTGCGTAAGCAAAGAGAAACTTCAGCTAGCTTAAGCTGGCAAAACAACTAAGGGCCAAGAAAAATGGTACACAAAGGGCAATTGGAAGTCTTTGTGGGAGCTCTAATTGGGCAACACTCCTTCTAACTTGCGTGTTCTTGGATGTGGGAACGACCCTTCCAATGCGAATCACAAGAAGCCAATGATTGCTACAGGGCCATTTCCATATGGGAGTGTCTTAAGATAGGGGATTCCTATTCCCGTTAAAGCCAATCCCAGAAAGGGTACCCTCCTGTCCACTAACTTGGAACCTGACCGCATGCACCAAGCCAAAAAAGGCAGGCTCACCATATGCGGTTCTTGCAATGGGCATGAAGAAATGAGTTGTCCGGTCTTCGTAGGAACCCAGCAAGTCCCCTACAGGCCCCTGAATAACTCCTCTGCACACATCGCCCCAACAGAAACTCGAGTTAAATGGCCCCAAAAGACATGTGACGCCAATTTCCATCAAGCCGAAACATCGGGGCCCCTCTCCTTTGCATATGAGTTTTTGCAATCACACAACCGCTCAACGAAGCTGCCCAACCCGGAATCAAATCTACAACCCCTGGAACCCCCACGTAAGTCCTACTCCAAATACACCACGTCCTTGGGTGTAGCTTGGAAAAGCCAGGAATCTCATGGCAAACATAGACATGTCACATGGGCGCCAACATCATACCACAGAATGATTGATACCTCGTCTTGTTTTCCCCTAGACCACCAGACCCTTCGGATTCCAAACTATACAGAGATAAACGTTGGTCATACCTCGAAACACGGCCAGCAGGTGTTAACCAATTCGCCTCGTGCACGCGCGCCCATTGCTACATGAGACTGGGGTGATGCAGCCTTGTCCTCCCGCCTAGTGCCTCCTGCGAAGTAGGGGAAAAATCATTTTGCCACAGGCGAACTGGAAAGTATATTCGTGTCCCCCCCAGTTGCGGAATTATATCAAACAACTGGGCTATTTCAGGATTGCTGTTTTTGGAGGATCGGTTTTGGGTTGGTTTCAGGATACCGAAAGGCAAACCGGACACTCGAAGTTGAGCTTCAATTGGTCAGCGCTTAGCATGCAAACCTGAAGCCACGAATCACATGAATTGGGTGGCTCGACTCGTTTTGAGGATTGTCCTTTTGCAGGGTGACTGGAAATCCCCTTCAAAAGCTGCAATCTACTGGCGGGGTCCACTAAAACTGCCACTTTGGGAGGTTCGAAAAAGGGAAACGGCTCGGAACGCCTGCCTTGGAGCGGTTTTAAACGGAACCCAAAGGACACCGATCTCATTTGCTGGGTTTCCCATTTCAAGACACACCCATTTTTTGCTCTAGGCACGGCTGTGTTGAGGCGCCCCACGTTGTGACGGACACCCTCTTCTGCAACTCTCAATTCACTCCGCCACATTCTTTTATGGCGGATCCAAAAAAGTTTGCCCCCCAACCCCCCCCCCCCAGAAGGAGGTGCAACGTGGCGGTTTTGTTCGGGAAAATAAAGTCCGTAAAACGACAGGGTGCGCGACATGGACCCTTTGGCCAACTTTGGGCCAATCAGCTGCGGGGCGTGCGGAGTTCGGCTTCCACTGGGGAAGGTTCTGCTGGGATGACCGACTTAGCATGGAGCATTCCTGTTCTCCAAAAGGCGCCTTCTGGTAGGTTCCGTGTAAGTTGGCATGGTGGTACTTCTATGTTCAACCTACTTAGCAAGTAGATATATCCAACATATAGGTGGAGCAATGGAAGTAGTTGACTCATAACTGTGGATGACACCTACCAGACTTCCAAGCAGGTTGAGCATCCAAGTAACCAACAATCACATAGTCTTAGCCCGAGAACGACACCGGACACGAGCCCTTTGCTGGATCCAAGGCAACATCATCTTGGCATGTTTGAAGCTCACGGAGTTCTTCCCTCCAAGTTGCGAAAGTTTCGCCTGCCGAGGAGACCCGGACGTTGGATCCAAGGCGACCTTAACCCGAAGGTTCCCACCCCATCAAAAGGTAAGCTGGAGCTCATGTTGGGATTCGGAGCCTGGTTGGTATCAGGGGACCTAAAGGAAACAAACCATTGCGCAGTGCCTGAAGGGAACATCACGCTGTTCAAAGAATAACAGTGCCATTTAAATAATAGGTCCTGCATCTTGACAGAACCGCGAACCGCTGGCGTAGATCTTTCTGCAAGCACCTTGAAGGCGTTTAAGAGTTCCGGGTTCACCACCGAAAGGGAAATTCAGCTGGACGTCTCGCTTGCCACTTCGGCCGAACGGGCCGGCGAGGGTCCACGCAGAAACCGTCTGAGGAGCCAACAACTCGTTGATGGGCTTGCCCAGGTAAACGCTGCGCTCTATGGCCTGCGCGTAAACGCTGAGAAAAGATCAGCTTGTCCTTTTCGGCCCCACCTGTTTGACTCTACCTTCCTCCTGGTTTTGGAATGTTTTGGGAGTGTCCAAAAAGCAGGTTGGGGGTTCAACAAATGTGTTACAGGGAATTGGCCAACATCACCGTCTGGTTGCCCAACAAGCGGGGGGGGGGACCCTGACAATGTCGATAGATTGTTGATTGGTTGCATTCATCAATCATTCTGAATCCACAGAGCGAACACCGGATTCGCAAATACCAGGTGCACCATTTGCCTCCGTCCAAAGCATAGGTCTTGGGGGCAGTAGCTTGGTGTGGATTTACCACAGCAAACACACCCTGAAAACCCGCTGTTTTGCTGTTTTGCGAACCCCAAACCTGAACTTTGATCTCCATCCAGTCATTTTGCCATCTTGCCTTTTGATTTACGAGAGGTTGGTTGGTACCCAAAACGCTCCACGGTGCCTCTTCATGCGAACAAGAATTGCCTTTTGGTTCCCTGAGTTTCAACAGTCATTTTTTGGTTGCTGCCCTGCGGTTTCTGTTTGATTCCCTTTGCAGCCCAGCTCTGCACGCCGAACAAAATACTCTCAGACTGTTGGATCCAGGTTTTGGGTCCATACCAAGCCGCGGGGTGGAATGCGTTGTGTGACTTTTTGGTTGGAAGTTGGGGGCGCCACGCCGTGTTCCCCGACTCGGCTTTGGCTCGTTTTCCCCTCACAGCCTTGGATAAGGCTTTGTCGCCCTTCTTCACGAAGGAGGTGACCTTAGCTCGGCTTCCGGGCGATCTTCCGAAGAACAAAAAAAGGGGACGCCTCCGTGCCGTAAGCGACTGGAAATGAACGGCGAGCCTTGCCGCGACTTGATGTCTTCTGTTGAAGGGGACTCGAACCCTCAGAAAATGGCCCTAACCCAGTTTGCTGAACCATGCAAGAAATTGAAGGTGCTTTTGAGTCAGGACTGGTTTCCCAGGTTTAGACATTGACTTGTGACAAGTCGACATACGGACTCTGGCATCAAAATGGGAGCTCTTTGGGTGTCTCGCCGCCGTGGCTTGCTGCCAAGCGCTCTTTGAGTGAAAGTGCAACGCGGCATGATAGGAATCCATGGAAGTTGCGCCAAAGGGACCGTTGCCCTTAAAAAAAAACACCCAAAAATGCAAAACGGAACCGATAACCTTTCACAAAACCCAAGTCAGCTGAGAGATCGGCTCTGCCGAACTCCCCGTACCGCGCAGTGCGCCCGGCGCGATGAAGGTAGTCCTCGGCACAGAAATTCCCGCGCGCTGGTGGAGGGGCGAATCCCTGGTGGTGGGGTGTTTGTTTTTGGGGTGACCTGCCAAAAAACCGATTCTGGCTTATCCTATGTTAGCTATTTTTTGGGGGGTTGACTATCCCTGCCAACCTCACGTAAGATAAGCTCTTCTCTTCCTCAAATTCCTTCAGCCTGTTGACCTGGAGAGCAAGCACTCGCAAAGTCCCACAGAAGCGCCGCGGAGTCGGAACGCGGTTGCTGTAATAGTGGGAAAAGTATGGCTAACATGTGAACAGGCTGATATAACTTGTATTGTTCAAATGTTTATTGATTGTTGCAAGTTTTATGTTGTCAGGTTTTTTGGTTTTATGTGTGTTGTTGGCTGATGATATTATTGACTGTTATTCAAAATGAGTGTTAAGCTTTCTGTCGAACTGACTCACAATGTGCTTTGTTCAGTCAACAGGCGCCCGCTGGAATTGGTGGCCATTCCGGATACAGTTTCTTAAACCAAGGGTGAAACGCCCAGGAAGTCCACCGGTAGGCCCCTTCTGTGATACCAAAGTGGAACTGTCTTCATGACTTCATCAATTTCAAGGTGGCGCGGCGATGAACGCCATTCTACGTGAGCGCTCAAAGCCCAGGTATCAACAAGGCAAGACAGGTTTCCAACAGGCTCCACGCTCCGTCAAACCAGACAGAACCACCTAAAACCAGCTTCCCTCTGGTGGTTTGGAGCCGAATCGGTGCTTTGGTGCTCAAGGGGTTTCCCATCTACTCTCCACAGCCAGGGGTTCAAATCTAAATCCAAACCAATCCAATCCAATCCAATCCAAACCAATCCAAGGGCAGCAGATAAAATGGCCATTGCGCTCAATTTCAGCATTTCCCACGTGAGAGGAAGCGCGAGGACTTGCCGCACGTTGCTTGGGCCTGAAGTGAATTGCGCGGCTCTTGCAAACCAAAGAAATGCTCACTTTAACAGGGAAAAACGTGAATCTGCCCAGCACCAAGCAAACTCACTCTATAATCAATAAGTGAACTAAGGGATCCTCAAGTAAAATACCTACATGGTGAGCTCGTTTTACCCCCCAGCTCACCAGCAGAGGCGGGCTGATTTTTTTCAGTCCGGTCGCGCCTTTTCTAAGCTTTTTCCTCGCGTTGGAACTTGGAAGCGTCCAGCACGCTGACAGCCGCCGCCTGCCGGTGGATGGTAATAAGATTAAAGTCGGGTTGTAGGCAGCTTTAGTGGCTGATATCCCATAAGCCATACCTGTCCAACACGGAACCCAGCAGAGGGTGCCTGATGCAGGCAAAGTTTCGCCAGAACATCTAGCTGGAACCCAACGGGTCGTGGTGCAGGACCGAAAATAGGAGCTCAATCGCCGGCAGAGCCTAAGAGTGACTATTGATCAGGTAAGATTCACATGGACCATGATAGGAATCCATATGCAAATACATTGTATAAGAGCGTGACTGTTGCCATATGTTGCAATACTTTGTCAGCCCCGAATATATTAGATTATGCTTCTCGGGGAGCCGCAACCACCCCACGTGGGTGTCTTTTTCGGATCACCTCGACTTTGAGAACACAGGCGAAACCTGAAAAGCAACTATAACCAGAAAAGATGTTCTCAAGCGGAAATATATTTGGATTCCTTGCTTCTCTGCATGACTGTGCGGCAAAACTCGAAATCAATTCCGTCCAGTTCATGTGTGCCATCAAAGCTTTGTGGAGCCATGGGCTGAACGAAATCCTGCAGTTGGTAGGTGGTTTATCCAAGTGCTTTTGTCCACCCACCGTTTGTGCAATTTATTGCTCGGAACCCAATCAGGCAACATGTCTAGAGGAAACACCTTTTGGGGGACTCCCCCCCTTTTGGGTTCCGTGTTAATTCGTAGGGGAAAAGAGATTTCAACTCCCTGTGGAATTCCTCATCATTGACGTCGCAACCCCCCCCCCCAGACATGGTTCACACGCCAGAAACGAATAACCACACGTGCGAAACCGACATCATAGGTCAACTTGTTCATCCATGAACGCCCTTGGAAACAGAGTTGCTCTCAAATCTCAAGAGATAAACAGAATTAGAAACAAAAGGAACCAGTTTTCAAATATCTAGTCTTGAGGTTTGGTCAGCTCTTTCGTGGCACTTCAGATTCGTGTGTTTGGAGGTTGGGCCATTCACAACCGTTTGCCATACCTGACGAAAAGGAAACCCCCAACAAGTTGGAATCGAACCGCTCGCCCCGGCCCCGTCTCATCGATTTGCAATCGTTCGAAGGTATAACTCTACGAACCCAACGAACATGTTCTGCCATCACCATTTCAGTGAAAGCAAAAGATGCGAACGCTCACTCAGTTGAGTCACAGTGCCACCATCTGATCTGCGACTGCTTATGGTTGCGACTTCCTCCTACTCACCCCAATCAACCAAGCTTTGATTGTAGCTCATGTGCGGCAAACCTACGTTTGGATTCAAATTCAAATCCAAGCCACCAAACACGGGTTATTGAGATTGGGGCCCTCGAATCAAACACTTTTCGAGTGTCGGGCCCAGGGCTCCCAAATAACTTCCAACCTAACCTCCCCTGCAGGGAAACCCACCGAAATAGGGACAACCATGTGATGTCTAAATCCCCTAAAAGGGAAAATGTATTGAGGATTTGGACCCTCCAAATAGAAACCTCAAACTACTTGGTCTTCCTTCGTGTTTCTCCTCTAAACCAGGGGAAAATAAAATTTACAGCGAAAACAAGACCAACGAGCCACCGGCGAATCGACCCCGACTTGTCTCGTTTCTGCCGCGCCGCGAGGCCGGTGGAAAAAACCGCGCCCACCCCTGCAAACGATCCACGTCCGAAGACCGGGGGGATGGCACCCAAAAGCCGAGAGCCAAAAGCTCTCGGCGAAATCTGCGCTAAAAGCGAAGAACTTTTGGTACGGCTTAACGGAAAACCCATTTGGCCAAAAGATATAAAGTCCTAACATCCAAGTAAATGCACCACACCTCCGTCTTCGTTGCCACGAAAAGTAAACCGCTTTTTGTGTTTGCCTCTCTGGCAACCAAACCCAAATTGTGAGGATGTCCAAGTAGGTTCTGAGGAGGACCCCTCGTTGCCCCCCAAAAGCCATTCTCATGAGCTACTTGGACCCTCTGGGATCCAAAAGGCATCCCGCTATGGTAGCCAAGGTTGCCGCTTGTTGTGTTTGCCGCGAAAAGTAACCAAACCCAAATTGTGACGACTTAGGCCAGGTGAACTCAGCAAGTGCGTAGCCACAACCCTTGTTTAACCTTGAAAAGTGTTGTGGAACTGTGGATCCTCTCCAGTTTTGATTTCAGAGAGATCCTCCTCCAGCGGATCCTCCTTAGATCCGCAGTAATAATCAGCCAGAAGCCCTTGTTTTCCCCATTTCGAGGGTCATGACTGACTGATGGGCAAAATCCAGTCGTTGGGATTGTTTGTTTGTCCCATAGAGCTTCATTCATCCCAAGGGCTGCCCATCCACAGTATGGGATATCTGCAACCCGCCAGACTAAACGCAAGGCCCTTGCATATGTTTGAGCCACCGCATAAGCCACTATAGTAGGTAACCAGGGTTTCATACACTATAGGGTTGCTTACCAAGCACCTATAGGATTCCTGCCAGGATCTGCTTTGCTGTGTCGAAAACCCTGAGGTTTCTAGAGTGCTTCTGCATCCGGAAGCACTGAGATACATAAACGGTGGTTAGGAGAACAGGAAGCCAATCCTTCGGCACATTCCCCGCCCCATTTTCACAAAAATTGGCAATGCAGGCTCAAGCTGCAATCACAAACGTTTCACACAAGGAGGGGACATGAGATTTCCCAAAAAACTGTGGGAGATGGGAAAGTCGGACTGTCGGTATATGGGTATGTCACTCGTTTTTTTGAAGAAACCCTGTTGAAAGCGAGGAGCGGCGAGCCGAAACTCATTGACGGGTCTAGATGCGCATAAAGGTCTGTGTAGCCCTCATAGCTTGTGTAGCCATTGCTATAGCCCCTAGACCACTCGAGGGAGTCAGGGTAGTGTTGTGTTTTCCCAATCCCACGAATTGTAAGTTGGAGGTCTCATTTCAATTGCAAGGTTCCTAAACCCTATACCCTAAACCCTAAACCCCGGGACTGTGACTCGCCAGTCTCATAGGAGAAGGTCACTCCCATGGACCCCTCAAGTCTCAAGGAGATTCTTCGCCCAGGTGGGGGTCCCCTAAACGGAAAGTTTGGGAGGGCCCTTCGGCGAAGTGCTCAAGCAACACACCGCAAACCTTGGGCCACATCTGGATACTACATAAAATGATACTTTCAGATACTGTTCTATTTTAGATGGGTGTTTTGCTTTTGCGGTTTTGGGCGAACACGAAGTAGCCCAGGGAATCAAAGAGGTACACGTGGTTCACGAAGTACCAAAAGAACCCAGTCCCAATGCACAATGTAAAAGGTGCCGGTGACCAGATTGTGGGAGTGACAGTTAATGAAGATCAAGTTTGGGGAGGTTGGGAAATAGGTTGAAGAAGGGAAGTTTGTGTCCAAGCCCAGGACGATCACGCAGAGATCCTCCGCCCACCTCCCAGTGCCTAACCACGGCGACGTCAGGAGCCTTTTCCCGACGGCGAAGCAGTCAGCCGCACTATGGCTGGCGCAAAAAGAATCCGTGACCCCCCTGACGGGAGGGCAAAACTTGAGCCAAACGGCCATTCGGCCGTTTTGCCACATGATGAAACAACACGTGAACAAAACACACCCCCCTCATCCGATATCTGGACGAGAGAAAGGATGCGAGAAAATTGAGTTCACGACGAAAGGGACCAACCAAAAATGCCGGTGTCAACTCAGAGGTGAGCCAAACGGCATCACCCAGTTAAAATCCCGCCACCACCCCGAATTATCGGGGCGACAGGATTATTTGACGAGTGGACCACATGAGTGAACAAAGACATATTGGAGGAACCAGACGAAGATTCCTCTCGTGCCGTTCATGCGTTGTCATAGGACGACACCATGCGGAGGGGGACCCTATCTGGATCACCGCGCCTCACTGCACGCCGTGGAGTGGTTGGAAGAGTAGTCGAGTTGGGAGGAAATTAGAAACGGAAGTTCCGAAATTGGTGTGAAAATATCCGGCTACGGCCGGCCCGGCACTTCTAGTGCGGTCACAGCCTCACACAGGATCGCCAGGGGAACCGTCTCCGGCGCGCACGGCAGCGGTGCGGGAGGGACACGAGCAACGCCGGATCAGCGGTACAGGGCAATGGAGACCATCACCCCCAGCAGCGCCGCATGGGCGAGAGGAGGACCGGCGCGGTCGCGTTTTTCGGCGACACACGTACTATCCTCGCCCTTCTAAGGCGGATGCTGATTGCGGTACCCGCCTACCACCCTGAACCAGGTTCTTCCCGGTCCCTGGGCACGTCGTCTCTCCGGCGTCCACCACGGTCACCTCGATCACCTCCTCCATCCCGACGGCGATCCTCACCACCACCCCTATTGTGGTCACCAGCCGGAGGTCGGCGAGGCGGAGGGGGATCTGATTGGTGACGTCGGTCATCCCTGCGCCGGTCCCGGTGGCGATCGCGACGGTCATCGCCCGGGTCATCACGTCCGCGGCGCTCATCTCGCCCCGGACCGCGCCTCTCGGAGGTCTCCTCATGACGTGGAGGAGGTCGGCGATCATCGCGTCGGCCTCCGCGGGTATCCCTGCCACGATCATCCCTTTGTCGGGGCGGGCCAGGATCCTCGCGTCCACCTTTGCCAGGTCGATGTTTTCCTCGACCCTTCCCCTCACCCTTAGGACCGCGACGATCCTCGCGGGCCCCAAGCGCGGTCCTCGACCGATCGTCATCTCGGCGGGGCCGCGACTCATTTGCCGCACGAGTGGTCCGAGGCACACCCGGGGGAAGCTCCCACTCGTCGTTGTCGTCATCGCGCGGGTCATAGCCGCCATGGCCGCCCAAGGAACCGGTGGCATCCCGTGGTGGGGACGCAGGAGTTCCGGGACCGCCCGATCGAAGACGAACTCGGGGAGTCGCGTCCTCGCCGGTAAAAGGATCCTTCTGGGTGTAGAAACCCTTGGTCCTGCCCCTTCTCTCCCCACCTTCCACACCGCTTCTCGCGGGGACCGGGGATGGACGGGCAGGCTGGGCCATGCTCTTAGAGCTGGGTTGCCCGCTAGGCGGGACCTGAACGCCCCCCTGCCCTTTTTCGGGCGCGGGGACCCGACCACGAGATGTCCTCCTGGCCTTGGGTTGGTCGGACTCACCCTCCAGCTCGGACTCGGTGTCAGGGACACGAGTATTGATGGCCATGTCCTCTTCCTCAAACGGATCCCCAGTCGTTGTAACGCCTGCCGCAATGGGAGCGGGAGGAGGAGGAGGAGGAGTTGGCACAGCATCGCCAGAACTGACGCCTGCATGCGACACCACGGGAGTCTCCGGTTCTACCGGGACAGGCGGCGCAGGAGGAGCCGGGGGCGGTGGCGGAGGGGGAGGGATCTCCTCCTCGTCGTCGCCCATGGGCTCGTCAAGGTCGTCAGGCTTCTCGTCATCTTCGTGCGAAGAACCATCCGATCCCAGCTCATCCTCCGCTGATCCAGCAAAGTCGGGCTCGTCTTCGTCCTTCACGCCGGGGCCTGGTGTAAGGCGAATTCCGGGTCGATGGCGATCGCGGGGTCGGAAGCGGTATTTCCTTGGTACAGGGTCGGACAGCTCCTGTTTGATGTCATCCTGGGTTTGAGGACGGTCGGCCAAGCAGGTGTCGTAGGCAACGGTGGACGTCCGGTAGATCAGATCGTCCATACTGCTGAGGTCGTTGAGGGTGTAGACGTACCCCTTCTTAATGCCTTCCCGTATCGTGTCCATAGCCCGTTTGAGGCGCGCGGCAGGATCGAACCCGGCCTTTCTCCGCATGGCCTGCATATCCCGCAGTGCTGTGCGAGCAGCCCCACCTGGAACTTGAACCCCTCCCCGACACATCGTTGGGGAGTATCGGAGAAAGGTGTCCTGTTCTCAGCCCAATGATATGGGCCTCAAGAATGTAGTAGGACGTGTAAAAGCCGCACCGGTTGGCGTTGAAGTTTGCGGTGGTTAGGCGTCTGCCCCACTCAGCCGCATATCCCTCATATTCTTCGAAGAATTCGGGGACGGAGCTCCCGTTGAAGGCAAGACCCCTTACCAAGATCGCCTTTGCTACCCACTCTTCCACGTTGTGGTCGACCGTGTCACGGTATTTGCCGTCAAGGACTTCGTCTCGGAGCGAGTCGTGAAGTTTTCGGAAAATGCCATCCACGTCCTCTTTGTCAAGGTACTTAGGAGGCCGCATCCCAGACATCAACAAGGACCGGGCATCGACGGCGGGACTCTGCGAGTAGAGGGCCATTCCGATGGCGTTGGCGTCTGCGTTGTTCCACAGAGCGGGGACGAAGCCCTCGTATTTTGCCAGCCAGGGAGGAATCACCCCGTCGGTGCTCGCTATCGTGCGAGGGCCGCCGTTCGTGTCTCCGGTGGGCAGGACGCCCTCATAGAAGATGGGAAGGTAGCAGGCGGTGCACAGGTGAGCGCCGACCGGGTGGGCCGTCATGCACCTATGGCATGGAACGGACACCACCTCGCGGATATGTTCCGCCTTGGTGATCTGATGATACTTCTCCATCTCGTCCCGACACTTCCTCGGGTTATCACTCACGGAGTTGAGGAAGTTGGGCGGATAGCACCAAGGCCTCAGGTAAATGATGGAGCAGTCCTCCTTGAAGTAGACGCATCTCCAGTACCCGATCGCGATGTTCTCGCGCGATGCAAAGGTACCCTGACGAGTAATATGCATGCCCCCATTTTCCATGGAGAAGAAACGTGCATCGATAGCCATGACCACATATCGGGGATCGCTCCTTTGGCGTCGACCCGAGGTGTGCAGCTCCGTCACATTGCTGTCGGTGATGCGGTCGACAGTGTCGTTGGGGCATTCTCCGTGATCGCGGAGGGATTGATATTCATCCGGCCGAGAGGGAAGGAGCTCGATCAGAGCTCGCCCACCCCGAATGATCGCCCCACGTTCTACGTAGAGCCGATACATTCGGAGAGGCACCACCTTGTAGAGTGTCTTGGGAACCACCTTGGAGGTGATAGGAAGACAAACAGGGCTCTCGTAGAGCATGTATTGGTATCGTTCACGAAATGCCCGGTAATCAGTGTCGGATCCGATCTCAAGCGACCTTACCGCCGCTATGCGGGCGGAACCAGGCAGCAACCGACGCTCCTTGTCACGAATGACGGTGATGATGATCTCGAACATTCCCACCCCATCTTCGAGAAAGGAAGACAGGAGGTACGAAGAAAAAGCATCCTCAGACTCGACGCTGGTCCCGAAGTAGTGGCTCAGGAACTTCTTCAGTTGTATCACCGAAGTAACGTTCCCTTGCCCGCTGGCAGACGAGGCCTCCAACTCTGGGTCCTTGACTGCACCTGCATTTCCAGGCTGCACAGCTGTTCCACGGAGCGCGTCGCGTATTTCCGCGCATGCTCTCCTGTAGTAGTGCGAAGAGGCGCCCGTCCTACCCTTCACCTTCTGACGGATCTCGTCGGCGAAGTAGTCCAGAAGCTCCTCGCATGCGGGAACAATGGCCTGGATCATCAGGTCAGGATCACTCCTGGTCGGGAGGATAGGCCCTGCTCTGACCAGGAATCGGGCAATGTCCCCGATTTTGGCGCACAGAGTAGTGATCGTGTTTCCGATCCTGGGGGCGATATCCTCGCCTCTCCTGGCGCCGAGGATGACCACGTTTTTCTTGATGGACTCCTCCTTCAGCCTCTCGAGGTTCCTCCGGGTGTCATCAGTGCCTTTCACCGCGCTGAGGCGGAGAACCGCAGGCTCCGGTTTGTCCGGTCGCACGAGCTGGCCGTTGGGAATCTGGTCGAAAATGCGCGAGGCGGACTTCACTGCTGGGACATTCCTGTACTGATCCGGCACGCTGTAAAAGGCGTAGGCGAGAGTGTCATGCGAGGATGTCTCCCAGTACGTGTACTCCTCGGAATCACGCGGGTCACCGACGACGCGACTCACGGTCCTCAGCTCGGCCAGAGCACGCTCCGCCTCGAACTGTGATCCGATGGTCGTGGGCAGCATGGCCCTCTCCTCCTCCGTGCAGTCGACGTATATGAACTGACCGGTATGCAGATCTCTGGGCGCGGCGAAGGGCCCCGCAGTGTCATGAACGCCCAGCAGAGTGCTCCTCGCCTCGACCTGGCTAGGGAGCGCATCCGCAGGAGGATGGGCGGGCTCGGCAGGGGCGTCAGGGGCTTGAGTGGCAGGCGGAACAGGGTCGTCCTTCTTATGCTCAGAGGCCCCCGTGGCGGTTGTTCCCGCTGCCTCTCCTCCAGCCTCCACCGGTTTGTCCCGGGGCTCATTCATGTCAACGTCCTCACCGGCATTGTGACCTTCTTTCTCCGCCTTCTCCTTGGCCTCCTTGATCTCGCGTGCTGTAGGACGTCGATAAGCCGGCCAGGGGATGCCCATGATTTTGTCACCACGGGTGAAGGCGGACTCATCTCTGCGAATGATAACTGCCCGATCCTCACGCGATCCAGACATGGCCAAAGGACCGCACATGGACCGGAAGACCTGTGCGACCGATTGTGCCAGGCAGTCCGGGTACTCCCCTCTGAGCGCGGTGGTTCGCCATGTGTCAGGGATGTTCGGCTCCAGCTTGTTGCCACGATCGTCGACGCGATCGAGCTCACCAACGATCTGGTGAAATGGCAACGAACCAAGCCGGGTCTTGCGGTGAGCGGCGTGGAGGCAGTCATAGAATGTCCTAATCTTCTGCAACCCAGCCACAGCACCGGCCACGTGCGGGTGAACGTGCCCCATCCTCCAGGCGGTCGCCAAGGCCATATCAAGGCCGGCACGGACCGCGGAGAGCTGGGAGTTAAGGTCATAGGCGTTCATGTACTCTGCCGTCCAAAAGACGTCATCCATGGGAATGACCTCGCCGTTCCTGGAATCGACCATTCCGAGTCGGGTCCCGTCGTGCACCATTGCATCGCACCGTGTCCTGTTCGGATACGAGTTGGAATTCCCAAGCGGCTGCTTGGCTTTTCCGAAGATGCCGGTGTGGTGGTCGCCGGACTCGCCCTTTCGGGTCACGAACTTGGAGTCGATCTGATCACGAATCTCCGGCGGGTACTCAGGGGGAACGATCGTTTCCATGACCTTTGTCCATTCGTCAGCCTCGGTTCTATCCGTGGCCTCCTTCCCGAAGTGGACATACTGGAGCTGCCTGGGGCCATGCACAGTGCATTTGTCTGCATATGCGTGGGCCCAGTCAACCAGCGTGGCGCGTTTGGCCATTTCACGTTGCCCATGGCGATCATTGGGGATGGCAGCGTTCAGCGTCCTCGATTGATCACCCTGCTCTTTAGTCACCTGGTCCGAGTTCCTCGCCTTGTTTGCGTAGCTGGCCACGATCGGCTCGAAATTTTTCTCTCGAGCAGCGATGTGGTGAAGTACGAACCTGTCGGGCCGGGTGAACGCCTCGTCGAGGGAAATCGACCCTCTCTTCGGCTCCGTGTCGTCTCCATAGTAGTTGGGATTCCGCTCATCGGGTTCCTCAAGTCCGCCGTGCACCGGATCCTTCGACTCCGTGGCGCTAGCTCGGACGACCCTGTGTCGGGACGATCTCCGCTGAGCTTTCCATGCCTCAAGCGTCTGAAAGGTCTCCTGCGAGTCGGGATCATAATACTCGCCATCGGGGGTGATGGTATATCCCTCAACGGAGACCCCCGCGTCCCCGGTGGAGGTGCGGGCATCGGGGTCCACCTCATCGAACTCCGAGAGATCCTCCTTTGTCGGAGGTCCTCCCGATCCAGTGCTCCCCCCTACCTCCATTGAAGCATCAGTGTGGGGATCGACGCCTGGTACGTCATCAGTCGTCTGATCAAGGGTCTTCATGAGGTCTTCGAAGCTCTCCACATCATTGCCTCTGATACCGACCGGTTTGGTCACCGGTGCTGCGGGCGGCCCACCTTCAGGGGTAGGAGTCGGGACAGTGGTGGGGGCGGCCGGTTCTACCGGCGTGCCACGCCAGTATGCTATCTCGGCGTCAACATCCATGTCGTCATCCTTCTCCTCGACGGTCGGGAGCGTGGGGACGTCCTTCCTTTCACTTCCCGCTGGCTTCTTCAGCTCCTCAGCCTTCTTTTTGGCCGCCGCCGCGGCCTTGCGAGATGCCTCAGGCGTCGCGAGGCGCGGGAAGTTGCTCTCGTCCTTCCCGGGCGGAGTCAGCACAGACTTGGGCAATGGCCCCCCCCATCGGGGGGCCTTTGGCGGGTCGGCAGGCTCGGGAACCGGTGAACTTCCCCCGGAAGTGCGGATGTTTGGCGCCCGAGCGGGAGGTGCACCCTTGGTAGCCGTAGAGCCGGGATCCGGCGACTTAGCTGGCGTGCCGCCCTTTGCGGGCACGGAAGGGACAGGGGCCTTGGGGACACTCCTAATGTCGATGGGCCCCTTCGCCTTGGCGGGCGAGGCTTTCGGTGGCGAGACGGGGCGCGTCGGTGGCGACATCATCTTCGGCGTAGGGCCTTTGGGCTCGGCCTGGCGGGCAGGAGCCTTCGCCACAGAGGGAGCCGCCGCCTGTGCGGGGGGCGTCACCTTAGATGCCGCATCAGTCATCTCTACGTCATGCGATTGACCAGAGCTATCTGCCCCGGCGACCTTCGCTGGCGGGGCGGTGGAGTAGGTTAACGAATCATCCCAGACCTTGGTCTGGAGAATCTTTTCGGCCTTCACCTTCGCGTCCTCGTCGGGAGGATACATGGTCTTCTTGTACAACATGCCCAACGTTTTCGCAGCATTGGTCGCACTCATGACGCGGTGTAGCGTCCACGAGATGTCCACGGCCGCGCTGGCGAGAGCCGGGAGCGCTACCACAGCTCTGTACTTGTTCGCGGGGGCGCCGGAACTGCCGACACAGTGGTCGCCCCAGAAGGCGAAATCCGCAGGAACCACTATCAAGTTCCTCTTCATCGCTGCCCTGATGAACGTCGTGATGACGCCGAGCATGTGGGTATTTCGAGCGGGCTGAAGCCATGACGCAACCGAAATGAGGATCACCACATTCGATCCAGCTCTCCTCACGGACTCAAGCCTTTCCAGGGTGGTGTGGATGAGGGTTTGCGCGTTGCTCTTGATGACCGACACCTGCTTTTTCTCATCCCAATCGGCCAGGTCATGGAGACGGGTCGCAAAAATGCAGGTGTCATACTCCATGGCCCCCCTTCCAACCGCTTTTTCGCGGTCATGAGTGAGCCGTGTGGCCTCTTCGACCATGGTGGCGATGGGGATGTGGTAACCGCTCTCCCCGTACGGGCAGTGGAATTGGATCTTCGGGATGGATCCCTTTCGTGGCCCGCTGTCAGTGGACCGGAGAGTGTCCAGTTGCGCACTGAACTCATCCGCCGTGATGTAAGAGCCCTTCTTGGTCTTCCCGCGCGACGCAAAGCAAAGGTCGTAGAAGACAAGCACCTGGGCATTGGCCTTAATCGTTGGCTCCTCCAAGTATGTGGGAGGCCCCCAACCCGCTGCCATCGCGGCGAGGATACCGGTGACTCCGGTAGTGCTCATAGGCAGGAGGCCCTTCAACACCGACGGTATAGTCGGGACATCAGAATCAATGCATGTGAGGGCGAATTCCGGGAACACGGTCAGGATGACGTTCCTGAACATTTGGTTTCCCCAACCTATCCACTCTTTTTCGAGGGCATTCTGGTCGTATGTAGTCAGATGAGAGGTCTTAGGCCTGCTCAGGCTGGGGAGCACCTCACTCTCGGGGTTCGTGATCCACTCTTGTTTGTACTTCCCGATCATCTTGTCGATGTCAAGAAACATAGTGGACGGCGCCAGATGCTCCTCCATGATGTAACCCGAATATTTCGGGTACTCATTTTCGAGCGCAAATGGGATCGACGATCCAGCCTCTTGCACCTTCACAGCGTATGTGTTGCTGACGAGACGATGCCTGGCGAACTCCGGACTGAATCCACCAGTTTCGTGGGGGTGCTAGGAGCAGCCAATCGCTCCAGTTCGCGCTTGGTCGCGCCAATCTCCCCGATAGCATTAGGCTGAAAGAAGGCGCGCTTCCTCCAAGAGAGCGACGGAGAGCAGGGGTTAACCTCAATGTAAGGGTTGAACCGTTGCAACTCGACGTCTCCATTTGCGTAACATGTGGAGAACCCCTCACCACCCGTGATCAGCTCCAGGTCATGGGAGAACTTGATGGCGAGAGCAAAAATGGGTGCCCGAGCCAACATGAGACGCCGCGTTTTATCTCCGCGGGGGTTGTCACCGCTGGCAGCATCCACAGGCAGCATGAAAGAAAGATGAGCCCAGACTCCTTGGCCGTAGTGCGCCCACGGGGTGTACCCGAGCGCTTGGCTGTATACCAGCGACGTCCAAATCCCGAGTTTGTCCTCGGACTCTGAACTCACCACCTCTTCATGGGCGATGGAGGCCCAAAGGGAGAACTGGCTGAGTCCGTGTGCCCAGAGCTTGTTCTCAATGCTCCCCTGTTGCCATTGGTTCCAATTCGGGGACTCGGCATCAATGACGGACGAGAGAGAGGGTACGATCCAATATCCCTCGCCTGCCGTGATGCCGTAGTCGTGGGCCACGTTGGTCACCCCGGGGGTGGCGAGCCTCTCAACCTTGTTCCACAGGAAGAACTGGTCAAGCACGGTTGCGACCTTCAGCTCAGAGGTCATGTGCTCCGCAAATGCTCCAAACCCGCCGTAGGCCTCCATGGATGGCAGATGGTCGATCGATCTGCTAGTGGTCCTATCCTGACACATGTCGATGATTTCCTCCAAGGTTCTATCCTTAATGAGGGAGATGCCATCAACAACGATCTCTGGGGGAACGAACATAGCAAGAGGGCGCATTTGTAGCCACTTTCTCACTATGGAGGGCTCGTACTGAGTGAAGCTGCTGATGCCTCCCGTGTGTTGGGAACGGCGCGGATCACCCATGTCATAGCAGTCGGTTGTGAAGCCGACATAGCTCCGGTACTGGTTCTGCTTGACCGCCAAGTACTCAGTCCTCCAGTTCTTCTTCAACTCCCCGTCGGCGTTCGTGATGGACGAAGACCATCCTCCTCCGGATGGTCGACAGCAGGGGTGTACTGCCGGGTCGACATCCTTCGTCTCATCAAGCCCGAGCGGCGCAATGTGGGCGTGAGGGAGGTAGTGGGTGGCAGAGCCACGGATGGGGATCGCATCGCACAGGATTGCCGCAGCGGTCAGGGCATTGTGCTCAGTGGCGATGAAACCAGAATCCTTGAGCAGGGCGATTATGTTGGCCGCCCTTCCTCTTCGGTAATTTAGGATCTTGGTCCTAACATCCGCGGGAAAGGAATCATAGCCCTCACATTTGACGAGACCATTGATCATAGTCTCCACCTGCTCTCCGGTGATCACATCGCTCAAACGGGCAGCCTTTAAAGCCGCGCGACCGTTGAGCTTGGAAACCCAGCTGTTGAAGCTGTTCTGCATGATGTTGGCCACGGCTTTTACGCGGCCGGTGACAGGGTAGGGGAACCGCAGCGATGATGCGCTGGGAGGTGTGGGGAGGCTTTTCTCAGCCCCAGCCCTGGTGATCGATCCGCTTTCCGCGGAAGCCATATCACAGAACCCGCGTAGAAGTAGCGGAAGTGGGAAGTGGTCCAAGGCAGCCGCCGGCGGCGGTGCAGGAGGGCGATGGAGATCGCCAGTGGTCGCACAGCAGCGGTGCGTGAAGGTGGTGAAGATCACCAGCAGCCGAACGGCTGTCGAGGCCGGGGTGGAAAGTCCGTCTAGGACACGTCACCCGGGCCAGGGAATGTCGCAGCAGCGGCCCAAAGCGCGAGGCGGGGCGGCTATGTGCAACACTCAGGCTCTCACAAATAGTGAAATAGAGGAGCTCAATTGGATTTAAAGATGAATCGTACACAATCTCAAGACCGACAATACCATCAAGAATAATCAAAGGTCAAAGCCCCGTGTGTAGGGGAGTCCCATATGGTCTTGAAGTGGTCGGAAATGTGCATCGCTTGCCGATGTAGACTTCCGAGGAAGTCGTGCTCAGCTGAGAGAGCCAAAAAGCGACATGTAAACGCTTATGAGCATCCCACACTGCATGGCGAGCAACAAGAGAGCACAGGTTCAACAGAGATCGAACACATTCAACCGAAAATTTCATCGAAAATCCTTTCCCAGGCAACATCGTGAAAAGAGAAGTTGTTCTTCCCGTTTCGAAGCGATATAGAGCAGGGTGCACAGCGTAATCGATCGTTAGTTCGTTTGTTCACGCAACAGTAATGACGGTGGCGTGACCGCAAGCTCCAACCTGGCAACTGCAGAGATTAGATCTGTATAGGTCATGGTCATCAATAAATTGGCGGATTTTCTGAACGCAGAGTCCGGGTAGGTCGCCACCAAATCCGATGACAATGTCAAATTCGTGATGTATAGCATTCAGGGCAAAGGCAAGAGTAGAGGCAGTAAGCGCGTCGCACTTTTGTCGAAACCTCCTGATCTTGGACCAATCCCTTTTGCAGGAATCCGGGCATGAAGGAAAAATATTGAACACGGCAAAATTATCTCTTTTTCCTTTTAATCCGGGATACGTAGAGATCCCTCCGGTGCTTCCATCATCGAGATCGATTTTTACGACTCTGTGCCCGCGCTGAGGGGGCAGGAGTGGTAACACAGATGAGTCAATGACAACGGTCAGGTTGTCATTCTCAGACGCCCTAATCTCGGTGATTGAAATCCTGCAATCTGAGATGTTGGCGTCATTGATGAAGGAGTTGAACTTTGAGTCATGATCGGATTCAACGCGAACCCCCCTGATTGGTGGAAGAGCAGGAGCGGCAGGGGGAATATGCACGGGTTGGGTGGGATGGGAGAGATATGATTGCAGAAACCCCTGCTTGAACATCCCAAGGGTGTGGAGATTTTTGCTCCATACGATCTTGTCGACGCACGCCTTTGTGAGGATGTCGGCTCCCTGATAGTCCGAAGGGCATGCAACGAAACGGAATATCTTGTCGTTGTATCGCTCATTGAGCCACGCGATATCAACCCGTTGGGTACGCGACATGTATCGCATGTTCGGGTTATTGCCCGTGACGATTATTCTGCATGCGGCTTCATTGTCCTCAAGGACGCTGATGGGTTGTGGGATCGAAGCGTCATATTTGATTTTGCACTTACATACGATTGAGTCCGAGGAGCCGCGACCGATGGCAAAGTGCCAGAGAGCGGCGAGCATCATGGCCTCTTTGGAAATGCCGTGATCGAGGGCGACAATTTCGGCCTCGGGAGTAGACTTCGATACGGAAGTTTGCTTCTTGCTCACGGCGGTGATGGGCATGTAGGTGCGGGGGCCAACGAGGCACACGAGGACCCCGGATGTGCTTTTTGCGTCGGTGCGATCACCGGCGAGGTCAGCATCGCAGTAGGTGACGACTTCGATCATATCAGATCGATCGCCAACCCATCCATAGAGGTGCAATTCAATGGTGGAGTTAATGTACGACACGAGCCTGTGAAGCTTCTTGTCGCACAATTGGTTCCACTTTGTGATTCTGCTGGCAAGCGCTTGCACTGGTCGGATTAAATCATAACGGCCCATACGAGCACCATATAAGATTTTCATTAAGACTTGTGCAGCTGCGTCGCCTAGGACGCCGGGCTTGGCAGAGATGACCTCGATGTCTTCTTTTTGATCAACAAGCCTGTCAAACTCCGGGTTTACCGGGTTCTCGTCAAATTCAGGCTTGCTCTCGTCGAGGAACGGGGTCTCGACAGTCTGAAGGGCCTTTGGAAATTTCGACTGGCAAAGTTCGAGGTAACGCTCAACACATGCTTGCATGAAGCAAGATTCGTTGTACTTGATGAGGTTGATCTTGGCTTTGCCGCGACATGCGTCGGCAGCAGGCCTTCGGTCCGGCCCGAAACGCATCTCCGGTATAGGCTTTGAGGGAGGATGTCCGACCGTCCAGGCAGTCCTCGGATCGAAGGGCCCATCAACGGTGGCTGATCTGAACTCGTGCTCGCAGCCGAGATATCTCTTGAGAGGACGGGGCTCCTCCATATTGATAACGGAACCTATGAGTCTCCACCCTTCGGCGAGGTTAGCCGATGGGCCACTTTGCTTGAAATCGTCAACATAGACAACGAGAAAGGTCTCAAGTGCAGGGTGACGAAAAACACTGGGCCAGTCGGGGATGGGCACAAATCCAACCTTTTTAAGTTGGGTCTCGCAGTGCTGTTCCCAAAAGCCTCCAGCGTCGGGGTGTCCATAGAGCGCAAGAACAAGGGGGCATACGGGGTCTTGCATGCCCTCCCATTCCTTTGGCCATTGGTCACGGGGAAGGCGTATCCAGGTCTTGGTTCCGCCGAGCAACGCCTGTGTATATGCGGATTCCCCGTCGCTGACTTCAAGCGAGTTTCCTGGCAAAAGTCCGTATGCATCAGCAACCTTTCCCGCCGCCATGGTGGCAGGGCACGAAGTGATTTCGGAAAACAGAGCCCAGGCATTGGACTCGTCCCTAACGTGACACCCCTCGAAGACAACACGGCCCTTGAACTTCCTGTTCGGATCATCCTCAGCAAGTTCGTGATTCTTTTCGACGCATATGTCAAAGATACGACCAACATGAACTTTGGTCCCTTCTCGTTTTGCCTCAGCAGCGACGTCACGCCACTCACGCACCCTGGATTGGTCCCAACAGCCGAGATCCCTAAGCTTCTTCCACTCCTTTTCTAGGGCGGCGAAGGCCTTGGGATCGAGCTTTGCCTCCTTTCGAGGCACAGGGCGAGCGACACAGGCACTGAACGGAGGGAGCCCGAGAAATGGACTGTGACCGGACCCATCGGCCCCGCGAGGCATGGCAAACCACTCGGTGTTTCCGGGGGAGGACCACATATGTGATGGGAAAGTAGCGGATGCAGCGGGGGCACCTTTGTCGGTGCTACCGAATCCTTGCCCCCCTCTTCCGGTGGTACGCGGCTTCTGCACGCATATGATGGGCTCAAGAATAGAGACGCGTTCAAGAATGAGTTGCGCGATTTTGTCTCCCTTCTTGATGAGGAAGTCACTGCTTGAATGGTTGAAAATTACAACCTTGACCTCTCCGGTATAGTCCGGGTCAATGACGCCGGCACCAATGTCAATCATGTGTTTGGCAGCAAGGCCAGAGCGGGGGGCTATTCTCCCGTAGACCCCCTCGGGGATGGTGATGGCTAAGCCAGTCCCGACGGTGGCTTTGTCGCCAGCGGGAACTATGTAATCATCGGCCGATTGAAGATCCAGACCAACGCTTTCAGGAGTCCCGCGATTCGGGATAGCGATCCCTTCCCGAAGAGGATGGATGTAGAGTGCATGGGGGTCTCTTTTCCATGCAGCGCGATTGTTGGGCTCGGCGACCGCGACAGGAATCGTAGATCTCTCAGTCCTCCCTTTGTACCAGGATTTGATGATTGTCTGGCACATCTGCTTCGGATAGAGGGCAGTGAGCGGAGTGAGGGACCCCTCAATCCTGGCGTGCGCGAACCCCTTTTCATGATGACACGTTCGGCCCCCGAGCGCGGCGGCGAGGTCGGGAGAGTTCGTGGCGATTCTCCACTGCTTCCGGATGGGCGTCCCGTTCTTGTCCTTCATTCCGAAGTCGCATCCGTCAATATTGACAGTGAGAATCTCAGGATCGTCAAGAAACTTCTTCATGAAGGGTTGAGACCATCCAAGGCAATGACGTGGCCATTCATAGGCAATTCGTCCACCACCCTTCCGCACTTCACGAGAAACTCGAATGAAGGCCGCGAACATGATTTGGGACTGTCTTCGAGCGTCGTTAAGCTCGGCGGCGAATTCGGGTCCGTACTGAGAAAGGTTGACGTATTGCCAAGTACTCCAAGGTCCACAGGGAATAGAGGACCAAAGATCGCATTTAGGATTCTTCCTAACGATCTCGATTAGCCTCTTAACATCCTTGCCCTTAAGGATATCAAAGGAGCCCTTGTGCACGCGAATGGCATCTCCACCAAATTCGAACATAGTGGCGGAAAGTGCGGAATCGGCTTCGCATGCAAATTCAATTAGGAGTGATTTATTGGAGGTGGCCGGCGCGCCAGGGTGATCGTCGCCAGGCTTGGAGCGAGACTTCTCAACCTCAAGCTCCCTCTCAGTGCTGACATAGATCCTTCGCGCGGTGAGCGACATGGCTCGCCAATCATCGGACGAGATGGAGTTGGGCTTCCCCGTCCCGGTGTAGGGACGTTCTTTGCGTTTGGAGGACTGAGGATAATCAATGTCCTCCTTACTTCCCGGTAATACATCTTCGCAGAGCGGCTTCTTGGGAGAGGGACGCCTCCTTTTGGGCGCGCACCCCTTGTCAAAGAGGATGGTAACCCCGGTCCAGAACTTGTGTGTTCTAACCCGATGGCCGCTGGCATACACATCACGGGAGTCGCGATAGACCTCATCTCTGGAGTCGAGGAAGTTGCAATGAGTGATCCTGACGTCGTCGAGATCAGCTTGGACCGGCCCCCCTGAAGGCAGAGGACGGGTGTCGTCTCCAAAGAAGTCCTTTCTCGCCTTGACATGGTATCGATGCCAGGACCTTTCTTCTTCAAAGCGCACCCAGTAATCATCCCTTTTGTCAGGGGAAGATCCATCCGAGACGTGACGATCTATGAGGTCAGTCTCAGGAACATTGTCAGAGTCAGCATTCTGTCGCCGATTTCGACGATCATCCTCATCGTCCCCATGGTCAAAGCGCCCCTCGTCAAAGCTGAAGGACTCGTCTTCACGGGGCAGAATTTTTCCGCTGAGGTGATCAGGGTCTGATAGGCGATCATGCTTGTATGATGCAATTTCTCGGGTACGAGCCTCATATGCTTTTAGCAGAGGAAACACGAACGGCTCTTCAGCATCGTGGTAGATCTGTTTCACTTGGTGGATACTGGGTCGAACAACTCCAGCCTGAAAATGCTCGAGGTCAGCAACATAGTAGTCGCCCTTCCATTTCCCTCCAGGTTCGAACCGATAACCAAGGAAAACACCAGGTTTGGCTACAGGGGCGAACTTGGGAGCCTTATAGTGATCGTGTTCTTCGCCGGGAACAGCGGGAGCGATACTAGATTCTTCTTCAGCGAAATCAGCGAGGGGGTCGTAGTCACAGTCACGCAGAGCTTCCTCGATTTCTTCTGCTGACATGGGTTCATAGTCATCATCAGAAAGAGGTGCGTCTTCCCTTGAGGTTTCGCCCCATTTCTCGAGAGCGTGGACGTCGACCTGAAAATAGGTTTCGCCAATCCAATCTTGCGATTGATCATCTCTAGGATCACTCAGGTTTCTCCACGTGGTTGACTGAATAGAGTCATTTTCACCGTTGAGATATTTAATGATGGTGAGAGTTTCGTCAGCGAGGAATTCAACGTCGATTGGGCAGTTGGAGCCCCTTGGATCGAAGAGTTTCTTTCTGGGTGTCCGGTGTATACGGATAACACACTCGTTCTCTTCGTCTTTGCTCCAATAGTCATCGTCGGCAGGCTTATTTTGATCTTCGGGGGCGTTTTTGATCCCCCCCTTTTCAACTCGACGCGGCTTGGGGGCGACGGGGAAGAAATCAACCAAGCAACCGAAGGGAAGAAGCTTGCCGTTGAAAGGAAGGGGGGCGTGTCTTTTAGACCACGCGCTTCCACCTCCCCGATTCTCGATGTTCCTAGCGACGGCAAAGTACTTTGTTGCGTAGGGCCACCATCGGGCTTCTAACCCGGCTTGACGTAAAAGCACACGTGCACCATGAAGGACTAATTTGACTTTGTTTTCAATGATGCCGTTGGTCTTTGGCATTCCCGGAGTAGACCATTCATGTATCCAGCGCAGTTCTTTGCAAGCACTGACAAGTTCTTTAGCTTGATCAGTGTGCATCATCTTGATGTCATTTTGAGGCCCTGCGAAACGGTTGAAAGCGTCAACGGTGTTAGCATCAGAGCGGTTCATGACAGGCATGACATCGATCCACGAAGTGGCGAGATCATAGAAAACGATGGCGTCGGCCTCGCCGTTGATGCCCCTGTCACGTAGCCCTCGCAGAACCATCGTGTCGGCGGTGACTAAGTCGCCAAAGTCTTCGGCTCCATGACCAGCCGCGCCCTTCTTCCGGAACAGTCTAACATTCTCCATCTTGGCACGCTGACAATGCGAGCAAAAAGGGTTCTTGGGAAGATGAGTCATCATGTGGCGGAGGGTCAAGGCGTCAGCTCTCCAGTCATCGGCGCTACGCAGAGGGCCGTGGCCTTCAAGTTCGACGGTTTCCTCAATTGGATCAGAGGCAGGAGGATCAGGGTCGGGTGGGCCAGGATGGCCTTCGGGTACAGAAGGTATGTCCTTTGTTCCCTCTTGGATGACATCCCCGGAAAGAGCAGAAGGGCGGGAACAGCAGGGATGTCAGGGTACTGATCGGTTACCGGAGAACTGAAGTTACAACGTGAGGCAGGCAAGTACGGGACGTTGTTCAGCACGTCGAGCACAATTTCCTTGCCATCAGGTCCTTGAAGGACGGGAAGCTCACCTGCGGGCCAGGTGAATGTATAACCTTGCTCCATACAGCGTTTGCCGATTGAGATGAGCGATGGCGTGTTCTGCATGACGTGGGCATCAATCACCTCGTCAATGTCCTGCATATCAGCAGCAATGCTTCCGAGGGTCGACGCCGTACCGTTGGCGGTCTGCAGGGCATGGGTACGTCCAGTTTTCTTCACCAGACTCTGCTCTCCGGCACTAAGTTCGTTCAGTCCAACAAGGTCGATGGGGCAGCCTGTATCAGCAAGCCATCGGATCGATCGTTCGTGCCCAGGAGCGGATGGAGTGGAGGACATGCGCGATGCTCTATACATCATGCGCCGTCGAATCGGTTTGGATTCGAGGTATTCGCCCTCCTGATCAATGGCGACCTGCTCCTGCATGGAGAGTGCGCGGAGAATGGCCTTCTCACTTTGCCGTTCAATGGTGATCTTTGAAGCGTTCTTGAACTCCCCGGAGTGAGTATATGATGGATTCCTGGATTTCTGAGAAACATGAGAAATCTGCTTCATAAGGTTGTTATCGGAAACGACGATATACTCAATCATGGCGGAGTCATTGATCTGAACTGTCGGGCTGCGATCGTCGTTGTAGACGTTCGGACGCATAGAGGCATTCCACGCGGCACGCTTAACAGGATCAGTGTATGACCAAAAAGTAGTTTTCACGTCGCCGGTAAAACCGATAGGACAGAACATCCTATTCCGCGAAGTGTGAGAGGTGATTGGAAGGTCCTGGATAACCCGTCCGTCGGGGATGGAAACGGTACGTCTCCACACCACATTCTGTAGCTCGGGGCCTCCACCAGTGGGTCCCTGAAACATGCAGGCCCGGTGATCGGTTCTAGACCACACTTGTGCATCAGCAGGAGGAGAACGGCCGGGTGTCCTGTCAGAAAGGGCACCCGTTAGACCACCAGATTCGCATTTGGTCGCTGGGCATGCGATAGATATTCCCGGCGAGGCCTGTGGGTAACGGCCCGCCCCTCTCAGAAACCCTCGTCAACCCCGGGTGCGGGACTGTCAATTCGCCCATCAGGATAGGGATTCGACGAATCACCCCCCTGCTCAGTAGCAGGGGCACTGGGCTTCCTGGGAAGCGGAGCTAGGTCAGGAGGGGGCTTCTCATGCTTGTACGTGCACTTTGGACGCGTGCACTTGCCGACGTTTAGCCACTCTCTGCAGTACCCAGGGTATATGGGACCGTCGTTATCGCGGGGAGAATTCGGCTTCTCCTCATGGTGCGCAAAGCGGCAGTCAGAACCTCGCCTACATTGCCCCTTCTGCCAATCATGACAGACTCCAGGGGTGGCAGGATGCTCATGGCGGCGATCTCTTCCTGGAGAAGGGCGCTCCCTGCTATTCCGCCTGGGGTCATCAGATCGCGTCTTTCCGCGATCACGATCACTTGATCTCGCGTCCCCTGTCTTGCGAGTATCCCCAAACGGCGAAGGACGGCGCACCCCAGGAGCGGCGGCATTCGGGTTGCGATCAGCATGCGGAGATCGGGAGTACATTCGATCCTTTATCTCAGAGACATTGTACCTCGTCCTCCACCTCGATACAGCGTTACGAGCGGCCCTCATGATCCAGTCGTAATTTTGCACGTCTGGATTACGATCCCAGTGTTGTACGTCAGGCATCAAGCATGGTGAGTGTCGAACTTGCTCAAAGAAAACATGCTGAAGAACATGGTGATCAATCGGTGCGGTGATTCCGCCCAGGAGTCCTTCCCATTTATCAAGGAATTTCTCAAGCTGAGGCTCGCCAGACCCGGCAGCTCTGCCGAGGGATAGGCGAAGAAGTTCATTCGTACGGATAGACTGGCTCCCGACTTCATCGGGACGAAGGTACTCAATGAGACAGAACAGGATCTGGCGGCTTTTCAGCCTCGTCCCCCTTTTCACCTGAGCCTCTTCAGTCAGCCTGCTGATCTTGGCAACTATAGGTTTCGATGTGATGCACTTTCTCAGTGCAGCATTGAACCTATTGTCAAGGATCGGGTAGAGGCACTCCTCATCAAGTTCCTCTATTGCGCTGGCGTTCTCGACACTCATGACCCAAGACATGGCATATGGCGAGTCATAGCTGAATGCGTTGCTCACGATTTCTCTCGTGGAAATGATCCAGTCTCGCAACTCATGCGGTGCGGGCTCTTTTTCGAGCTCTATGTTGGCGCACTTGTTCGCCTCAGATGGCAACGAAGTTAAGGGCGGTCGAGTAGCCTGCCCAAAAACATGGGGAGGTAAAACGCCGTCTCTGCCAATGGATATGGCACACAGAGAGCAACTCCCGGACGATGGCGGGCAGCACGCGGCGCATAGAGAAGTGCGGCACAACGAACAAGTTTGGAAGCATGGAGGTGTCCCGGGGATGCTGGTCTTGACATTTATGTTGCACCGAGGGCAGACCCTCTCCTCAGCGGAAGATCGGCGAATATCGGGAGCTCCAATACCGCCGACGCCACCGACGCCATGCACACCCTTACCGAGTCCTGGTGGAAGAGAAAAACCAGTTGGCCCGCCAGAGTTATCCTGTGCTCCGTGGTGAGGCTGTGGATTCTGCTGATTTGTCACAGCAGCGTCAGGTCCGTATCTCCCGCGAATGACTCCCTGAGACGTTCCATGCTCAACCTGACCGGTGAAAATCCCCCCTGTAGGGGAACATCCGGGGTACGTGTTGATGGTCCCCCTCGGAACTGCTCGTCCGACTACGGGCGAAGACATTGCCCTTGGTGGCATTGGCCCGGCAGCTCCGGCGTGGGAACAGAAACCAGAATTCCCTTGGTGCGGTTCAGGACTCCGATGTGACGGATCTCCACGTGATGGCCCGGATCCAGGATCAGGAGCAGTGCCATCCCGCTGATTATGATCAGGAATGCAATCAGGTCCTCCAGGCCCCGCACTGGGGCCGCGATGCTTAGTTTTTCCGTCGGGATCAGCTCTCAGACAACCGAGGCAAATAGGTCGAACACTCGACCCAAAACGACGCACATCGTCAGGCGAAGCGATGTGTTGATCGCAGTACTCGTCCTTGCATATGAGACACCTCACAAGTCCGTGTCTCCCCCCTCTTCCTCTGCATGCGCGGCATCTAGGAAACTGATCGCTGCACTTGAAACACGAGTTACAGTCATGGTCAAAGCAGTCTTCGCAGACTGACTTGCCGCAGCTTCGGCATGGATAGCGAGGTTCCCGATGCTGTGGATGCCCGAGCTCCTCATGAGCACACCTGGCCCGGTTATCAGGGGCAGCGCCGGCAGCCCGAGCAATGGCCCTCGTTCTAGAGGGATCCCTGCCGAAGATGGGGGCTGATGGTGATGGTGGGGGTGGCCCCGAAGGAGGTGGAGGTGGAGGAGGCCTCGCCGAGCTGACGGTGCGAGCATCACGAGGAGGAGAACCTCTAGGAGCCCTTCCCTGGGTTAAGGGAGCAGTGTCTCCAGATTTCTCCCATGATCCCGTTCCGGCGGTCGAACCAGCGCCAGCACTTGAGGATCCGCAGGCAGCAAGAGGTTGCTCCCTCAACTCAGCGATCTGCATGTTGATCTCATTGACCCTCAGCACAA
The DNA here is from genome assembly GCA_963377175.1 of Effrenium voratum. NCBI lineage: Eukaryota > Dinophyceae > Suessiales > Symbiodiniaceae > Effrenium > Effrenium voratum. Next base: position 827,525 of record CAUJNA010002480.1, on the reverse strand, counting down.
GCTTCATAAACTGCTCTTGCATGTCCCTCGGATTGGGGCCTAAGCTTTTGTCATGAAGGTCCTTGACGCATCTAGCAATGCGGGACAATTGAAGCTTGAATTCTTCCTGTTTCTGTGAGTTCTCATTGAGGGCTCCGGATACCTTATCACTGAACTGCTTCAGGTCGGTCGCAGGAACGAGATGCTGGATATACGTCTCGACGTTCCCACGGATGGTTCTTTCTCTTGAGATGGTTCCCTCAATGTCGATGACACTGCGAGAGTTCGCCTCAACTTCGTCTTTGATTTTCCGAACCTCAGCCTCAAGGGCCCCGATCTCAGAAAACCTAAGAAGCTGGACCTTGACGTTCTCAAGTGATTCGGCCTGCTCGCGAAGTTCAGCAGCGGATATGACGATCGAGTCAGATCTCTCATCATACATCTTGAAACGCTCATTCATCTCCTTCTCGCTTCGGGCGACCCACTCGTGGAAATCACGGAACTTAGCCTCGTGTTTTGAGAGAGTTCCGGCAACGGCAGAGAAAGATGATTCAACCTTCTTCTCGAAGGCGTCAACACGGTTATTGATCTTCTTGATCTCACCGACGCAAGCGTTGATATCATCCCTACATGAACGAATCTCAGCTCTGCATCCCTGGATTTCGGCCTTGCACCCCTTGACCTCGTTGTGGATCGCGAGAAGCAGTCGTTGAAGCTCAGATGCAACAGGATGGCCGCCACTTGTGGAAGCAGACGGAGCAGGACGACTATCAGCGTCATGATCTCCGCGACTATTCTCTTCCCTGTCGGGAGTGCAGCCCGGAGTTCCGATTTGAAAGAATGCGGGGACAACGGAGTCGTTGACCGGTTGATTCGAAGGAAGCCCTCCATATCCAGGGGCAACAGTGCTAAGTCCAGGTCTCCGGTTCCTAGGCGTAGAGTTAATCCCGTCATCAGTCTCCTTCTCAGACATCGGGGCATTGGAGCTGAGCCCAGACCCCGCAGAGTGTATAGGAACGTCAATAGGATCGTGATGAGCTGGGGGATTAGATCGCAGTCGTAGAGCAGCTTCACGTCTCTCGGGTGACTCAGAGCTCCTCTTTGTGGCTCGTGAGTCAGTGCCGGTTTGTCCCGACACATTATCAAATGATGATGATCCGCGAAGTTGAGCTTGATCTGGATTAGGTTGAGTGAGATCAAGCCGTTGAGCAACGTCACCATTGAGTGGCTTAGGGGAAAGTACTTTGGCAACGCGGCTCGGCGGGAGCGATGTAGTTCGTCTCTCTGGTGTGACCTCGGCCTCATCGATTACATCAAGGATCCCAGGAATGGTTTCATCATCTTCATTTCCTCTCCTGGGTGGCTGATGGAAGGGGATGTCGAGGAGGTCAAATGGAGTAGAGCCAATACCAGGTGTATCCTGCTCGGATCCATCGCTGGTACGGTGGCTGGACTGCTCCTCGAGGTCGATGACGTCGGGGGCGGACTCTTTTCGAGTCTGACGCCGATTGAACGCCGCGAAGAGACCGGCATGGCTTCTTGACGAAGAGGAGGAAGGATTTGGGCCTGCTGTTTCGCGGCCCGCATCCGATCGACTAGTACCTGATGTCCGATTTGGCGGATTTGAGCCCGCGTTGTAGCGGTTCGCATCCCGACCTCGGGTACCTGAGGAAAGCGGTGGATTCGGACCAGCGTTGTAGCGGTCCGCATTCCGGTCGCGGGTACCTGACAGGTGAGATGATACTGCATCAGGGATGAAGTCCATATCCGCCGGACTGGGGTGATCGTGAATGATGTCAATGTCGGATGAACCTGAGACGGGAGGAGGGCCAGCTATTTGCGGCCAATCCTCAATCGCCCGTTTGCCCACCTCGGGTTGGGCCGAACCTGCAACATGAGAAGGGGAGAAATCTTCAATGGGGTCATTTTCTCCATCATGAGGAAAACCCTGAGTAGGCTCATGCGTAGGCAGGGCATCAAAAGATCTGTCAATTCGGGAAGGCTGAGACCTCCAATCAGCATCAAAAAGGGATTGAAAATCCAGATTCCCAACCGAAACGGGGGCACCCGAGTTAAAGCCGAGCCGACCGAAATCAGGCGGTGTAGCCTGCGATCCACTGCCGAGGAGTTGGTCAAACTGGTCCCATGTAAGGGACCATGATTGAGCCGGCTCCGGATGAGCAGCATGATGGGCAGCCCGGTCCTCGATCTGGAGCGCCACGAACGGAACAGTAGGCGAAATCGATGAGGGCACCTGATTTGGAGGAACCTCAGCCTCTTCTAGAGGGGGTCCGTCCTCGATCTGGAGCACTGCCGCCGGGATAGGGGCCTCCGCATCCTCATCAAACACAACCTGAGAAAGGATCCAATCGTCCGTGATCACCCCGGGATTGGGCTCTGTGCCCACCATCGGGGGAATGGGCCACAGCCGGCTGTCTAAGCCGGGGGCAGCAGGCGCGGCGTTGCCGCGAAGGGTGTTGGCCTCGTTGTGCACGAAGCCCGGCCCACGATGAGAAGCTCCGGGGGACGCCATTGCTCGTACAAGTAGGCGACGGGAGCAGCTAGCGGGTCACGTCCCGCAACCGGATCACCAGCCCCAGCTTCTAGCTGTTACGGCTGATAACCTGCGGTTTTGGGCGAACACGAAGTAGCCCAGGGAATCAAAGAGGTACACGTGGTTCACGAAGTACCAAAAGAACCCAGTCCCAATGCACAATGTAAAAGGTGCCGGTGACCAGATTGTGGGAGTGACAGTTAATGAAGATCAAGTTTGGGGAGGTTGGGAAATAGGTTGAAGAAGGGAAGTTTGTGTCCAAGCCCAGGACGATCACGCAGAGATCCTCCGCCCACCGCCCAGTGCCTAACCACGGCGACGTCAGGAGCCTTTTCCCGACGGCGAAGCAGTCAGCCGCACTATGGCTGGCGCAAAAAGAATCCGTGACCCCCCTGACGGGAGGGCAAAACTTGAGCCAAACGGCCATTCGGCCGTTTTGCCACATGATGAAACAACACGTGAACAAAACACAGCTTTAAAGGGGGCCGCCGTGGTTTGTCGTTCTAACGGGACACCATAAGGAAAACCGCCATTTTGCGGGGAAACACACACCCATATTGTCGGAGGCGACCCCAGTCCGGAAGTCATCGTCCTCTACACTCCGGCCTACGATGTCCGACTTCACTTTCGACGCCACCTGGTGACAGCTGCTTTGAGGTATGCGGGGATTCAGGCACATGTGGATAATGTTGGGAGTGTTCATTCCACCACAATAACAAAATCAAACAGCAATCTGGCTGGGGAACACCTCGGCAAGTCAAAGGGGGGGACAGACCTTATCATCCATTTGCTGAGGTCGCCAGGAAACACACATACATTACTTTCCAGTAGTCATCGATTCCCCTTTAAGCCAACATCTCAGAGTCTCACCATGTAACCCTGGGTAGGTACCCCTTAAAAAAACACAGAAGCTCAGCTGCATCATGGGTACGCCAAGGGTAACTTACAACCACATTTCCCGTGGGGGCATCTCCAGTTTGCCCCCCAGGCAGGGGGAAATCAACACATCGTGGCCACTGCCGTGCTCAAAGGAAAACGCAGAATGGGTAAAGGGTAGATCACCATATTTCGCCTCGTGGGATATCAGACGTACTGTTCTCCCAGGTGGTTTGGTTCCCGACCGCGCCTGGAGCACCTGGTCGGCCGCCAGGCTGGCGGATTCGTTCAAAGTGGCGCCCAGGCCCGCCAGCTTCTTCACCTCAGCTTGGGGCTGAACAAAGTGCGAAGATGTTCCCTCAAGTTGGAACAGACCGTCGAAGAAGTTGTCTCGGACATGGAGCATCTTTGCCCCTTGCCCCTGCAGAAGCTCACATTAATTTGATCAAAAGGCGATATTTCCCACCGGAACCACTCCATACCCCGCCAGCAGCTGCTGCCGGTACCGTTTTCTTTTCCCCGGTGCCGTGGGCTCCGATTGGGCCTCCGGGCGCGGCTGGGTAGCGGCCCCAGGCCCAGCACTAAGGAGAGCTCCTGGCGCGGATTCCCTTCACCTGGAAATCCAGGGTGATCCGTCCAAAGCACACGTTTTCCTGGCCAAGCCTCTCCTTAAGGCTCCAGGTGGTGTTTTGGATCATCCACCCAAGTCCCGGAAACTAATCCGTGCACTCACCTTTAACAGGACGAAATATGCGCGTGTCTTTCTTGTTTCGGTATCCCCAAAATGCTGGTGGTCTTTTTGGTTCTCCTTCAAAACCACCACAAACCACCAACCAAAAGGAAGACCCTCAAAAAAGACATCATCTGCGAATCCAAATTAGGGAAACCGGTAAGAAAACCGATCGATTCGCTTAGGCTGAATAAGCACCTGAAGCCTGTCGACGAATTGGAGACCGAGCAAAGGGGAACCTGTGAGTGCTGACATGGGCTGCCCAAAGAATGAGACCTTGGCGACGGCCAAAAAGAGGAACGAAATAACCAGGTCGAGACTCAACACGGTTGCCAACATGGACAAACCAGCACAAAACCAAGATGGGGATGACCAGAAAGAGAAAAACAAAACATCAAAGGGACAACTTCATTCATGGGAAACCGCCAGCCGCGAGGACTATGGCTCTCATACTCCTCCACCCTGCTAGAAGGTGTAAGACGGTCAAATATGATAGACAAGTAGGGACGTGCCAAGTTGGTGGCAGCTTCCCTCGAACTGCTTTGGAGCCCGGTTTGGAACTCTCTTCAGGGGTTGCGCCTTTAACCCTCGACCGGCTCAAATCTCACCGACCCCACCAAACCAACGAAGGGCTACCTGAGCGCAGGTTGCCGAACCCAGATCGCCGACAGGCCATCCATATTCCTTTTTCTCTTTCAGGGCTGGAGTTCACCCCTTAGCAACCGAAACCAGGGAGTTGGTGTGTCGTCTCTAAGGTTGGACCCCAACATGCTGATCTTCCTTTTGGTTGCCCTTTAAACTCACCCACCAATATGGAACTGGCTGGGTAGGTCCGCTTACCTTGCTTGAGTCAAGTGATGGGCACAGTGGCTGGCAACGGCCTGGGGTTTGAAACCTCATCGCTCTCCCATCGCCCGAACCAAAAGTTGACAGAACCGAGAAACAGAGGCGAGTTCGACCGAACCCCTCGAAGTGTGTTTGACCTTCACCCCAGGAATCCCCGCAAAAATGCAGGGGAACAACTCAGACTATCATGCAAACCAACACCATCTTATCTATAGACATCTCTCTTGCTGAGACTGGCCAAAACAAGTCCAAACTTTCTGTTTGCCGCGGCCCAAACCCAAAAAATCAAAAACAACAAACAAATCCCAGTGACGGAGGTGAGCGACATGGCGGCCTCGCAGAAGTGGCAACAGTTCTTGTTCAGGAGATCGTAGTCCGACACGGGCCACTCCTAGAGTTCGACGCAAAACGGGGGGGAGTCAGAAATCGGGGTCCCAATTTTGGATTGATCAGCTTCCGCTAATTCATGTTTTGGATGAGAGGTTTGGAGGTTGGAGGTGGTTTCCCATTGGCCATCTACAAGAACCAGGGGTACAAATCTAAATCCAAACCACCAACTAAGGGCTACCTGAGCTTATGTGGGGCCCGCCCCAACACAAGGAACCGGATCCAAAAAGGGGACGGTAAGGAAGGGATGATTACAAATGACACCAGCCAGCTCAAGAGCGGTTGATGGACCTGAAACCCGACATGAATGACGTCGGCCGAGGGCTCCCAATTAAAACTTATGCCGTGGCCCAATATTATAAAAGGTTGGCGCATGTGGAGGATGTTTTTGTGGGAGAAAGTTGGGGCGGCGGGGCTTCAAACCACACCTTCTGGGCACGTACTTCTTCTTTTGGGGGGGACCCTGGTTGCAGCTAGCTATAGCATGTCCCAAGGGAAATTGGAAACCTAAAGATGAGCTTTGCCACCGCAACAATACAGGGAACCCTGCAACGGGATTCCAGAAAGCTGGTCGGTTCAAAAGCACAGGACCCTCACACGGTTGAGTGAACGCGGATGTGTGCCTTTCAATTGCCATTCCGTTGCCACTTTGAATAAAAACAACATGCCATGCATCACCCTTTCCCCTGAACACCACGAGTCTTTAAATTTATAGACTTCAGCAAATGAAGGGTGTGTGTGTGTGTGTGTGCGCGGATGTGTCCTGTTTTTCTCACGAACATACTTCTTCTGCCCTGCAATTGATCGTGCCTGCCCACAGAAAGAAGATTCCAAACCATCCTCTAAGTTTTGCCGGCGGCTTACCGCCTGAAAGGAAATGGTGCCAGCCCGCAACCTGCGAATTTGCCGCCCCGCCACCTACGTCCTTCTTACATCCCTCAAAACAACTTCACCGCCTGATCACTTCATATCCGGAGCTGTTGCTATCTTAGGTTTCTCAACATGAAGCCGCTATCCTCGCTGTCTCGCTAAACATCTGAGACCTGGTATTCGCCTTTGCTTTGCTTCTTGTATCGGGATGGCTACCAATGTGGATATCCCAAAAAGGAATGACGCAAACGCATTTAATCTACCAAGATCGTCGGTGTTCGGCAGGCCTTACTAGAACCCGTGTTCCTTGGAGACCGCTGCTCGTATCAGGGTTCCCTCAAACTGCAGAAGAGGCTGTCCTTATTTCAGACCACCGGGGCGGGTTCCCCTTGTTTCAAGACATACAACACACCAAAGGGCCCGTGAACAAAAGGTTGAGCTTTTGGGGCCATGACCAATTAAAATGGACCACAACGGAGAACATGTTGATGCGCATTGGGGTTTCACTATTGAACAAGCTGGTCGAACATTGTCGGACCCTAGAAATGGCTTCCCTGTAAAACCCGAAATAGACACAGCACCGGTATGTGTCAAAATTTCGCCCCGCAAAAAAAGAAATGGCGCTTTCCCTTTAGCTTGAACACACACACACAAGACACACACACACACAAGTACGCTCGAACACCCACACCATCCCACACCCATTTGTGGGAAGTCCCTGGCACCTGCATCAAGCTGTAGATGAGCTCGATGGTCTCATCCTCCGACAGGCTGATGCTGCCCATGCGCACGGCCTGCACCAAGGGATCACGGGCTATCTTGCCCGCATGCCACTGCCGGCTGAGTTCTGGGTTTGTCTTGAAGCAGGGCCTGTATATAGTGGTTTTTCGTTCGTTTCCCTAACAAACCAGACAAGAGAAGCCTCCAAAAACACAGGAACAGTTCTGGTTTCGGGGCAACTCATGGAGTGGGACGCACATAACCCTCTCTGAGGGCCCAATCCCCAAACTCATCCAAACCTCGTGTGCATTCCAGGCTGTGGGAAATGACATTTCCGCCAGCGGGCTTCCAATGATCACTTTGCCACGGTTCGCGTTGCAGAAATCGGCTCGCTCTGAAGCCCAGTTGTCCAACCCATGGGCTGGTCGCACCTTTTCACTTTACCCCTAATTGGTTGTTTGGTTTCGTGGTTTGGATGTTGCGGGGGCTACCTTAAGGAATGTGGGGATTCAAATCCCCAAACCAATCCAAACCATCAACAAAGGAGTGCCTGATCTGTATAGACGAGCCTTTGGTTTGAAGGGCGCTTTCCCATGACCGGGCCCCACAACGACTTCTGGTACCTCCAAAACGACACACCCACAAATGGGTGTCTCTTAAAATGGTGTCCCTTTAAAGCAACCAAACATGGGTTTCCAAAAAAACATCCCCCCCCAGAAATGTCTTCAGACTCCTACCACCTCTCTCCTTGGACCCGCCTCACGGAAGGTGTGGTCCGCCATGCGGGGCATGCAGCCCCACACCTCGACAGGCACACGATCCAAATGGTGGGTAACTTGTCTTTCTTGGAGTTGGTGCCCCTTTCGGAGAAGCCAAAAGGAAACAGTGGCCATTTTCGAATTCCACATCCTATTAGGCAAATCCTGGTGGTTACCATGGGCCCGTTGCTTTCGATTCCTCAGGCCAAAAAGTGGCCACGTCCACAAAAACCGTGGGATGCTTCAAAGTGGCTGCCTGAAAATGAGCCTCTCCAGTGCAGGGCCCAAGGATGCGGGCTGGTGGCTTCTTTGGGGATCCTTTTCAGGTTCATTCTCACAACCCTTCTTGATTCCCAGGCTCTTTCAATTCGGTTCAGATCAGATGGAAAGTATAATGGCCCTAAACTCAAATTATTCGGGACTTCGCAAGCAACTCGAGAACGGCCAATCGGAACGATTTGCCACAGATGCGAGGGCCTAAATTGTTAAAATGGAGTCGGCACCTTGAAAACTAAAAATAGCAGGAGCAAACTCCTCATGTTCGAAATCCTGAATCGACTGCCCAGAAGCCTTGTACTCAGGGGTCACTTACAAGCGAGCTAACTCCCAAACCATCTTAAATTTGCTGTGTGGAGCTTGAAGGAGGAGCTATTTGGCAAACAAACAAACGAAATACCCAAAGAATATGCTGGAGGTCAGGTAGTAAACAAGCAGGATTCCCTCCAAACAAATTCTTAGCCGTTCCACACAGTGACTACCAGGGGTCTAATTCCAGGGCCCCAAGTGACCTTCAAATTCATTGTCTCTTATCAGGTTCACATCAGATATCCCAAAGTGACGTCAGCGCCCCAACAAGAAACAAGTGAAACTGCATGGGCCCACATCATTTTACCTCCAGCCAAGGTTCAGCCAAATCAAATGTTGCCCCCGGATTCATCAGTCCCATCCTGCGACCATAGGTGCCACACACAAAAATGCGAAGGATTTCCACTAAAAGGGGCCACCACCCGATCAAAACTAGCCATGGGCTTATGCAAGAGGCGAAAACATGATTGACAAAGTTTCTGCTTCATTGTGTAGTCAACCCCCGAAGGAACACTTTTCGCTTGAGGAACCAAGTTTCAACCATGGGTTTGTCACTCCGGGGCTCCTATTACTTGCTCCAAAGCGCTGCCCTTGTAACGAAATTCAAAGCCCGACCCTGCAAAATATACTGCGCCAGCCACGAAATCAGCAGTGATCGCAGTGCTCCAAATTGCTGCGCCTGCCACAAAAGTCAACGCGCGACCCTCCAATGCGCTGTGCCTGCTCCAAAGTGCCGAAATCTGCACCCAAAATACTGCGCCTGCTACGCAAATCCGCGCAGACTCGTTCTAAAGCGCGGCCCCGGCCACGGAATTCAACGTGCGACAACCCAAAGCGCTGCGCCCGCCAAAAGATTTGATCGCAGCGCTCCAGACTGCTGCGCCGCGAACCTGTCACGAAAAGTGAGCGATCAAACAATGCTTGCACGCGTCTGCCAAGTAAGACGCATCAAAATCTAGTCGGCCTATCGAATCTAATCTATCTCAGTTTCTGAATCTAATCACTCTAATCCAACCTTGTCTTAGCTAGCCTAGTTTAGTCTACTCGATTCTCACTTTACTATCTGGTCTAATCTGCCTATCTACCTATCTACCTCTCATCTATCTGTCTATCTAACTTTCGATCTATCTACCAATCAAGCAACCTATCGCCCTATTTTACCTACCTTTGTGTCTATCTATCTACGTCTCGCTTTCTCTCTCTCTCTCTCTGTATCTCTGTCTCCTTGTACCTATCTCACTATCTTTCTATCTATCAATCAATCTGTCTATCGTTCTGAATCGTTCTATCTATCTGTGTCTAGTCCATCTATATTTCTATGTGTCCATGCGTCCATCTATGTTCCTTCCTTTCTTTCCTGTATCTAGCTATCGTTCTATCTATCTCTCGCTGTCTATCTACTTATCTATCTATCCATCTGTCTGTCTGTCTGTGTATCTGCCTGTCTGTCTGCCTGTCTATCAACGCTCCTGCGAGTTGTGGTTGGTGCTCCAAAGTGCTGCGCCCGTCACGAAATCCAACTTCGACACGCTGTTCGACGCGAGCCAGAAATTCGCGCGGGACGGCGCCGGAATGCTTTTCGCTGAGCTCCCGGACGCCGGTGGCCTTGGGATCCAACATCTCGTTTTTGCCCCCGTAGCTCCATTCCACACCGAAGACCTGGCACTGAAATGGTGGCGACGTCGAACCAAACGGCTTCTGGGTGAATTCGTGGGATTCGATCACACATATTCGTTCGAAGTATGCGGTCCACACAGAATAATCAAGCAGCTCTGTGATTCCATGTCCGGCTTCAACGCTTTGGTTTTCAAGGGACACCAAAAGTGAACCAACTAACTTTCAGTGTTGGAAAAAAATGCGGCTCAAAGTTCCACGGGTGAAACACTGCAAAGATTTCGCAGATCCTGGATCGGTGGCGAATCGCCTTTCTCCAGCTGTGGCTGGCTTTAGGATTTTAGAGTCTGCAAGAAAACAATCGCAACTTGGCGATCCAGGTGGCTTTCTCAAAGTCACACCAAGGGATTGAAGTGAATGGCTGAGTCAGGTGAAGCAACCAGCTCACTTTTTTGGTCGGGTATCTATGGGCAACCAACCACGAAAACAAAACAGTGTCGAAACAAATTGGAAGACATGGGATTGAAAGTGAAGCAACACACCAAACCAGTCCAAAGGACTCAAATTCGAATCCTCAAAAACCGCAAGTGGGAAAAGAAACCAAACTGGGTCCCAAGGGCAAGCCATCCAATTCAATGTCACCCACACATTGATGCTGCTCAAAAGTCGCAATCGGCAAGTGGGCCCTGCAGCAAGCATGCAGGACAACTCGCCCTTTGTTTGTAGCTTGATCAACAGTTCACACGCCAAGCAAGCCTTTTAAGGTGGAAAGCTGAACATGATCATTGCGATCCCTGCAAGCAAAGGAAGCTTGGTCAAACTTGCGTGCCCTCCCAACAAGTCCGTGCCCACAAGACGAAACTCGGTCTGATCCCAATACAAGTCCGATCTCGGTTTCCCCCCTCCCGCAGCAAGGTCCCGTCATTTCGCGTGGAAACCCATCCAATTTACCAGCAGTTTTGCCAGGTACCAGAGAAACCCATCCAATTTACGAAAAAGGACACCATTCTGCAGCCCAACGTCCCCAAGACCCCCCCCCCCAGTTTTGCCTGGACCGCGCAGTGGAAGGCTCCGATGCCCACCGGGCGCAGCAGGCCGTTGAGGCCTTGTACCTGCGGCTGTGGATGGGCGCAATCCATTGCGCGCCACTTTGACACCAGGCAAAACCATTGTTTGTTGGCATCCGCAGGGAAATCATTATTCTAGGGTTTCTTGGGTGGTGCAAGATTCCGTCCATCCACAGTAGGGCAACCAGTTGGCACACCCGGAGCGTTCTCCCCGCCGTTTTTTTTTTGGGAACTTTGCACATCGCAGAGTTGAGGGACTGGGGACACGCCAGGTCAACAGGACTGCTTAGGATGTTCCCAAGTCTTTGCACGGGAAAGCAGCCTAGATGAGGCGCAGTGTTGCTCTTGCCCAGGTCATAGATGTTGAGCGTCACCGAGTGCTCCTCCTGGTTGGCACCATGCGGGCAAAGATGCGCAATGGCTCTACATCTACAACTGGCGGTTTTCCTTTGGGCTTCCTCTTAAAACCAACCCAAAAGAAGCGCCCCGAGAAAAAAGAAGAAGAAAAAGACAACACCCCGCGGGAACCTGGGAGCCACTCATTCAAGCCTTTTGTGGAAATCGGAGTTTCTAACCACTACACCAGGGTCAGAGTAGACGGCACAAAACCCTTCATGCGGGAAGGAAAGGTTTTCTTTGAACCCAACGAGTGAATTGTGCCATTTGCCATCCTAGCGCAACAAGAAACGGGGTCTCACTTCTCAGGCCAACCCAGAGAAAGGGGTGGACTTCCATAGCCTTTACTCCGGTGTTCAGCGAGACCTGACATGGGCCTCTTGGCTTGAGGGCGAACTCGGCGCCTCAAATGGAAGTGCCGCCTACAAGCTTGGCATCACTTCCAAAGGGCAAGCTTTTCTTCCGCAAGCTTCAGTTTGTTCAGAGATGTTTTGCAGTACTCACTTCCTGTGCCCACTAAAATGGTCGTCCCGAAACATGACCCTAAAGTCTCGAAACTTGGGAAGTGATTGTACCACAACCACCTGGACATTTGTCTCCAAGGCACACATGGAAACCCGCTATGGCAACGGCTTCTTCTTTCCCTTTATCCCACCCTTGGGTAGTGAAAGAAGGTTGGGCCAACCTTGAGAAGGCTAGGCTCAAGCAAGCACCGCATGAGATCTCTTTTGAGGGCGAACCGCCACACCCCCACACCAACAAAAAAAGAAACAACAAAAACCAAACACATATATATATATATATAGTGGCGCGGTCATTGCGCCAATTGGTCGTATCGAAAACCTGAGGCCACCGCCTCGAACCAACGACCCGGGCGCGCATGGGCTCGAGCCTCCGAGTCCCCGTCGCTGCCCGGACCTGGCGAAAACGTCGAGCCAAACCCGAGGAATGGATAACCCAAACACGGGAACACCTGGAGGCTCCATGGACTCCATGACCCTTTAAAAAACGGGTCCATGGCCCCTGAAGTTGGGGCAATGACCCCGTTTTTTGAGGGTCATGGAGACTCCAGATAGATACCCAGCTGGGTTTGTCACAAACCGATTTGCGCATCTATTCCCGTGTTGTTTGAACAAACAGTTTGTGCATTTGTTGGAGTTGGTACCATTTTGTTGAGGGTGTATTAAAGGCAAGCCAAGAGGAAACTACTCCTTTGGGGGGGGGGGAATTTGACACGTACCTAATTTGACAGGTACCCAGGCTTCCCTATTCCCAAATCACCCTCAGAAGCCAACGGATACAGAACGGTTATAGGCTTGTCGAGTATAGGAACTCACAGGTTCCCTGTGGATGGGTATTTAAAACCCCGTAAAGGGGGGGTGGAGGGAACCCTTTGAAAAATAACCCGATCACAAGAGAGTTCCCTTCTTTTTGCAGGTCCCATCGGGATTTGGGCTGATGGACAAAGTCCACCGGCGCCAGTTGTCCCATTCACAGGGTTTCGTCCACTCCAGCAAAAGTTTGTCCACAAATATCTGAGCAGCAAGCGGGACATTTCCATGGAACGTCCAAATGCCCACCACCATAGCCAGCTACAGGAAATTCAACGGAAGCTGACAAAACACCTGGCTTTGGGTATTTGGCGAGTTCTGGCTGCTTCCTTTGACAATGCCAGCCGGTTCCCTGCAATGGCGCTTCACTGTGTTTCACTGCGCTTGTGCGTTTTGCGGGGACTTGCCTTTTGGGGGCTTCGTCATTTACAGACACCTCCTTCTTGCCAATCTTTCAACATCCCACTTCAAGAAAACCTCACTTGAACGAACATGCAACCAAGAAATAATAATGTTCATCAACACCAACAGGGGAAACATAGGGAGCGCTAACAGACACACACACACACACACTGCCACACGCACACCAGACACAGACACAGAGACACAGAGACACAGAGACACAGAGACACACACGTCACGCAGTGGTTTAATGGAGCGCCCGCTGGGTCCAGAGCAAAAAGCAAATCCGGTTTCCGAGGGACCCCAGTTACCGCTATAGTAAGTAACTCGTTTGTCCTCTATTAGGTCCTCTATGGTACCAAAGAAGGCACCCCGGGGCCCTCAAGCAAAGCCCTGATTGTGGTTGGCCCACAAAGGCGAAATGTCGAGCCCAAGAGCAACCATGATGCGGTATTGACAGTCCGAGCTGAAAACATGTAACCAAAGCAACTAAGCAAGTAATTAAGGTCTGGTTCCAGCACGGGCTCTCATGAAGTCATGATTGGTTGCAGGCGGGAGATGGCGGGAGGGGTTCAGCCCATAATATATTAAATCTGGTCCACCTGCTCAAGAATTGCGGGATCAACGTTGTCCCACTTGAGAAACCCTTGCCGGCGGTTTCCCGTTTGGCAAACTGAACCAAGTACAATACAGGGACACGACCATGCACGGGACCTCAGCTTTTTGTACCGCAACTGGGCAAAGTGCCTGTCTTCAGCAAACCTGCCCGGCTCGGAGTTCGTGACACTCCAAAGCTCGTCTGATTATATACAAAAACCAGGTCCGAGTCTCTTCTTCCACTCACGCCACCTGTGGCTTCAAAATATTTCGTTCCTTCCGGTCGATTAAGGGCAAGCGGCCGCCAAGAACGCATTGTATGATGCTGTAGGAAAACTTGTAACACCACAGAGCGCTACAGCGCCGCCTCCTCCTCGATTATAACAAGCAGTCGCGTCGAACGTGCCGCCAATGTTGAAGCCGGGATCAAGAAATGTGTTTGAAAGGCCAGCACAGTCCCAGGCCAGTGCCGCGGTTCCTGTGCCTTCAAGAAGAAACGACGTCACACCTTGCGTAGAATCCAGAACCATTGCGACATCTTTGAACTGTTTTTTTTTTTTTTTTTTTTTTTTTTTTTAAATAGTGACCGAACATTGAGTCAACACACATTTGAATTTAATCAGTCTGAAAAAGTATGCTTTGAAAAAGCAGCTCAGCCACCAAGCGCACCAGCAACACAACGATCCCAGCAGTTGGAGCAAAAGGGCTCGTTGTGCTCCATAAGGTTCACTCGCGCCAATAGCGTGCCAGCGCAATCCTCCGCGTCAAAGACCGAGAGCCAAACTGGAACCTTCACAGGGCGCGAGTCTGTTGCCTCCAAATCGTTGGCCCCGTAAAGCAGAGATCATGGGTCCTCCAGTTTAAAAAATGCTGGCAAGTTGCAAGAAATCTTAGCAGCTCTGCCCCAAGACTAACTGGGATTCACTGATAACCAGCGCCCGGTGAGTTGTCAAATTAGTAGTTCCTTCTGACTAATCCAATAGTGGTGTGGCAAGGCTTTGAGCGCGGCTTGTGTGTTCGTTTGGCAGAGTTCTGAGCTTCAGTGATTCAGCTACATGGGACCTCGTGATGGGAAATTGTCCAGGGGCATGGTTGCAATCGCTTTCGCGGTGGTAATTTGGCTGTGGGTCAAAACCAATGGTACCATTTTGGGGTAGGTGCGCCACCCATTTTAGTATATTTTCGTGGGATTGGGATGTTCACTGGGGGTACGGGATTTTGACCCATGGCCATTTGAGGTTCTCAAAAGATGGCTCATGCTCAGTGAGTGGGGTTCATCAGCCTTGGTTGAGCCGCGGCTTTTAATGCCCACAAAACATACGTGTCGCCCACAAGGTCTTAGTCTTATTATGCTGAATGATCGCGCTGGCAAGTTTAAGTTTCTTAGGGTTTAGGTTTAGGGCTTTTAGTGTAGGTTTAAGGTTTTCAGGGCTTAGGTTTAGGGTTTTTAGGGTTTGGGTGTAAGGTTTGTAAGGTTTAGGTTTTGGGTTGTTAGGGCTTAGGTTTGGGGTGTTTAGCGTGGGTTTTCAGAGTTTTTAGGGTTTTTAGGGATTAGGTTTAGGGTTTGTTGGGTTTAGGTTTAGGGCTTTTAGGGTTTAGGTTTAGGGTTTTTAGGGTTTAGGTTTAGGATTTCTAGGGTTTAGGTTTGATTCGAGCTGGCTGTCCGGCGCATCCGAGGCTGGCTTTTCTGGTTTAGATTTAGGGTTGTGTTGATGATAGCAGGAAAAAACGCCAGGAAAAGTCGCCGCGCTCCATGAAGGGGGTATGGAGCATGGAGCTGGTGTGGGGTCCAGGGCTCTCGCTGCGCCTGCCACGCTTTTTGGAGGTCTCGGGGACCCGCTTCCGGGCAGTCGCGGGCAACTGGTACGTGTTGGCCGTTTTAATACCAACACTTCAGTACCTCCCCCCTCCCCTTAGATTCCTTTTGAACAAGAAGAGGGCACCAACAAAACATCAATCAAAACGGGGAACCAAGGTTCTGATGGACAGCCAAGTGGTTTATGCTTGAAACACAAGCCGCCAACATCCATTTTTACGTGGGCATCATTTCCGGATATTGGGCCGGTGGTTTGTTGCTTTTTTGGACAGGGCCCAATCAAGACAATGACCTCCCAAAAGTAAAAGCGTGGCGCAATTGACAATGGACCTCTGATGCACGGTCTTTCGCCAAAACTACTCTGTGGATGTCAATCATCTTGCACATCTAAACCAAACAATCCAACGGGAATAATTGATCCCTGCCCAACGCCTGCGTGGTCGTGGTTGTCGTGGTGGTGGTGGTTGTCGTGGTGGTCGCAGTGGTGGTCGTGGTTGTCGTGGTCGTGGTGGTCGTGGTGGTGGTGGTGGTGGTGGTGGTGGTCGTGGTCGTGGTTGTCGTGGTGGTGGTTGTCGTGGTGGTGGTGGTGGTGGTGGTGGTGGTGGTGGTGGTGGTGGTCGTGGTGGTGGTCGTGGTGGTGGTGGTGGTGGTGGTGGTGGTGGTGGTGGTGGTCGTGGTGGTGGTGGTGGTGGTCGTGGTGGTCGTCGTGGTCGCGGTGGTCGTGGTGGTTGTGGTGGTTGCGGCCGTGCTGGTTGCTGTCGGGTCGTCCGGCTGGTACTGCTGGTACCGACGGTACCGATGGTAGCGCCGGCGCAGGCGACGGAGGAACGGGCGGTACGAGTAGCTGTGACTGAGGTCGTAATTGGAGGCAATCGTCGCCGATGTCTTCCTCGACAGCGTTGGCATTGGAAGTGTTCATGATCTCTGTCACACATCACATCAAATGTGTTTTTTCATCAGTGACGCTTCTTGCAAAACAGCCCACTGGCAGCGGTGAGATACACAAGCAACACGCTTCAGGTTGCAACAACTGCAGAGCCAACGTTATCCCAATGACATGGCTCTGAATTTGGGAGTATCTTGATTTCTCTCCGAGGTGCAAAGGCTCTTCACCCAGCTTCTTCTGCAAAAGCGCAGTCTCCTCACCGGAGGACACGCACTCCACACAGCAAGGCGCATCATGCGCCCAGCCGGTCCAAGCCGTCCACATGGCCACAAAGAAAGCGGACACTTTCGCCATGCTGCACTTATGCCGCGGTCGAACCTGTGGCAAAAATGGCGCTGTTTTGAACACTGGCCGCCGGGTTCGGGGGAAGTGGGAAACCTGGACACCGCTGTTGGCTAAGCTGTACTAAAGCTAGCCGAGTAGTTTCTCCTTATGAAAGGGATCCAAAAGATGGTCATGTTCCGCTGACCAAACGCTTGAGTTGAGTTCTCTCGCGAAGCGTGGGTGTTGATCTAAGCATCCTGTTGCAGTGGTTCGCCATCAGATGTTCCCAACTTACCTGGCTGTCAACAATACTTACCCGAAATGAAACCATGGTAAATGGAAATGTGGACTAAAACCTGCAGTCCCCTGCTGATTTAATTTGGACCCATACCCTCAAGAATCAAGAGTTATCACAGGCACCAAGCGTTCAAGCTTCAGCCACGGGAGCTTCCCGCAATGTTCCAGTCATGGCCGAGACATCCGTGGCTTGCCACTGGGCAACTGCCACAAATCCCCCCTTTGACTCTTTGAATATTTTTTGCAACCCAAGGACCTGAAAGAAATGAAACCCAAGGGACCTGAAGGTGGGCGTTCAAAGAAAAGATAATATATATATATATATAATAAAATAAAAAAACATCCTCGACGGGATTTCCCCTGCAAATGTTCTGGCAAAGTTCATTGAGACCATCGTCAGGTTTGCTCCCTTAAGAGAAATTGAGGGACCCTCAAAAACCAGCACTGGCACCCAAAAACCACTGCTGTTTCGGTCCTGGATGTGTGTCCAAAAGTTCAGGGCCCAAAACCGCGCGCCAGCCTCGAGGAAGGTAGCCCCGGCGGGGCGTGGACATGGAGGAGTCGCAGCGCCTCGCTCAATCGACATCGACTCGACGTGAGAGAGATCGACCGAGGCCGCCCGAAACCCAGGTTTTCCCTCCCCCCCAAAAAAGTTGCCCAATGGCAAAAGAAACCAATTTACCACGTACCAAAAGTTGACCCAGGATGTCTTAAGATTACATGTGAATAAACAAACACCGCCAAGTCGACCGTAACTGGGAGGCTAAGGATAATAAGGCACACAACAATATAACCATGACTATGAGCGGCTGGTGATTTGGGGAGTGGCGATAGGGCTTGCTCTGGCTAAATTGGTATCTATCCAACCCCCCTTGTATCTTGTAATGGTCTGAGTGTGCTTAACTTTGCTCGGTAAAGCTAACTTTGCAAAGACAACGCAAAAAGCACAACCTATCAATTCTGGTAAGGTTGCCAGAAAGTTAACCAACCCAACCATTTAGGTAGGTGCTAGCTCTGAAACAATCTTGATTCTTGTTCTCTACATGGGTGTTTCTCAAAATCGGTGTCCCCTAAAGTGGCAGAGGTTTTTTTCTGGCTTCCCTTTCACTCGGTGGCAAAGAGTTCCCTGTCTTGGAACCCCTCGCCTTTGCGTTTGGCTTCAATCCAAACGACCTAAGCTTGGCGCCCTCCAAGGCTCTCACCTTCGACGCCCGAAACCGACATGAGTTGAAACATGTCGGAACCCATCGACCCCGAGTTCAGTCTGAAAAAAAAAACAAGTTGCCCAGGAAAAACCATCAAAGATGATGTTCAAACCCACCGGTTGAAAGCTCGTGAAACATAGTATATTCAGATTGTGTCCTGGGCGTGTGCCAAACCTGGGATTTGAACAATCTGCCTTCACAGTCCACGCGCCTGCCTTTTGTCCAACGAAAAGGGTGGACAAGATGTGGATGAACAAATTCCTACGCAAGTTGCTGGTTTACCTTATGTTACACAGTACTCACAGGGCTTAATCTATTTCAGCTGGTGCAGGGATCCGTCCATACGGAGTATTAAGGTTTCCATACAAAGGGAGTCCCAATCAAACAGACAGGATAACTGTTTTGGGAGAAACTTCCTTTTTGAGCTCCATGGCTTGACCAAGGTAGACAGTAAAACCCAGTGGTTGAGAAGCAAAACAAAATGAGGAAAAAACGCCCATGGGCTTAAGTCTACCTTGTAGTCGAAGGATAGGCCGGTTGAAGTCTACCTGGTAGTCAGAAGGAACCCCCCCAGTCGGTAGATTGAAACTTGTGATTGATTTCCCCAAGCAAAACATCCCTGGCTTGAAGTTTATGGAGACAAGGGAACGGGCAGCCTTCGCATCTGTTTCGGCATGTTCAACGTGTTTCTTTTGTTGCGGCCTACAAAACATAGAGACAGAAGTACAAAGCCATGTAAAGAAACAACACACAACAACACGCGAACAAGGCAATACATAAGAACGCAAATCGATGCAAACAACAAAACCACCTACCAAAAACCGTGAAGAAGATGTGGGATAATATTTGCATTGTTTCCCCGCTGTTGTTTCCTATCGGTTCTCCGGTGTAGTGGGCATGTCTCAAAATCGGGGGATCCCGTTTTCCGCTTGGTTTTCCTTCAAAACACCCTGCACCGAGTTTTGCAGCCGAGTGAGCGGACGCCCAATACCCATTGCTGGTCTTCCCTGATCGATGGTTCCACAGGCAACCCCTGTAAATCCAGAAAAAAACAGTCTGGATGCGCTTTTCGTGGATTTCACCCGTTCTTCCCCCTGTTGTTCGCTCTTTAGTATATCTTTTCTACTCTTTCATTGTTTGCTTATATCCTACACAGGTGGATCCCCAACTACAACCGCTGTAAAGCCGGGTAATTCGTCAACCCAGCACTAATATGGCTGATAGGACTCGGTTTTGGGCGCTCGCTCAAGCGAGCCGACATCGAGCCGCGAGCTTCCGCCTCCTCTCCGCCTGCAGCTCGCAGCCCAAGTCACAGAGAGTCGCTGAAAGAAGGCAATACCCGGCCTGGCGGACACAAATCCGTTAAGCCCGAAGAAAGCTTCTCAAAAAACCCAACGACCTTCCGCAAAGCTAGATCGGTGTCTTTTTTGGGGGATGCCCCCAAAATGATGATATTCGTCTTGGTTTGCCGTTCAAACCGCCAAACAAGGGGGTACCCCTCGAAAAAGACGAGCCATTCAGAGGGTTTGGCTCAGGATTCTCAAGGCAAAGGCATTAAACCCCTTCCTCTGAGCTTCACTGTGAAGCCAAATCCCCGAGAGAAAGCCCATCAAGACACTCACACACACACATGTGTCACAAGGGAGTCCTGAGCTTGATCATGCAGCCAACTTGCGCCAAAGGAACTTGGCAACAAACAACTTGACACATATTGGATCAAATCAACTTGACCCGCAGCAAAGGGGAGCCAAGGCAGATAGTTAAAGGTTACAAGGGTCCGGCCACTGAAAGGATGAAGGCGCCAAGTCCAGAAAACACAGCGGCGCTTGATTTCACGACTCACTTCAGCAAATGGAACCCCACCTGAACCGCCAAAGCAATTTCACTTGTGCCCCTTTTCTTCCCCATGAGTGGCAAACAGTTTTGGTGAAAAACCCGAATGGTTCACATGTTCTTTGCCCTTTGCACAGCAGTGGATGGTATCCCAGCAAGGTGGGACCTGGTCGCCGGGTCGCCACAAAACCGTTGTTTGTTGGAATGCCATAAGACAGGCGAGAGACCCAAAGCGTTCTCCTTATATTTGTCCAACTGCTTAGAGTTGGGTGTTCTCCTTTGATGTATCCAACTGCAGAAAGAGGTGGGTGTGTCTGTCTTGGGTACCCTTTGCCCGAAGGCTAAGGCAAGCCAGAGGCAAAAGCCAACATTTTGGGGTCCAATCTTCCACGCCCAAATGGTTGCTTCAGCGAAAGTCCAGATGTAGATCAAATCGCGTCCACACCCGTCTCAAGGCTTCGGCCTCTCTCCAACTCGCGGGTGAACATTCCAGGAGTCTGCCATGTCATGTAGGGGGTCAAACAATGAAAATTGATATACACCTTTTCAAGTGCCCCCACTCGAATTGCCATGCCCTACCAGCCGATCCTATCATGGCTGAAACTGCTTCTAAAGTACCCCATTCGAACAATGTTAAAATGGGATCAATCATTTAAGACTTGCTTTTTGGGACTAGTGCTAGTCAATTCTAAACTATCACCATCCCTAAGTAGTACGGTCGTTCGGCGGAACGTCCAACTACCTGCTCCCGCAGACCACCTTCCCTCCCTTGAACCCGGTTACTCTGCTCTGAGATTTGACTCGGGGTTGCGGGAGGATTTATTAATCGCACGCCAACATGATTTCGCCCCCCAAAACCTATCCCTACCCCTTAAAAAAAAAAAAAAAAACTATGACATCTGCTCTCAAAGTACTGTACCCCCCCACCCCCCCTCTCATTTCGATGTCATCCGCCTCCGGCGCCACTCCGTCCCCGTGGTGTTTTTTTCGCCGCTCGGCGCTCGGCGCTCGGCTCTCGCTTCGCCCGCCTTGCCGGCCACGGACAAGGAGTTCCGCCCCAGGCGCAGCGTGCCCATCGGCACCTGGAAGCAGCTGGCGACGAAGCGTCCGAAGCTCGCCTTGCGCTCCGACACGTCGTAGCCGCCTAGCAACAAGGACATAGGTCTGTCGTGTTTAAGGTTGGACACCCCCAGAATGGTGGTTTTCCTATAGGTTTCCCTTCAAAGGACATAATGTTCTTGCTTTTTTCAGGTTGGACCCCCCGCCCCAGAATTTTGGTTTTCCTATGGGTATCCCTTGAACAAATCACCAAACAAATCACCAAACAAGGGGACCCTCCCAAAAAAAAGACAGGCCGGGGGGATTAACAAAAAGACAGGGGCCATTTTGACAAACCAATTGATGGGGTCGCTGCCAAAGCTGAAAGGGTGTGGATCTTGACTCACTTCCGATGGAGATGCGCACAAGAATGGGAAGCTGAAACAAACAATTCCTTCTTGACTAGTTTTACAGGCAACTGAAAGGATACATATATAGGATGACCATTGGGATGATGGTTTGTTGGCTGTGGGGCGCAAGGCTCCAAACCAGATCCGAACCAGCCAAGACACCGGAGGCTGGTTAAGAGACAACGAGCCCGAAGTCGGACACAAAACTAGCACGCCAACCCCAAACCGATTTAAGCAACTCAGCTTGACACAGCCTGACCCGTCCAGTGCAAGCTAACCAACCCCAGGCCAGCGAAAGCCCGCCCCAGCCCAAACCGGTCCGCCAATTGACCCCGGCTCCAGCCCCAAGCAACTTAACCTCAAATCGGCAGCGGCAGTGCCGCGGCCGCATATAACAAGCCAGCCCCAAACCGGTCCAGAGAATGCGGAGAATCTTGCCCAACAACCAGACCAACCATACCAACCACCCGAGCATGCGATGCCTCAACAATGCTATGTAACCACAAACACTTCATTCCTTTTAGCCATGGTTCACATCAAACTCCAATGCGCATACGGTGAACTTCCTTTCAGCTTCCCTTTGGGCTAATCTTTAACCCGCTGGAAGAAGCTAAACTTCATCAGTAATGCGGATGGACAAAATCCGCACCGATCGGCACCTGTTGGCATGGATGAAGCACTGCGAATACTGGGAACCACTTACCAACTGTCCAAGCGGACTTTGCCAGTGACTGGGGCTAGTCCCCTTGTAACCAGGCTTGAAACCTAAAGTCGGTTCAACACCCAGGTAGCTCTTCCGGTTTGACACTCAAGTCGCCGGCCCACTCGAGGATTCTAACCGGTGAACTTGCTGATGGATTTCCCCCTGATCCAAGAATCTTGGTCAACGTTCAACAAACCTCGGATCTAAATGGGTGCGTCTTGTTGTTAGGACCAAGAAGACAGACCCAATCTTTTATCTTTGTTAATCTTAGGCAAGGGCAACCATGTCTCACATGGTCCCAAGTTGCTCCCTCCAAGACCCCGCCATGAGCACAGGTTCAACGGAGCAGCCATTTGTACACACAAATTTGTCTCTCAAAGGGGCGAATCGGTCACACCGGCGGACCAGCCATGCTTTGGAAATTTAACCGAGCCATTTTTGTTTGTCACGTTTCACATGTACGAGTCCATTTGCCTAGCTTTGGTGGCCCAAAAGTTTGTTCAGCGTTTAAAAAGCTAAAGGGATAGCTTGCCTAAACGGCAGCTGGGAACAGGACTTGGAAGCTGCAGGGTGCGCTGGATTTGTTTGATGTGCGCAAGGAAACCAATTGGCAGCTCTGCGCAAGCGATCCCCTCCCACCAGTTGACTTGCTTCGCAATCACTCGTCGAACATGAGACAACTCTGGTCGGCAAGAAGCCGAACGGAGTGGCAAATACAGTGGGCTAATTGCGAAAAACAAGAAATTCAGTGGATTCGCAGGACCAATTAGAGCTGGATTTCCACACATATAGGGAAGTGTGGTAAAGGGGACCCTAAAATCGGGCTTTCGTCTGGCGTTCTTTTAGGCCCAAAAGGGCGCCAACTCAAAAAATGCCACCCCCGCCCTGCGCGGCAAAGTTGGTGCCTGCAACGAGGTAATCGTTGATCTTGATCTCTACCGAGCTTCCTGGCAAACGGAGCGGAACCGCCCAACGCTTTCTCCCTACGATTATGTGGAGAACCAGCAAGCAAAAAGGGATTTGGAAGCCTGGGGGTTCTCAAGAAGGTCCCTACAATACATCTGTGTGGTCGAAGCAAAAATTGCTAAGAAACAGTCAACTGGGATTTGCAAGCCATTTCCCAAAATGAGGGAGTGGCTTTCCTTGCAAACAACCCCAATCGGAGTTTCTCCCAAATGGGGGCCCGGTTTGGTATGGTTTTGGAGGGAAACTGAAAGGACAACGGCCATGGAGGAATTGTACACCCGAAAGCGGGTGGGGTTTGCGCCCGTCTTAGATTTTAAAGGGGGAACAAAAAGAACACCAAAGGGAGCCCATGTCACTTTAAACCAACCTCCCCTGTAGTCAGCAAAAACCGGTCCTGGGACCGGTCCCGGGACCGGTCCCAGGTCCCAGGACGTCCTGGGACTGGTCGCCAGGACCGCTTTGCCGGCCCCGGGATCGAGTCCTGGTGTGACCGCTGGTATCGGGCCCCACTTCAAACTGCTGTGGTGCCACCTCACACATTTCCGGACTGGCACCCGTGTTTCAGGACACTGGGACAGGGTCCCAGGTCCCAGTCACTCCCTGCGACCGGTTGAGGGGCACCGACGGCCTTGTTTCTAGGGCCAGCTCAACGTGACTTGGGCACAAACCGGCCCGTGCGGTTATTGACGGACGAGCTGCCATCTGTCTGACTTTTCCGTTAATCCTTGTGGTAGTAGAGGATCCCTGGATCTATTCTGCAAGAGAGTCCAATACGTCGAGTCAAACCGCGCCAGACTGGGACCAGCCTGTCCCGGTCCCTGCCGGCGACCGGTCCAGGGCAACTTCGGGAGGGCCAGTTTCAGGGCGACCCCGGGAGAGGCGACTGCTCCCGGGCCAACTCCAAGTGACTTGGGCGCAAGCCGGCCCAAGCGGTAATTAACGGACTAGCTGCCATATTTCTGACTTTTCCGTTAATCCTTGTTTGTGGTCGTAGAGGATCTTATAAGTGGTCCCTGGGTTTGCGGACGCGTTTCAGGACCGGTCCTTGTGACTTTTCCCTTAATGCGCCGAGGGTCGGCGGCAGCAGGTGGGAGCCTGGTTAATACCAAATAGTCTGAACCAAATGGAATTAGAGGATTTTCGCTGACTTCAAAGCGACCTTCGGCTTTCAACACGCCCAACAAACATTTTTTGGGTGGAACAAGGGCGCGTCTCCCCAACCAAATTCCATGCGCCGATGGCTCGATCGGCGCCGATGCCTCCCAAGTCGGTGCGGTGCACTAAGGCGAGGCAGCAGAGCAGCGGCAGGTCCTCCAAGTCCTCGGGGGGGGGGGGGGGGGGTTGGGGAAAACGGGCTTTTATTCCATTTGGTGAAGAAGATGTTGTTTATTTTTTTATTTTGAATTTAAAAAAAAAAAAAAAGGAGAATCTATCACTGGGTTGGGGAAAACGGGCTTTTCTTCCATTTGGTGAAGAAGATGTTGTTTATTTTTTTATTTTGAATTTAAAAAAAAAAAAAACCTGTTGGTTTTCAGGAGAATCTATCACTGCTGGACATATTTGTTTGTATGTTTTGCAGGGGACTTCAGCAAATGGAGGATTTGGAGGGGCTTCATGGGCTTGGGCTCAAGGGTTTTGACGGGTATCGAATGGCTTTGAATGGCTTTGAATGGGCCTGGACATTCTTTTTGGTGGGTTTGAGGGTTTTCAGGTCGCTGTTTTTGGTGTTGAATGGCTTGGGGTTTGAAAGGGGTCTAGCGGGGTCTAACGGTTCTGAGCCGTTTTTAAAGGGGTAATCGAAGCGTTGCTTTTGCAAGAGGGAAAAAATTGGAACGGTCGAGACAAAGTTTGTATTGCCTTTTTAAACATATTCTCCCCTGACAAACAAAAAGCCCCGTGAGGGTACTCAAAGGTCAAACTTCCTGAATGGTGGCAATTGGCGGCGTTCCGGGGGAAAGCTTCGTAACTTGTAGTGGGCTACTCGACATTTGAGGTTGTCTCTCAATAGAAGCCTAGCAATTGTTGGTTCCCCCCCCGGTTCTCCTCTAAATTGTCCTGCAAAAAGGCACCCTTAAAAACAAAACAGGTGAGTGCGAGTCACAATAAACACCTGGCGGACCAGCGTTTCATGTTGCATCCAGCTGAGAGTGACCGAATCAAAACCGTTCGGGGAGCCGAATCCAAAACCCATGACGAAACAAAGCAGGGCCGAACGACTCCACTTCCAATCGGTCGAACTGAACGGCCGAAAGCTGGACCTTTTTTCTAGATCATAAGAGTCCTGTCAAAGTGACGTCCAAAGGGTAGCTCAAAGTCAAAGACATGGTTGGCACCAACATAGTCAGAAAGCTAAAGGCACACCATAAACCATGAAAATCGAGTCAAAGCCCAACCAATTTGTGTTGCTTCCTGTGAGCCAAAGGGATTGTCCTCAAAGGATGTCTGATGGGAGTCTTGTAAAAGTATCTCAAGGGGCCCGTAAGGCTGGTCCTTTGGACACGCTAGGTCCTCAACCTGGTCTCCCCGCAAGCCCTCCGAAAGGAGGTCTAAGGCGAACCCTAAAAGATGGTTTCTACTATCCCTAAACCACTGCCACCAGGAGAACATGAAGGGACCTTCCGAAATAGGTGCTTGTACCTGTATGTGTCATAGGTGCTTGTACCTGTATGTGTCACGAAACTGGAGAAAGCTGGAAACATGGTGATATCTTGATTTCCTGATTGGAAGTCTAAACATAAGCGTATGCGAGTTGGAATGGAAACCCAAACATGAGCCCTGTTTGAACCCAAGGCGGTGCCAAACAATATCCCTAACGCCAAACATCGGGACACGGGTCACAATTCCGAAGGCTTGCACAAGTTCCAGCCCTTCTAACATGCCATTTGGATAATTGCATCTTTTGAGCCAGTCATTTGGAGCTCCGGCGTTGCGTTGGGGGGAGCCGAGCTGCGAAAGTGATGCTGAGGTGGCAGTGGCTGCCTCAGAGCTTGTTGGCCCCATAGAACTGGATTGAGCACTGGGGGATGGATAGGTGTGTGTCAGGATATACCTTCTTTTTTTTTATACGGGCCCCATTTCACCGTCAAAGCCTTCCAAGTGGGGTACAGGGAAACCGCCTTGTTGCTGACGTTGATGCGCTGGTAGACCTCGTTTCGGTTTTTGCTTGGGCTTCAGGGACCCCAAACATCAGAAGGATATCATTTTGGACCAAACATGGATTGTGCTTTTCCTTTTGGGATTTCCCTAACCACAAAGGGCTACCAGAACTGCATGCCCCAAGTTCTCGGAGGGCAGAATTCCATCCGCCGATGTTTGTTCGGGTTTAAACAATTGTGGGACCTTTGAACCCAGGCATTCAACCTCGCTGCAACCTTCGGCTTGTGTCCACGTGAGGTCGCTTGAAGCAAACCCCCTTCTCCCTCCCACATGGGCTATAGGATGTTCATCGATTCTCATAGGAACTCGACGATAAAACCGATGCCCAACCTGCAACACCAAAAGGGACATGGACCAACCAAAACACGTAACTATTGTCCGATGGCTGTGTGTTAGAGAATGTTTGTTTGGGGGAACAGTTTTGAAGTGATGCCAGTTCTTCTTCTGCTTCTTCTTTCGCAATCAACTTGGCTCACAACAAAGGGTACGCGGAAATGTCATATCTTTCGACTTTCCACGCTTTGCCAGCCCCAACAATATGAAATTGGATTCTCTCAACATACAAGTACGGTGTTCCAGTTTGGCAAAGGGGTACCCTCCAAGACAGACACCTCCAAATAGTTTCGGAGACCCCAAGTCCGAGGGCTCCGCTGAAGCACAACATCTGAGACTCCTCCTCGGAAAAAAGGCGAAATGGCCAGCTTCCCCCCAAGTGTCAGAACAGGGGAACCCCGCTACACACTACCCATTACTACCCACCCCACTACTCCAGTACTTCAGGAAACCGGCCTTTAAAAGGTGTGAAATGGCGACGGGTTCATGTGAGTCACTGGCAATTGGATTGGGGAGTAGAAAAACGAGGAGCCAACTTCTTCACAAGAACCAGGGGGGGCCGCCCAGAAACACAGGACCGCCCCATTGTTGGTGCCTTTTCGTGATTTTCTGTTTTCGGACATTTCAAGCAACGCACGCAAGTATTTCGTGAGCACTGGGTAGTGAGTTGTGGGTTAGTGGAGTAGTTGAGGAATGGAGTAGTGGGTAGTGGAGCAGTGGAGTAGTGGGGGCGGAGTGGTGGAGGGAGAGTGGGTGGAGTGGTGGGTAGTGATGGAGTACTGGGAAAGCAGTGGGCAATGGAGCAGCCTGCTCCAAGGCCTCAAAGGCCAAAGGCCCAGAAACATCATTAACTCCCACAATTTGCAGCGTCCCTACACGAGTCATAGAGCACTAAAGATATTCTTGATCAGGGCCTTTTTCAGGTTGGACCCCCCAAATACGTAGTTTTCTCTGTAGTTTCATGGGTTTCCCCGCAGGCTCCTCTGGCAGCTGCCAGCAGAGAAAATGGTGGCCTGCGGCACCCAAAGACCCCTGGATTTCCGAACCCTATTCTGGCGCAATTGGGTTATTCACACCAGGACGGCTTTATCGCAGAAACTCGGAGTCAGGGCTTCCAGTGAAACTATTCTACCTCCGCCAGACAGGGCCTCCATCGTTTGCTAGGCGGCGGGTTTTCATATTTTAGAGGGTAAGCCAAAACGCTTTTGCGACGAGAGGGGTTTTTGCGACAGGCCAAACTAGTGCAATCACAAGCGCCGACGAGACGAGGACGCAATGAAACTGCTAAGTCGTGTGTGCATGCGTGTGTTGAAACTTGCGGTAGACACAAGCACTGCGAGCAGTGCAACCTCGCTGTGTTCTATGGCGATAAGGTAGCATCACGCGTGAGGATAAAAACAATGCAGTGCAACAGAATAAGCAACACTGCGCACCCTGCCAGGCATCACTGCGAGGCAAAATCAAGAAAAACAAGCGAAGTAGACGGCAGCAAGCTCAAACAAAACAAGCGTGACACAAACACACATAAGGGGGCAGAACCGACACCATAAGCTAAAACAAGAAAATGCAACTACACATTCAAGCCAATGCCGAGTATCACACAAATGGAGGCTCAAGCTAAGAACCCAGTGCGCCCAGCAACAGGCTCTGACGTAAATATGCAAAGCCAAAAGCACCCAAATCCGTGCAAACACGACAAACGCTAACGCAACTGCCAAAAACAAACAAAAGACACACAAACAAAAGCACAGCAAACCATCGCTGGCTTCCACGAAACGCCAACGCTGGCCTGTTGCACTGGCAAAGCAACAGCGCCTTGAAGACATGGTATGTGCCCATCTGCTGGGTGAACCACCCCCAGCTTAGGCGGTATGGGGGTGGTCGCCGCCCACCCCGGATGCGGCTAGCGTGGTTCAGACGGCCATGCCTGCCTTGAGCTGCGGCGTCTAGAGGAGAAATGGGTCAGACCCACAACGCAATGTGTAGGCGCGCGCCTCAGGGCCTAGCGTATATAGGCAGCCTGGCGACGGAACATGTACCCTGCCCAAAGATTCCAAAGCAAAGGTGCACTTGCAGGGCATATCTCAAAATAGGCCCTGCGCAAAGCATTCACGATGTAGCCACTACTCTTCTGCGTCGGCGTGTGTGTGTGTGTGCGTTCGCGTGAATCAAGCAAGAACCCAGGAAGAAGTAGGTGAAGGCGCCTGGGTGTACAGTAAACATTTGTGTGCCCCGCGCGCGTCTGTCTGTGTGTGTGCGAAAGTGCGTGCGTGCGTGCGCGCGTGCGCGTGTGTGTGTGTGTGTGTGTGTGTGTGTGTGTGTGTGTGTGTGTGTGTGTGTGTGTGTGCGTGCGTGCGTGCGTGCGTGCGTGCGTGCGTGCGTGCGTGCGTGCGTGCGTGCGTGCGTGCGTGCGCGTGCGTGCGTGCGTGCGTGCGTGCGTGCGTGCGTGCGTGCGTGCGTGCGTGCGTGCGTGCGTGCGTGCGTGCGTGCGTGCGTGCGTGCGTGCGTGCGTGCGTGCGTGGTGCGCGTGGCGTGTGTGTGTGTGTGTGTGTGGCGCGCATCAACCTGCGCACGCATATGCAGCCAGCATGATAGATACATGTGTGTCGGTGTGGAAGCGTCTGCTGGCAAGTGCGGGTTTGTGTTGAAACTCGCGAGAATTAACGTGCATGTTGGAACGCCAACAAAAACATTCCCCACTCCGACTCCGATTGCCGGAAAAATAGACGCAAGCACTGCGAGCTGTGCAACCTCACTGTGTGCGCTGCTATGAGTGCTGAAGTTGCAACAAGCCAGGTCTTCAGCCGACAAGGTAGCGTCACGAGTGAGGTTGAAAACAACTCAGCGCAAAAGAAGAAGCAACACTGCCCACCCTGCCAAGCATCCATGCGAAGCAAAATCAAAACAACATAACCAAACAACAGTCATTGAAGTAAGCGGGCAGCAAGCTCACACAAAATGAGCTTGACACAAACACACATGAAGGGACAGAGGCTCAAACAAGACAAGCAGCGGAGACCATAAGCCAAAACAAGAAAATGCAACTACACTTCAAGCCAATACCGAATATCACACAAACGGAGGCTGAAGCTAAGAACCCAGTGCGCCCAGCAACAGGCTCTGACGTAAATATGCAAAGCCAAAAGCACTCAAATCTGTTTTTGCCCTGGCAAAGCCACAGCGCCTTGAAGACATGGTATGTGCTGCGGCGTCTAGAGGGGCAATGGGTCAGACCCACAACGCAATATGTATGCGCGCGACTCAGGGCCTAGCGTATACAGGCAGCCTGGCGACGGAACATGTACCCGGCCCAAAGATTCCAAAGCAAAGGTGCACTTGCAGGGCATATCTCAAAATAGACCCTACACAAACATTCACGATGAAGCCACTGCTCTTCTGTGTCGGCGGGTGTGCGTGTGCGTTCGCGTGAATCAAGCAAGAACCTGAGGGGCGCGTGGGTGTACAGTAAACATGCATGTGCGTGCGTGTGTGGGCCCGTGTGAGTGTGTTTGGGTGTGCGCGTCAACCTGCGCATGCATGTGCTAACAGCATGATAGATACAAAATATGTGTGGGTGTGGAAGTGTCCGCTTGCAAGTGTGTGTGTGTGTGCGCGTATGTCTGCGTACACATGTGAGCAGTGAACAAAACCCTGTTACCCGTAAAGGAAATTACTCCAGCTTCCGCAATCGCTTGCGGAAAGCTTCCGCCAACCAAAAGGTCGCTTACGTTTGCTATTTTTCGAAGATGGAGCTTACGCATAGCTTACGACAAGTTGCTCGTGCCTGATCCCCCGTGAGCAAGAGGCGCTAGCATGACAAAGCAACAGCTTGCAGATGGAAAGGCTGCTGCACAGGCCCAGCAAGACAATGGAGGGCCAAAAGCTGAAAACAAACTTTCGGGGCACGAAAAGTTTTTTCCTGCAGCAAGCGCGCGGAACCTCTGCGAGCAAGAGGCGCCAGCAGGACAGAGGAACAACTTGCCTGTCGGGACCCGAAAAGTTGTTTTCTGCGAGGATCCACCACGAGCAAGGCGCCAGCATGACAGAGCAACAGCTTGCATGGAAAGGTGCAAAGGCTTTGCTGCACAGACATGGAGGGGCAAAAGCTGAAAATAACACTTTCGAGACCCGAAAAGTTGGTTTCTGCGCGGATCCTCTGCGAGCAAGAGGCACCAGCATGACAGAGCAACAGCTTGCACGGAAAGGTGCAAGGCTTTGCTGCGCAAGCTCAGCATTGACGTGGGCGCACTAGGGATTGAACCCGGGCCAAACGGAAAAAAACTTTCGGGGCCCGAAAAGTCTTTTTCTGCAGAAGGCACGCGGGTCCTCTGAGCAAGAGGCGCCAGCACGACAGAGCAACAACTCGCATGGAAAGGCCCCAAAAGCAACTTTCGGCTTGAAAAGTGCCTGCAGGTGGCAAAAGGTGCCTCGCAACAAAAACAACTTTTCTGGCCTCGAAAAGTTTTTTTGTGCTTTCCAAGCCCGAGGCCCAAAGGTGAAAAGGCAAAGCCGCAGCAAAACAAGCCCGGGGCTCAACATGTTGTTTTCCAAGCCCGCTCAACGACAAAGGTGAGGTGCCAAAACAAAACTTTCGGGGCTCGAAAAGTTGTTTTCCCAACGCGAGCTTTTTTGTTCAAGCTGGCCAACGCGCTGTGCGTGGAACATTGCAAAAGGTTTGCACAAGCAACCCAACGGTCAAACAGCAGTTGTCTGAGCCTGAAAAAGTTGTTCACTGAAAGAATCTCTTCCTTGTTGCTCAAAAGAACCCATTCCAGCAATTTGATCCCATTTTCACGCCAAAAAACATTACGCGGACCAAAAGCAACCTCTACCAAACAATCTGAACGAAAAACGGGTCTGACAAACAGAGCTTACGCAAAGCTTACGACGCGTGACTCATGCATGCAGCTTACGCAGGCCCTTCCGATTGCTTACGAATCTCGCAAAACGCTTACGACTGCAAGATCAATTTCCAGTTTCATCTAAATTGATCTACGGAGGTTTTTTCGCCGCTCATGTGTTAGTGCAAGCGCGGGTGTGGGAAAAGTGTGCGTGTAGTCTACGCGTAAGTGTGCACGTGTGTGCGCGTTCGCATACAGATATACAAACATGTCTGGCTGTAGTAAGTGTGGATGCGTAGGCGTGTGTGTGCGTGTAAGAGTGTAAGTGTGCTTTGCACCTGTGTGAGCCTGGCTGTGTATGTGTGTAAGTGTGCCTCTTTCTGCGTGTGTACGTGCTTGAAAGAGTGCGAAATAAAGTGTAACTGTGTGCGTGTGAAAGTGTGTAAGTGCGATTGTGTCGTATGCCTGCATGCGTGCGTGGGTGTGTGTGTGTGTCTCTGTGTGTCTCTGTGTGTCTCTGTGTGTCTCTGTGTGTCTCTGTGTGTCTCTGTGCGTCTCTGTGTGTCTCTGTGTGTCTCCGTGTGCGTGGGTGTGTGTGTGTGTGTGCAGGTGTGTGTGTGTGTGCGTAAGTTTGTATGCGTGTAAGCGTGTAAGTGGCTAAGGCTGTGAAGTCTGTCAGCGTGATGCTGCGGAAGTGTCTAAATGTGCGAGGGCGTGTGTGGAAGCGCGTGCGCGAAACTCTATGTTCATTTGTGTCCGCAAGTGATGTGTCTGGGCGTGCGCGCGTTTGTAATCAATTGTATGTGTCTGTGTGTGTGTGTGTGTCTGTGTGTCTGTGTCTGTATGTGTTTGTGTTTGTGTGCGTGTGTGTGTGTGTGTGTGGGTGTGTGTTTGTGTTTTTTCTGTGTTCTTTTGTGTTTGTGTTTGTGTTTGTGTTTGTGTTTGTGTTCGTGTGTGTGTGTGTGTGCGTGCGCACGCAAGCTTACGCGTGTACTCATGTGCATTTGCGTGTGTGTGTGTGTGTGCGCGAGTGTGAGCACTTTGGAGAGTAAGTGCTGGTAGACTGGTAGATGTAAAGCCAAACTGTGTAGGCTTGCAAGTGTGCATATTTTTGGCGGCGGCCGTGAAGTCAAAGACGCGCTTCCTTGTTGGCTGACGCGCTGATCCAACCTTGGTTAGTGTAGGCCATGTAGACAGTGTTGTGTCCAAAGAGCCTTGCGTGCGCAAAATGCCAACTGGTGCAAACAACTCGCCAACTGGTGCAAACAAACTCGCCAACTGGCGGAAACCACACTTGCCCACTGGCGCAACAAAAACCTCAACGTCAACAGGTGCCAAAATGCCTCAAAACTGGACAAACAACAGAACAAGGATAAAACAAAACTGGTTACTGTCACAACTCACCCCAACCCCAAGGATTTGCACTTTAGAGTGGCTTCACCCCAGACCCTGAGACCCAGTGGCCACGGGAACAAGCATCGACCGTTGGTTCGCTCTGCCTTCGGCCGGGCGGAAGGTGGCATTCGTCTCCACCTGGCGCTGCATCAATTGTCACTTTCGGAGGTACCCAAAGGAGATGTCTTTCTTTCGAAGGTGCTTTTGTCCACTTGAGTCATAGTCAAAACCCGGTATCAAAATGGTCTACCCAGAACCATGTTCATCTACCCGGGATTTGATTGTGGTTCACTTGGTTTCAAGGGGCTCTTCAGAAGAAGTCCCAAGGGAAAGATGTTTGAAGGCAACTGAAGCCTTTGAGGTCTTCGAGACCTCAAATCCGGGTTGGACAAGCTGAGCTGCACAAATCCGACTTGTGCGGTGTCCTTGCGGCAAAGGGACAACAGGGATGCGAGGAACAACATGGAACTTGCACAAGGGTCCCTGGTGTGGAAAATGGGCCAACCATGTCCAAACCAAGGGGTCCCTTTCATCTTTGGTGGAAGAATTCCGCATTGCGCGGGTGATCCCTCAATCCAGGGCTCACCACCGATCGTTTCCCCCGAAACAACCTGGGACTCGCCAAAGCTGCCTGAGAAAAAAAGAACACCTATCCCCCCTTTGTTTCATGGATGGGCGGATTTTCGTTTGAGATTGAACCAGCACCCCAACACACCCGAAGGACCTCACGTGGGCCGATGGGAGACCGCGAGAAGCTTGGCATAGCTTCCCTTCAGAGGCTTAGCCAAAGTCGAAGCTTGCGAATGCGGGGAAGAAGGGCACTCCTTTTGCTGGAAGTTGGTTTTGTTTTAGAGCAACCCCGCAAAAGAAGTTGAACAAAGGGCATGGGCTCTCAGAACATGTCTACTGGGAACGATAGACTTGGTTTAATATGGTTCAAATCCTCCCAAACAAAATTGAAACACTTGCGCATGTGGGTGGTGTTGAAGGGAAACTAGAAGGACAATCACCTTTTTGGGGTGTCCAGCAGCACTCACACACCCGTTTGACTATGAAGTTGTGAACAAATCAGGCCAGTATTGGAAAGCAATCCCCTTTGGGGTGGATTGGAAACAGTTGAGCCACAAGGAACTATAAGAATACAAGGAAATGAGAGTAGTCCTCCAAAATGAATTGGTGTGTTCCCCCCCCCGGCTTTAAGCCTGCTACATATTCCAATGGTTCCTTCGTTGACAGAGAGCCTCACCATGCGGGGCAGATAAGGAGCATGCCCCTTTGGTGAGACATGGTGGGAACTGCGTTGGGGCACTGATTTATCCATCGTTGGCACGGTCCATTGTGCAGTTCGGATCCGAAGCTGCATCAAAATGAAACAGACTGGGCTGCCGCTGGTTGGGCAGAGCCCACGAAAAGGCAGCCAGTCTTGGCACGTTACCATTGGGGGTCATCTAAATTCCTTAAATGTAAGTCCGGGAGATTGTGCGTCGCAATAACCTAACTGAAACTTGACATGCATGCAACCCCCCCCCCCAATTTGTGAGGTTTTGGGGATCGGACAACCTTCTGAGGGATGCTTCTTCTTTCGGATCCACATGCCGCGGTGGCCTTCTTGGACGAAACAAAGCCAACAAACTCAATTGAAATCCGTGGAAGCGGCCCTAAAATCGAACAAACCTTCCCTTTTCCACGGGTTTCCTGCCGATTTCCCTCGCGCGTTTCCTTCCCAAGGTTTCCCCCAGCTTTCTTGTGCGTTTCCATGGGTTTCCTGCAAGATTCCAAGTTATGCGCGGGTTTCCTGTGCGTTTTCCAACAACCAAATGGCCCAGCGGCTTCAAATTGAGCCTGGCGCACCGTATCGATGGGCCCATCCGCCAGTGCTGAGGGCAAAGCGGACGCCGGCGCCGTCCACCCCACTTTCCAAATCTCGGCTCCTGGCCCGTCCGCAGGTGCGGGCGCGGCTTTACGGCAACCAACCGACCGACCAGCACACCGGACCAACGGACCAACCAGCTAAAACCAACCAGCCAGCCAACCAACCTGCCAAAACCAACCAACCAACCAACTGGGTGTGTTTTTAGGAACCTGAGATTTCGGGGGGCTCCTTGAAAATACTACTTGCGATCGATGTTCCTATGTTTGTGTTTGTGGCTGACCGCTCGGTGATGCAAACCATAAACCATGCAAAGAAAATGTCCAACTGAATTTCAGGGTCGAACTCCCGCACATGCGAATTTGTAGAGACCAATTCTGACTTGCTGACTAGGCTGGCCAGGAAAAGCTTGAACATCTTGGGCCTTTAGCTGCAAGCCACAATCGGCAAACCAAACAAAACAGAAAACCAATAAATGGGGCACCCCAACATGTAACCAATCGGTTTCCCTCTAATTGGTTCTTTGGATGGATGGTTTGGTGGTTTGGGTTTGGTGGTTTGGGTTTGGTGGTTGAGGGGTCTCCCATCTCTCCAAAGCCAGGGGGTCAAATCCAAATCCAAATCCAAACCAATCCAAACCACCAACTAACGGATACCAGTCTGGAAAAACATGTCCTAAAGAGAAACGTGGCCCTGAAAACCACAACCAATGCACAAGGCTCACGTGGAGATCCTGGCAGCGTTACCTCTTCAGGTCGCCAGTTGATGCTGTGAAGATCCTGCATCCGGTGCTCCACGTCCTCCAAATGTCCAATCCGACGGGCTCGACATGTTGACCTCTAAACAACTTGAGGCGCCGCCGGGGAAAACATGGCGACTCGACAACGGAGGAGAAACAAGAACCCCCAACTAGGTCCTCCAGTAAAGAGGTTAGAATAAGAGTACCCTTTTTTCTGCAGTCTATTTCAGTAGGGGAACCCTCCCCCCAAAAAGAAACGGCAAAAGGGCACGATCCTGGGGGACCTAGCCAAAAGCGGCTCGGAGAAAAGGGCGATTGCCCAACATGCGGCGATTGCCCCTGGGTATGAGGAGCTTCTGGGCCAAGGCTCCGGGAAAATTTGTGTCCCTCTTCATCGGCTGGATCCGATCCGATCTTTGCTGCTGGAACAGCGGAAAGGATTTGCAAATCCCTTCGCAACCTCGATTCCTCAATGGATTGACCAAAACGAAAAACCTCAGCGGATTGGCAAAAAACAAAAACCTCAGTGGATTGACCAACAACAAACACTAGTTTGTGTTCTTTGCCGCTTAAAATGGTTCGTCTTCCAAAAACGTGACTCAAGTCCAAGTCAGTGAGCGACGCATTCGCGCCTGAAGGTCCCCACGGAAGTCGGGCTGCAGCAGCGCCGCGCCGACGGCGCTCGGCGCGCCGCCGCGTTCGGAGCGCATGACCAAGACCGGTGACCTCGAGGGGTCCGAAACCAACAAGCGCCCGACCTGAAAACATCGAGGCTGAGGGGAAAACCAACTCTTCCCCTGAGCAAAGTCTAACCTTTGTAAAACGTAAATTTAACGGAAAGCCATGTGTTTCCAAAAGGTCTAGAGCCACACCAAAGAGCGATGTTCTTTCACCAGCGTGAATCAGTGGCCACCTAGTTGGCGCTTTGGATTGATGGTCTGGAGGTTGGGAGGAGCTTCCTCCAGGGCCCTGCCAGAACCATGAGTTCGAATCACCAAGCAACCAATCCAAACTACCAACTGGAGGTACCCTGACTCAAAGAGTCAGCTTCCCTCACATTAGATTTGTGGTTTGGAGGTGCTCCGGGAGTGTTTACTTACCCTCCACAACAGTGTCCTTTAGGCCTTTAGGGCAAATAGATGGCCCTGGTAGATGATTAAACCACCAGGTAAACCATGAATCACCATCTACATGTCTACCAAAACAACCAAAAAGGACACCTACTGCAGGCTCCACAAGTTGTGGGGTTGCAATCCCCAAAACGCGGCGACAAGCACATTTCGCCAAACGCGGCGACGTTTGGTGCGAGGCGCCAGCCGGTGACCTCCAGGCACCTGGAGATCACCAAGCCAGCGCCCTCGTCCAAGCCCAGGCACCAAAGCCCGGGGAAGCACTGCGCCATCTCCTTCGGCTTTCCGCTCCCTTGCTTAAAAGTTTGACCTTTAGTGGTTCAATGGAAAACCCATTAGTTGGCAAAAAGCTAAAGTCCTAGCATCCAAGCAAAAGGCGCCAAAGTGAAATGGGCGGCTCGTGTGGGTTTTAATTGGTACTTGGGACCCCCTCCTTTCGCGGCGCAAGGAAACTCAACTGAAAGTTGCCAACAAATGTTGCATTGACAAAAAACGCCAACGGAGGAATATAGAGTCCCCTGTTCATGTGGCGTTCCCTTTCGTATTTGCTTGGAGGGAAACCAGAAGGAATCCCCCTGTGCTTGATATGCCCTTGACACATATCCAGTTTTGGATTCAGGAAGTGCTCTTTCTGTGAAAATGCAACATGGGGTGTGGCTGAGGGTAAAACTGGTATGAACCCGTCGCTTGGAGCGGGCTACTAGTGTCCTGTATGTACATACTGGTATGAACCCCTGGTGGTTGGACGTGTACATATGCAACTTTGGTAGTGGGTGTATAGTGGTTGTAACCCTCTGCGGGTGGTTTGGGGTGACTGTGGTTTACTCCCCTGCAGATTAATATGAATCACGACAAGCCATCAGTGTAAGAGTATTTGCACCACCTTTCTGAGTTCCATGTTCACCTGGAGAGTATGTTGTTGAAAAGTGGTGCACCAGTTGTGATTTCTCCAAATTTTCCATGAGATCCCCAGGAAATATCCGTTTGCTTTCAAGCCCAGAGCAAACTGCGGGGGTTCGTTCTGATAAGCTGTCTTATCAACAACAGAATTCTAGTTTTGATTTTGGTCTGGTGAAAAGGCTTCTTGCCAGGAACGGCGAAGCTGCGTCTTTTGAGAAACCCCGGAACGGACGCGAGATCAAACAAAACCTTCAAATGCGCGGACCTCCATCGAGCCATGTCTGAGATGCTTCGTCAAATTTTGCCCCCGGAGCTGCCTCAGACAGGTGACCCGCTTTGACGAAAATTGCACAAGGGACGTGTGGTTGACCAAACCCCGCCCCTAGGGCAGGCCTTCTGAAAACCCACTCATTTGAACGACTCCTCAAAGGAAAGGCAAACCAAAGGGGCCCCAAATCAAAGGCAATAAGCGGGGACCTTCACTCTGCATGTGCGCTAACCACTCGACTCGATGGAAGACTGCAAAGGAAAGATAACCACCTAAAAGAGAGTTTCCCATTCAGGGAAGCATGCGTCCTCTTCCCTCATCTATCGAATCGTTCCGAATCTGTTTGATGCCTAAAATGCAACATGAGGAAGAGGAAGCAGGTAGCCAAAGACCATCCAACTTGGGGGCGGGGTTCAGTCATTAACAACCCCTCAATAGTCAGTGTATGCAAGCTAACCAAACGGCACCACACACAAGCACGCGATAACTCTTTTATCCGAGCAGTGTGTTGGTGCCAGGGACTCATCTTCCCCTGTCAGATGTCAAAGGCTGGGTGGGCCCCATGGGCCACCCAACTCACAATCTCAAAAACTGAAGAACGGGTGTGCAGACTGATAGCGCCCGCCCCTGAGCCGGGGCCCGGGGCACCCAGGCCACAGGGGGGTCTGCCACCAGGGGAAGTGAGTCACCCACCGGCTCCGGTCACGGGAGCATGGGTGGGCCCACGCTAAGATCAAATGCATCTCCATTCAGGAGACGCGGGAGAAAAACGAACTCCTCGCAGAGTTCCTGTTTGGGGACCCTGTGCAAAGGGTCGAACCCAGAGAAATCTGGGTGCGTCAGCTCATCAGCCCATTGATTGAATTCACGGGGCACGTGGTTGGCCGCCAGCGAGCAGCCATGGGTGTGGAGCAGGAAGACCAGCTCCATCAGGATCGCCGCCGTGTAGGGCTTCTTGGATCCAAGGTTGAGCATCGCCATGACGTTGCCCTGATTGTCACTGCCCACCGGGAGTCGGACCCGGGAGGACAGAGGGCCTTGGTGCGTGAGGATCATGTTACAGAGGAAGAGCGTGCCCAGCATTTCCAGAGCCGCAATCCTCCGCTTGGGATCCCCATTCTTGAATGCCCAAGGGTACTCCTCCACGTGGATCTGCTCGTGGAACCAGTACACCTCCTTCTTTTCCGGCTCCACTTTGTTGGAGCACCAACCTCCCACAAATGCCAGTCCTTCGTCCGAGGCGCTAGCATCGCTGCAACCCCACCAAGAGGACTTCGGCAAGTAAGGGGAGTACTGGACGAAGGGCGTGTTGAAGAGGAACCGCAGCATGAACGCCAGCATCCTGACCACCTTGGGGGGTTTCCCCACCGTGGTGGTGGCCATCTTCCAGGCCCAAAGTGGCTGGAGCATCGACTTCGCCAGCGGACATGCAGCAGTCGCCCATTGAATGCGACCCAGGGCCTTCTCGATGTCCTTTGAGTGCGTCGCCTGCCCTTCCACCATGGTCTGCAAAACCTCCATAACCAGGATGTGTTTCTTGGCGGCCATGAGAACCTGCGGGATGTTCGGGTGGACCACGAAACCCAGCCACGTGTTAACCTCCGCCAAATGCGTCTTCTTCCAGCTAAGCGGGGTGCCCAAGGCCAGGAGTGTTGCCAGCAGCGCCACCGCCAAGTTTACTGCCCCCTCGCTTCGAAGCAGCCACAGGAAGTCATCGACAAAGACGAAGTTCCAATCCACTTGAGGGAAAAGTGCATAGAGGAGCCTGAGTAGAAGGGCTGCCAGGCGTCCCCAGTAGGATTGGTGGGCCTTGGTGACGTCCGCCTTCAGCAGCACCCACCTGGTGCCCGGCTCCGGCCATAGCCAGCCCCCAGGTGGAGGTTTGACGACCTCCCTCTCAGAACCAGGGGCACCCTGAGAGGGGGGTCCCTCCGCAGCTGCCGCATGTAGCCAATGAAGAGCTTGTACCCCGGAGCCGTCGTCCTTTCCACCGTCTGGTTCCTGATGGTGTCATTGGCCCCGCCCACCGAGCCATCGTAGATGGTGCGGATCTTGTCCCCCTCGTCGATGCCCGCTAGGGGGCCGGGACAAAGGTCCTCAATTTCGCAGCCACAGCGCGATGCTGCCTCCACCTTAGTGAAGGGGCCCTCTACCATGCCCATGGGGACCTCCTCCAGGAATGTGCCCCGGATGAGCTCGCTGGCTCCTCCCCTTTCAGCTCCTTCTTGAGTGGCCAGATGCCCGGCGAGGTCAGGGGTGGGTCCGTGACCCCCAGTGGGACCCCTTGCTCCAGATCCCGGGGAAACTGGTGGTCGGGGTCCTGAATGTTCAGCGCCACGCTGTGCAAGATGTCCAGGAAGAAGGGTTGGCCGTCAGCTGGTCGGCCTGCCCCCGGCGCCAGAATCTCCCTGATATCCTCCAGCAGGTTCTCCGGGAAATGGCGAAGTGAGGACACAGATCTTGGCCCCCATCGCTGCTGCTTTGGACAGCCAGGCCAGCCGTCCCAACGAGGGCTTTCCCCCTCCGTCCCTTAGGGGGCGCTGTTTGAATGCCATCTGGAGGTACATGACCTTGTCGGAGAGATTTGGGTCGTGCGTGATCGGCAGGATGGTGGGCCGATCCGAGATTTCCATGCCAGGGGAAAGAGTTCCCCCCCGAAGTTCGTCCGTCTCGCCAGTCCTCTGCGTCGGTGTCCGGACCTCCGGTTGTCCGAGGCCGAGACCGGAAGTGAGCCCAAGGTTAGTCCCGCCAACGCTTGTTGGCCAGCCTTCAACCTCCGGGACTGGCGCTTGTTGTCCCCCGGCGTGCTGGGAGAAGGTTCCCTCTGCCGCCTCGGGGGGGTCGTTGGGTGCGCCTGGGGCACTGTGCCCCCCGGCCTCAGCGCCTCCAGGACGGGTCCCGCTCGGCAAAGGATGGCCGCTGCGAGACCCTGCATCATCTGCTCTGGATACCGGCTGAGGTCACTGGAGTTGAGCTTCCTGGGGTGAGCCCCGTGGTTGCACCGCAGATCATGCCAATGGTGAAGGGGAAGGTCCGTTGACAATGTCGTGGACTTCACTACCACCTGGCCCAGGCGGCATTCGTCAAACTTGATGAGGGAGTGGTGGAGTGCGTTCGCCCATTGAATGTAGGCCCGTGTGACCCAGATCGATGAGCACCTCGCTGCGCTCGGGCTCTTGCTGCACTCCATTGGGTCCATTGGGTGCTCCAAGAATGAGGAACCCACCTGCGGGACCGTTAGCTGACCTAGCCCCTTGTAGGCCAGCGAGGTCAGGTACATCTGTCGGAGCATGAGCACGCTGTCATTGTCCGTGTCCTCCATAACCCGGGGCTCCAGGTCCTCTAAGCCCCACAGGGTCTGCTCCGCTCTGCCTCTCACCGGCGGGCCACCCGGTTTGGGGAACCATCTGAGGATGCTCCACGTCCTGCAGTTGGGGCCGCCCCCCACAAAGGCGACCTTGCCCGCCATGGCCATGGAGCACATCGTAGAGTAAGGCTCATCTCCCAGCATGTCCTGCCCAAGGTCTCCACCCTTTCGCCTGATGTCCACCGCCCAAATGTACTCCGAGAAGGCCGGGTTGTAGGCATGGAGGTAAGCATCCAGGGCCCCCGCATCATCCTTCCCAGCGTACAGCAGGATGAGGGACGGCTTTGACGACTCCGGCACCGGACGTGGCGTCCACCTTAGTCTGAGCCTCAGTCTTTCCGGGATGTCCTGCATCCATGGGAAGGTGGGGCTTGCCCCCCCTAGGGATTCCGTGTGTCCTTTGTCTGACCCTCCCGTCATCTGTCCCTGGGCTTGCTGCTTGCCTGGCGGTTCTTCCCGCCCTTGGAACGCCCCTTGCCGGGCGGATCCTCACCTCTGGGTCTCTCTGGGGGGTCTTCCCACTGCCTCGGTGGGTGCGGGGGAAAGGGATGCTTCCGCCCTTCTGGAGTGCCCTGGCTGGGTCCGCTCCTCTTCCTCGGTGGAGGGGCTTCCGGGGCCGGTGGCACCCTGGAGAAGTCCCCTCCCACCTGAGGCCGTCCTGGCCTCCCCCGCTCTGTCTGCCTTCCGCTGTACTCTTGCACTGGTGGCCTGTGGTCCCAACGGAGACCAGGAAGCCACGGGGCCTATGGCACCCTGAGCGGCCTCCTGTCACTTGGGAAGGTGTGGGCATGCCTGTGGCACATGCTTCGATGGGGGGGCATCGCACACCCACCCATCCTTCCTGACCGGGCAGTTGCGGGATCGGCCGCATGATCCCGAACACTTGTTGTGGAGGTGGTGATCTCTGCAGTACGCCACCCCTTAGTGGTCCGGCCATGGAACCGAGGGGGTGTTGGGGGACTTCCCCTTGCCGCCCTTGCCCTTCGGC
The DNA here is from genome assembly GCA_963377175.1 of Effrenium voratum. Classification (NCBI taxonomy): domain Eukaryota; class Dinophyceae; order Suessiales; family Symbiodiniaceae; genus Effrenium; species Effrenium voratum. Next base: position 785,348 of record CAUJNA010002480.1, on the reverse strand, counting down.
TTGGACCGGGAGGGCCAGGAACCTTTCCCCCCTTCTCCCACTGAGTCTGCCACACCTTGGGTGCCTTGCTCTTGCTCTTCCCCTTCCGGCGCCCTGTTGAGGTGCTCATAGACCTCCCGTTGCCAGAAGAGGAAGTCGCCCCTGATATTCTTGAGGGCATCGGAGAGAGTGGTGCCCTGGTGCACCATCTCGTGGATCTTGCACCATGCATTGCGCTCTGCGAACAGCAAGGTGGTGTCGCTCGGGGGAGGCTTCCTGCCGGCGATGTCTTCCCCATAGAACCAGGCATACCAATCATCCAGCTCCTCCTTGGTGACCCTCAGGTTACCAAACTGTGGCAGTGCTGCCGTGCACATCAGGAGCGTCGTCCTGAAGGTTAGGTGCAATCGTTCCAGCTGGCGCCGGGATGTAGGGTGGCTCCTCACCTCTTCTTCATCCTCCCTGTCCCAGCCGTCCACCGTGATCTTCTTGTGGGTGGATGAGGGGCGTTCCCCTTCTTCCGGGAGCGCGCTCACGATGTGTTTTGCCGGGATGTAGCCCAGCTCACCCTTGGCAATCATGCGCCACTGCTTCTTGAGGTAGCCATCACTCCCTTGGAACTCCAACCTCGGCTTCGGGGTCCCATGCGTGGCCACGTAAGCATCCTCCAGCTGGCGCCTGTCACACAGGACCTCCAAGGGCGCCTTTGTCGGGCCCGCCTGGCCCGCCGGGTGATCACCTTGGTTGCCCCCCCGGACCAAGTTGGCTGCCACCCGAACTGCCTGAAGGAGGCGCATCGCCGTGAAGGCCGAGGTCTGGGCGTTGAACCCGTTCTCCCCATCCCGGAATCCCAGGTCCCGGGGACCATTCTCCCTAGCCGCCGCCGGGGTGTCCCAGCGATCCGCCAGGTCTTCCACCGTGACGTATCCCGATGCGCCCAGAGCCGCCTGGGTGGCCCAGGGGATTTCCTTTCCCACCAGGATGGCCGCCAGTGGCTTGTGCAACTTTGCCACGTCCTCCTTGAACTCCGCTGGGACCTCCTCCGGTGGTTTGGCCGCCATGACCTCCGACCTTGGTGTGGGTGGGTGGGTTTTTCACACAAATTGGGTTCAAAGAACCCAGGGCAAAGCTTGAGCCAAAATGGCATGCGCCATTATGGTCAAGCATTGCCAACACAGTTCATGTTTCCACATGCGTTTCAACATTAACAAAGTGTATGCAAGCTAACCAAACGGCACCACACACAAGCACGCGATAACTCTTTTATCCGAGCAGTGTGTTGGTGCCAGGGACTCATCTTCCCCTGTCAGATGACAAAGGCTGGGTGGGCCCCATGGGCCACCCAACTCACAATCTCAAAAACTGAAGAACGGGTGTGCAGACTGATAGCGCCATTTCCGAAGGACAGTCTGGCACACCCGCCATTTCCGAAGGATGCCAGTCTGTGCTGAGGGCCCTGGCCAGGGCCCTGCTCCGGGCCTCCCATCCCCTTGGTCGCCAGGGCCGGGGGCACCTAGGCTGCCAACGGTAGGGCCACCACCTCGGTCTCCGACTGGGTGTCCACCGAGTCATCCGTTTCAGAGCCCGAGTCCGCCGAGGAGTCCGAGTCCTCCTGCAGTGTGGGGACCTCCGCAGGTTCCAGTGCCCAGTCCGCCGGGAAGCCATACCTCTTGAAGCAACGTTCGCACTTGCCATAGGCCTCCTGCTCCGTCATGTAGTCCAGCACCGAGAGCTCCTGGATCTTAGAAGCCGCCGGTCGCCAACCACACCCCACAGCCGTGCCTTCGACATTCAGCAGGTGGATTCTGGACTGGCCGGCGTTGCCTGTGCGTTTGACCGCCGCCACCACCCGAAGGGGGAGGTCCGGGGTGGCGGGAAACAGGTCCTTAGCCTTCACTGGTGTGTCCTCGGGTCCGTGTTCCACCACTGACCATGAGCGTCGATGGCGCGCTCCCTGAGGGTACCGAGGGGGATGCCTCCCCTTCCCTCTCGGTTTGGTCCCCGCGGCCCTCCGTCCGTGATGTCCACTGCTGGCGGCGGGAGCGGGTCCGCCCAGTCCGGGTGATTCAAGTCCTCCCTGCGTTCCCTGCCTGGCCCGAGGTTCAGGTTGCGGACCTTCTGCGCTACCTGGCCCCAAATCTCCACAACCACGTTGCGCTTCTCCCGCACGTAGACATCTGCTGTGCTCTCCGTGAGCCAGTTGCCCAGGTACATGCGGCGCTCCCGGGGGATCCCCATCTGGAAGGCGCAGTCCGGGATGAACACTCGGAACAAGTGCCACGACAGCGGCTTCACCAACCCCGGGGTGACACCCCGACGAAGAATAGCATCCTTGAGCCATCTCAGAGCCCTTTCCGGTGTGGAAGGCCTCGGGATCAGCCCTGCAAAGTCTTTGCTCACCGTCGGGAGCAAGTAGTCCATGTCCTGGAATGCCTCCTCGGATACCAACCGCCTTACCGAGGCCACCCAGGTAGTCCACCAGGGGATCCCCGTGAAGCTGTACTTCGGAGCAATCAAGGGGACTGGATTGCGGTTGATTCGTGCTGCTGAGACCGTCTTGGTCTGCCAGGCCTTCAGCTCCACAGTGTTGCTGGTGTGGATAAGGTCCTTGGGGTGAACATGCTGGAGGTCATTGAAACGAGCGCTGCACCCAACCTGGAACCGGGCGAAAGCGTCCAGCACCTCGTGTCTGCTCCTCCCCGGGGCCGCCTGCGTACCGGGGCCGGTGGCACCCTGGTGATCGTAGCCGGCCCCCTCCTCCAGGGCCCATATGACCTCTTTGCTGGGGACCACCGCCTTACGCTGTGGCCTGTCCGTGAGCGCCTCTTCCAATGAGCTCTTCTTGGACTTGAGGCGATGGAGCTCATCTATCTTCAGCAATCCGAAGGTCTTGGAGAACCAAGAGAGCGGACATGTCGCTCCTGCCATGGAATCACGGTGAAGCCTCTCTTGCGGAGACTCTCGTAGACCAGGCAGTGTTGCCTGAGCGTACGGAACCTGCTGTCCCCCAAGAGGTCCAATGCCTCCTTGCGGAAGTCCTCCCCCAGGATGTCCTGCATGTGTGCGATGTGCTCCGCAAAGGGGGCGAAGTGGGCAAGGAGCCGTTCCGCCCATTTTCCGCGCATATGGAGTTCCAGTGCTCGCTGGGTCGTGGGCTCCATTTCCCTGATCTTCCCGGGCCGCCAGTGCCTCCACTTCAGAAGCTCCGGCTGTTGGAGTGGGGGTGGGTCATCTCGCGAGAACCACCTCAGTTGGTCCTGGCGGTCCCATTCATTCTCCAGCGGGGAAAAGTTCTCGCTCGGCTTGCCATCCGCCGCCGCCATGAGGAGGAACCATAGGCTATCCCAAAGGTCGGCCAGGTCCGCCGCGGACAGAGGCTGGGGAAGCCTGCCCGCCGCCGACGCCACCAGGCCGTTGAAGTAGTCCGTCGGTACCACTTGGTCGTCTTGGCCTACCGGAATGCCCGAGAGTTCCAGGAGCTGGGCGAAGCGGATGGCCGGCTCCCCGCCCAGCTGCCTCCCCTCCTCCGCCGTGCCATGGCGCAGGCACATCAGGACCAACAGCTCCCCGTCCGTCTGTCTCGGGGAGAAGGACTCATCCGCCAACGTGTCCCACAGGACCCTTGGAATGCGGTCCCAAAGACGAGTGTAAGGCGGGCGCAAAAGAAACTTTGTAGAGACCCTAGCCATGGTGAAAACGGGGGGTTCGAGCCTCCTATCGAACGGCCGGGACCCAACCGCGGCACACTGCATGCATGTTCCGACCACGCAGGATGCCGAGTGCAAATGGGGCAGGCAGGCCACATGCATCAACCCCCGGAAATCCCCAAAAAAAACACGGAGGGGGGGAAGACCAACCCGACGGGGGATTCCCCAAAACCCCCAAGGGGACCTCATGGAACCCAGAGTCAGCCGCAGCCACTTTCTCCAAACTGTGGCCGATATGGCCCGTCCTTGGGGCAGCCAATGCGTGCAGCCTCCAGATCGAGGCAAACCGGCTGTCGTGACGTGTTGAACAGGGGGGAAACCATGGTGAAAATAGAACCCAAAAGGAGACACCCTTACTCCTCCCCCCACCCGAGACGGGGCCAGAGGCACCCAAGTCCCGGCGGGAAGAGATCACACGACTCCACATCCAAAAGGGTTGTGAGACACGACCTAGCGGCTCTCACCCTTCAAGATCGCCTCCTTTGCCACCGAGTGGATGGCCGCCAACCCTGACTTCTCCGGGTTGCTCAAAATGACCGACCACAAGGCAGTGGAGACATCCCCCAGGCCATTCGAGGAGCTGAAGCGCATGCGCGGGGTGCTCGCGTCGCCCAGGACTAGCCGCTCGTCCCTGGGAGGCTCCGTCGGCTCCACCCTCTTGTAGAACTCCATCCTGTCCCGGATCCACTGATTATATAGCTGCTCCGGGGGCTCGTCCATCACCAGCTGCAAGCATGTGGCCTTGTCTTTGTGCCACCCCGTGATCTGGAGCAGCCTGGTCCCCCCGCGGCTCGCCCTCCAGAAGCCCTTGCAAAACCTGCACATGTAGCCCCCGGTGGTCTTGAACTTCTCCTTGCCCACCACTTCCCAGGCGCTGATGCTGGGCAAGACCAGGCCGCACTCCACGGAGGCCCAAAACACGTGCTTCGTCTCCTTGGGGAAGTACTTCCGGCCCGCGACCGCCGTGACCGTGGACGTGGTGATGGGCGGGTACCGCCTGGTGCCCTGGTCCGGTGTGCGGAGCGTGGTGTCCGCCCCCCCCAGAACCTTGGCCTTGGGGTCCGATTCCTTGGCCGCTCCTCCCCTGGGGCCAGAGGCACCCAAGGGGGGGGAGCAACCCAGCTGCCGGATGAGGTCCTGGGAGTAGCCCAACCTGTCGTACAAGGCCCCCGCCGCCTATTGCGGGACCTGCTCGACCCAGTCGTGGACCACGTTGCAACGCCAGTTGACCTTCACCTCCACCATGGAGGACTTGCTCAGGCCCGACACCAACTTGGTGTAGACCGAGTCGAAAGCCCTCAGCGATGACAGCGGAAGGGTGATTCGCTCGTCGCAGACCGCCCTGAAACGCAGCGCCTCCTTGCTGTCGTGGACGGGGGCCACTGGGATCTCCATCACCGGCAACGGGCAGTTACGATGAAATTCTTGGCCGCCAGAAACGTCCCCATCTCCTTGAAGATGTAGCTCCATTCCGCCTTGCTGCGCGGCTTGGGGATGCCCAGGCTCTCCAGGAAGGGCACCGCCTCCTTCCTCATCTGGAGGATGTTGCCCATCCACTTGTCCGAGGTCGAGCCCTCCGCATTGCGGCCCCGGCGCTGCGTCTTCACGATCAGCGGGAAAGTGGTCCAGGCCGAGTAGATGTACTTGAAAGTGAACCTGTGGGCGTACACCCCCGTCAGGCTCGGCAGGTCCCACGTTCTCGTCTGCCTGGTCCAAAACACCCCATCACCTTTTGCCCAGAAGATCCCCACCACCTGCTCCGGCGCCGGGCGCTCGCCCCGGTTCACCTGCGCTCGGATCTCCAAGGCCGTGTAGATGACTGGGTCGATGTGGTCCTGCTCGCACGTGAGTGGGTGAGTCCTGCGCTCCAGGGCCAGGAGCTCCTCCGGCGTGAGCTTGAATTGCTGGTCCGCGCCCTTGGGGATCTCACCGCTTGAGTGCTTCTTCCAGATCCCCCCAAACATCCGTAGCTCCCCCTGGTGCCTCTTCATCGCCCAGAGGAGCAGGGACAGCTTGCCCTCCTCCGAGTCCAGGTCCTGCTGTGACATTGGCTGGTCCCCCCCGGGGCCAGTGGCACCCTTGGGGGCCGGTGTCGCCAGATCGGGCATCTCCTCCAGCAGCGCCTCCTGGTGCCATAGGGTTCTGCGACTCTCTGAGCCTCCTGATGTAGGGGACATACTTCTCCTTGATGTCTCCCACGTTGGGGATGTCCTCGGGGTCATCCAGCTCCAGGGGGCAGAATAGCCCCCTCTCCAGTGCCTGCCTGAGATCATCTGGCCACGCCGACACTTCCAAGGGCTTGAGAGTGTGGTTAAGCATCCATGCCTGGTTGGTGTCCTGGGTGCGCTTGTTCGCCTCCTGAGCCTCCTGAATGGAGCCCATCGCCTCAGCCAGTGCCTGGCTGGCGTCAACGCCCTTCCCCTCCAGGTACTGGTCTCGCAGCTTGGTCCAGGTTGACCTTCCTGAGGGCACGGGCTCCCTCATTGGCCACCTCCTCTGACGGCAGGGCCTGCATGCCCTCCTGGAGAGGCGCCAGGATAGCCATCTCATTGTCCAGCATCTCCTCCGTGACCAACTCCTTGTGCCTCCGCCCGCCTTATGCAGCTCCTCCTTCTTCCGGATCGCCTGGTCCACCTGGGGGTGGTAGAGCTGGAAGCTCTGAGCCTCCGCCTCCTTCAGGGACCGCTGCACTTTGACCTTGATCTCCTGGCATTCCCGGACCTTCAACGCCTCGTCGTCCGCCTCCATGGACAGGATCTCCTGCCGGATGTCCACCCGCCTGTTGAGCGGGACCACGTCTGCCATGGTGATCTCCTCTGCCGTGTCCGTTTTCGGAGGAGCTCTCCCCAGGACCGTGCCGTCCACCAGGTTGCGGTCCGCCTGTGCCCGGGTACCACCGGGGCCAGCGGCACCCAGGCTTCCCCCTTTCCGCTGCTGGATCCAGGTCGGCTTGCCCTCCACAATGAGCAGGTTGTAAGTGATGCCGTCCGCCTCATAGGTAGCCGAGGGTGCCTGGAAGGGGACGAACTCCTTGCCTGGGCAGACCCAGCACTGCTTGGCTGCCTCCGGCCACCCCGTGCCGCATGCTTTGCACATGAACTTGTAATCTGAGTGGCCTGCATCGAGTCTGTGCATCCGCTGGGTGCCAATGCACGCCTTGTTCCTCTGGAACTGTGAGGCCCAGACCTCCTCCTGCCGGATCTGGATCTTCATCGGAACATAGGCCTCCAGGATACGAATCACCAGGTCCTCCGTGAGATTCTTCCCGACAAACTTGTGGAACAGGGAGACCGCCTCCTCCACCGTGACGTCCCTCAGCAACGTGGCCGCCGATGCCGGAAGGACCGGGAAAAGGTCTGGGAGGTCCACTAACTTGAAGTAGCCGGGACGGCCCTCCACCGGCACCAGGGAGACCGGTTTGTTCAGGTCTTCTGGGAAGCCGCCACGAAACCCTTCAGCCTCTTCGTGGGTGGTGTCTGTGCCTCTTCCAGTGGAGTAGCCCGCTCCGTGGCGTCCGCATCTTCCATGTCCTTGTCCTCCTCCTCGGCAGGGCCAGGGGCACCCAAGCCGGAAGTCGGTGTGGCAAACGCCACACGGAGGCGCTCCAGTGCACTGGAGAGGTCGTTCATCACGTCGGTAGCCGAAGCCGATGGGGGGGCCTCGGGCTCGTCCAACACCAGGCCGGCCGCCACTGCCGCCTCGCGTGTGCGAATTTCCTGGGCCTCCTGGCTGGCCATTTCCACCTCCTCCGCGGTGAGCGTCTGGTCCTCAATCAGCTCGAAGGAGGTTGCCGAGGTTGCCGAGGAAGCCATTGCTTGATCGGGGTTAGTTCGGGGGTGTTCAAACTCAAATCTTTTTCACGCAAATTGGGTTCAAAGAACCCAGGGCAAAGCTTGAGCCAAAATGGCATGCGCCATTATGGTCAAGCATTGCAAACACAGTTCATGTTTCCACATGCGTTTCAACATTAACAAAATATCTGGCTGATGCACAAGAGGGTGTCCCACTCAAAGAGGGAATCTGTCATTTTCTGGGGGGACAACCATCTTCCAGCAGGTTGCTTCATTCATCGGCATTCTTGGAGGCACACCCATCTTCCCCCGCCCCTTTCGGCAACCCGCTCCGCTAAACGCTGCTGTCGACCTTTGCGAAGCAGATGCGTCAGCACACAGGCGCCTGACCCACAGGAACAGTCTGCGCACCGTAAAGAACCAACACTTAAACCGTACAACCCAAAAGCCACCTGAGTGACAATGAAAACCGATCGGCACCAAAATGGTCGGGACCCAGAAGCAAGTAAAGAAACCGTACACCTTCATAGGCTATCTAAGTTTCAGGGCAATGTTGCCCTTAAACTTAGATAAATCATAGGCCTCCAAGAAGTCGGATGGGGGCCCAAGTCGGATGATCGGACCATGCTTGGCAATCACAAGAAGCATCAAAACAGGTCAAACACGAAAAGGGGAAGTATAAAGTGGTGGGCCCCCCCTTTAAGTTGCAAATTTAAAGGGAAAGGAAAGGAAACTGTGATTTTGAGGTACCTAAAACAAGATACGTGCACTCATATAGAGGTGCGAGATTGACGGGGGGTGGCTTCGGGGCTTCACGGCGGGGAATGTTTCCGAGCACCCAGAACCTACTTGGTACACCCTGAGGCGCCACTACTGCTTTCTTTTTAGCTGGAAAGGTGGATATCGCCACAGACAAGAAGCCAAGGCTCATGGGAACTTAGCTCAAGTTACACGTCGGCACCTTGTTGGACTTTAAAAGTTTAAGAAAAGCACCTTGGGATGGCCACTGGACTGCCTGATTCCGGCTCTCTTTTCCCCTAGCAAACGCACTCCAGAAGACACTCATTTTAAAGCTGGGCTGTCCGTTTTGCAGACCCGCCAAACGCTAACTTCTCGTTCTTTTAACTGGACGCCCCCACGAACCCCTACTAAACCTCAGGAACCGGGCGGCCGGGAACCGCCGATTGGCACCTCGAAGGAGGTCGAGGCCCTCGAAGATCTCGTCGAAGTTGGGGCAGATGGCGCCTCAAAATTCGTGAGACCAAGGCGGACACCAAAGGAAGACAAGACGGAAGCCAAAACATGGGGAGGAAACATCTATGGGGATAGTTAGAATGCACATACATGTAAGGAAGAACCAAGGAGTGGGCAAATCATGGGTAGACTTAAGGCTTCTGAGGCAAATCAAGTCGTGCCAGCCACAAGATCTAGGCCTGAAGCGGGGCTCCTTGTAGATTCGCGGGCAGAAAGGGAACCAAGCCAGTGAACCAATGAGAAAACACACACACACACACAGAAGAACGCAACACGGAAACAAATCAAAGAAAACAGCAGGACACCTAAATAACATCACCCAACACACATACCGAGACACATCAATAAGACAACAAGACACAGGTATACATATATATATATATATATACACAAACACTAAGCAACAAAAGACCCCAACACACTCGCGCGTGCGCGCACGCACGCACGCACGTACGCACGCACACGCACACACGCACAGACACAGACACTGACACACACACACACACACACAGAGACACAAAGACACAGAGACACAAACACAGACACACACGCAGACGCAGACGCAGATGCAGACGCAGATGCAGACGCAGATGCAGACGCAGATGCAGACGCAGATGCAGACGCAGACTCAGACTCAAACCAACATACTCACAAACAAAGCAAACAAACAAATAAACAAACAACAGAGCACCCAAACGCACAAACAACTAACCAAGCAAGCAAACAAACAAACAAACGGCCAAGCAACAAACCAAGAAATCAACACCAGATCGCCACGCTACCGAGGCGCACAGCAAAGACGCCCCGGCCGCAGCACCGCCGAGGGCGCCGCTGCGCTTCAAAAGGCGCTGCAGCGATGTTTGGAGCTGCGAGCCGTGCAGCAAGCCACGGAACCGGGACTGGTCCCCGCCTGCGGCTTGCTGCGATTGGCAAGCGGGGGGCAAGCAAGCTGGGTGTTTAACCAAACTCAGGGAAGGTTGCAACCATCTGGGGTATCTGGGGAAAGTGGGGTTATCTAATGGTTCTCTCTTTCTAGCGGTTCTCTCAATTGGTTCTCTCCATTTCACACTCAAGGCCCCATCGCCATCCATACTAACCCCAAGTAGCAGGTCTTTTGACCATGGCACATGTTAATGCTTTCAGCAAGATCGTGAAAAGATCAACCAGGGATCCTGGAGTTGCGCGGACGCCTGAATTCGCGATGCACTTCCCCGTTGAAAGGCCCTGCTAAGAATCCTCGACATGGAGTCAGATGGGATTGAGAGTACTCACTTCGCAAGGAGGGTTCTTGCAAAAAGTGCAAGAGTGAGTGATCCATTGCAGAAGCCTGCCATTCAACAATGGTCATCCGCATGAATGTAGATTTATGTCAGACAATATTAAAATAAAACATACAATAGTCACTAATAGTGACTAGCTAGCACTTTCAGGCTGCTATAGCTTGTGCTGAGTGGCAGCTAATCTGTACGTGAAAACTGTCCACGCACTGTTGGATTTCACACTTACACAACCCCGTAAAACATGGTAACGGCGCTTGTAGGCCCCAAGCGCTGCCGACAAGTCTTTCAAGGCACGACCAAGTCTGAAAAGTGACAACAGTCCCGGCGGCTTTTGGGCGCCACCACCTAACACATCACCTTACCAGAAGGAAACTCATTCTAAAATGACCCAACAGCGTAAAGACCTCCCTTGCCCCGGGTCACTGTCCCCTCGCTCCCTGTATGTTGCATCCCCGTTACAAAAACCAATGCCCTGGTTCACTGGTGCAACGGTCAATTTCCACAAATGGAAGGAAGCTCATTCTCCAAAAGCTGCAAGGTGAGACATGTCGGACATTGGCCACGCCCATGCCATTAACCCCGAGACGACACGGTACCTCAAAACAGAACCACCTCCCCCCGCCGCCCATTTTGGGTATACATAACTGGGTGGCTTCCGTTTGTTCTCTCCTCGTCTTCCGCAACCTATTTACCAATTACAGAACTCTTGGTCGCCCCGGAATGGCTCGTCAAAAGCTACCATTTGTATACCCAAAGTCCGGATCCCTTCCAAGCAGCAACCAGTGGGTGGGCACAATCCTGCACCAGCTGGGAGGGATGGAACACTGGTAAATGCCAAAATACACCACTTGCCAGCTGCCGGAATTTGTCCACAGCCCTTGCGAAGCAAGCTGCCGGTGAACCACACGCACTGGGCCGCGTCGATGACAGCCACCAGCTGCGGGGAGTCCTCGGATCTCAGTCCAGAGCCATAGCCATGTGGACGAAATCCTCCTTGAAACCATGAGAACCAGCTAGGTCCTCCAGTAGAGCGGATAGAATAAGGGTTCCCGATGTGTTTGTCTTCTTCTGTAGTCTATTTTAGTAGGGGACCCCTCCCCAAAGAAAGGGGAAAAGGGGGACCTGGCCATGGTTGTGGGATTCTGCAGGGGAATCAACAGCAACCAGGACTTCTTAGGTGGTGCAGGATTTCGTTCATCCACAGTAGCACTGGAAGTATATTTCACAAAACGGGATAGAGCCACATATGATCAAATGTGCTAGTGTTGGCGGGTTGCGAAATCCAGTTCGCACCACCTAAGAAATCCTGGAATGATGATTCCCCCTGTAAATACCGGCAAACAGTGGTTTCACAGTGCATTTCGTCCGTCCACAGTATGATAATCACATCCGTCCGCCGCAATAGTGACTATTAGGGGCTGACTAGAAGGACTAAAGGCCACATTCACAAGGCTCCCCTTGCGGCTCTGAATCTCCCCTTTCCCCATTCAATCAATGTTGTGGTTAAACAGCCTTACGTAACCACTACTAGGTTGCAAGAAGGGAGTTGTACACATGCGTGGAAATAAATATGTGCGATCCAACTTCTTTGGAGGAAGTAGTAGGTGTACTTCCGTTGCTCCAGCATGTGTTTTATGATCATCATTTTGACACCCACCACTTGCCCTGGTCTCGGAATTGACCCTGCGGTCACGCTGGAAACCACACAGCAAGATCCGGTTGCCTTTGCACAACCAAGGTACATGATAGCCTTGACCCAAACCCCGAAGTCGAGCTTCGAGAGGATGTTTCTATCATTCGATATCCTACAACACATCTCATGCAAATCCTTCCCAGCCTTTGAGGTAGGCGCAACTTGAGGTGCCGACCTTGTAATGGGACCGGAGAAATGTTTCTCCAAACGTGATGAATCCCCACTAAAAGAGGACACCCCCAATCAAGCTCAACCAGTGGTCTAACTCGATCCGAAATTTCCATTCTTCCCCGTAACAAAGATGTAAGGTGCGCCAACTCAACTATAGGCTGGAACCTCCCGTGCGGAATACGGCAGTCACGTCCGACGTGGTGAGTCAAGCCTTTAAACAGATCCGTTCGCCAGCGATGCTGGGGAATCCCCAATGTGCAAAAGACAAAGACAGGACATATCTGGATGTCTCCAAATACTTTAGTATTCAACCAACTGGGGTAACTGGGCTTGGTCTCGATAGGGCTTGGTGAGCTACAGCGGGCAAGAGCCACGCTTTGTCCGAACCAATTCCACTGCAACTGGCAGGGCTGTGCTCCAAGACGAATGGGTCACTTTGTCAAATTTCTGGCTTTGAAAGGAACACCTCGAAGTTGCAACCTTTTTGCGAAAACATATCCTACTTGGCTCATCTGAACGGTGATGTCTGAAGGAGCTGAAACGGGAAATGGGTGATCTGATATTTAAATCAGCCGAAAATTCCATGGGAATATATTTTCGTTTGAGGACACCCAAAAACTGGTCAGTGTCCTTTTTGCTTCCCTTTAAAACCACTCCAAAAGAGGTATCCTCAAAGAACGGCACGCCCAAATATAAGGATGTTAATCAAATCGCGGCGATTGCAACGAGACGTCGAGACGTAAAAATTAGCAAATCAAGGTTCGGCATCCTCCCTGGTCTGGATCGACACCTCCGTGACGTTGCCTAACCTCGATGTCCATGTGGGTGTGTGTTTCAAGGGGCCCGGAAAAAGGATCTTGGTTTTCCTGGTTCAACCTCAGTAAGGGCACAACTCAAAGGCGCGTGCCCATTTGAGCCTTTTTGTTGAGGCCCTTGTTTCAGCTAGTGTGGGGAAAGCCGCCATGCCTAGATTCATACCACACATCTGTTTGCTGTGGGTGCAGTTGGTTCAGCGATCCGACAAGTAGAAGACATAATTGACACCATCTGTTGTGTGTTGACCACTTCTATCGGGGAAACCGACCGAACAGTGCCGCTGAACAACTAGGGTGATCTCCATCTTGCACATACTCTTGGGGGCCTGGGTGATAGAACTCAGCAGGCTGCTCTTGTCACACCTAAACGGGGTACGAACTGACGGTTGGTTCGAGTACGGTTCTAAAGGCACACATCGAATAATATATATTATATATATAGGCGTTCCTCTCATCCTGATTAAGCTAGGTAGTGTATCCACCTACTAAATCCAATCTAAATCGGCCGCTACGAAACAGCCACGATTATAAGGGATACCGGTCCCCCCCTGAACCTAGTTCCGGTTGGACAGCGGACAACCACCTAACAAGGACCCAGCCATAGAGTATCAATATTCAGCAACTCCATTTCCTGAGTACCTCACCTCCCATGATGTCGATACTGTGGAACAAATCCTGAATCAGTTGGGATTGAGGAAACCCTGTGACAAACTTGGGTGTTCAACCAAGCTTGTGAGTGGTTGCAACCATGGTTGGAGCTGGAGTAGCTGAAAATAGTGCGCTGATAGGCAGGGCACCCAAGAAGGGTACCACTGGTCAACTTTTCCCGCAGCAATCCGAACGCGCACTCGACTTGGTGGTTGTCTTCGAGCCGTTTAACCAACCTTGAAACGGGCACCCTCCACCAATCACCACTTCCATGAAAATTGGAGGGACGGTAGTCTCATCAAAAGCACACGCCTCCAATTCGCCAATTGGAGCTCAAGCGCACTCAACAGTTCTCGTTTTGACGCACACGCCCCGCGCGGCCCCCAACTAGCCCTACTCAAAAGACCTCAAAAGCATAAGATATGCTCTCAAGGGGACAAATTCCATCAGGTGGTTGGACTGTTGGTTCTTCTTCCCAACAATCATTCAAGTGGAGGGGGGGGGGTCCCCAAAAGCAACGCAGGTTTCCAAACCCCTCCTGTCAGCTTCCATGATTGTTGGAGGGCCTGTAATTTGAGGAACACCCGTACCTTCGAGCAGCTTCCAACTTGGTCCCGCCCAGCTTTGTGGGGCGAACAGCCGGGAGCCAAAGCTGCCTGTGTATGTGTCATGTGTCTGTGCTCTGTGACCTCTGTGTGGCTGTGGTCCGTTTGTAGCTGCCACCCGAAATACTTTGATCTAAGCAGGAACATCTCCAGGAATCTCGACCCCTGGCCTGATTGTCTTGTGCTGTACCAACATGATGGGGCAACAGGAAGGGAATCCGGTCACTTTCTGGAGAGTTGCACCTCACCTGCCCCGCGTTTTATCCGCCAACCTCTGTTTGGTCCTGTCTTAAACTCAGTTGTCCCATAAATAGAAAGGCGATCATCTTTTGGGGCCATGACACAAACCGGACAATGCTCAAAAGCTTGCCTCTGGGCAAGTGAGAAACGGGTACCTGGACCCTCACCTTGAAAAAGGGGGCGTTTGCCTGTGGGGTGGCTTACCTTTTTGATAGTTTGAGGGTCCAACCCTCTTTGGGGTTTTGACGTTTTCCAGGGGCACCACCCGCTTCAGACGAAGGCGCTCCTGCCAGAACACGTCTGGTCGGAAGCCGCAGCCTCGGTGACGCTTTCGCGCCCCAAGGGGGGCCAGCTTGCATCTTACCAGGGAGTTGTTCTGCCCAAAGAACCCGGAACGGAAAAATGTGACCGCTTTTTTGGGAAACACGGCTAAAAAAGCAGGCGAAACACACATAAGATAAACTGGGTGATTGAAAGGACCGACAAAGAGCAGCAGGTTGGCATTCTAGGAAAGAAACAGGACAGAAAGCATAACTGGCTTCAGCCTATAACCTCACCACCCAAGAAAGGCTGTGGGTTGATGGCTTGAGGTTCTAATAGTTCGAGTGAACAATCAAGTGAGCCAGAACCGCATGGAATCTAATTTGGACGTCTTGGCTCTTCCGACTCTAGGATGTTCAAACACGCGAACTCAGCTTCCAAAAACATCTATTGAAAACATACATAGGCGCTAGTACCGCCCAGTCATTGCGGCAAGGGAAACCACGCAAATAAGTCCTCGTTGTGCTTCCCCGGTACCTTCACTATGACTGCACTAGAGCAAACCCCCTCTCGGTGATTCTTCGATTCTGGGAAGCTCCCTTTTTACCGTGCTAGTCCAAAACTCCTTGCCGGTCGCAAACATCCTTCACCAGTTTGGCTTAAGTCAATCCTTCAAGTCACAAGATGGAAGGCAGCACCACACAATTCCAGTTCTGCTCCAAGGGTTCACAATAATTTCCGTGATTGCCCGACGGACCTCCAAAGAAAGGCTTTGGATAAGCTCCGGAAGCAGTTCCATGTTGGAAAAAGGGCAAAGAAAGATGGACCCCCCAACGCGGGGGCTCCATTTCCCGAAATCAGATTCCTCAAGGATGGACTTTCTTAGGTTCCACGTCGATCTTCGAGTTCCCAGACAGGTGGCCTTTTGGGTGTAAGGGGGTTGGCAACCCGGAAACCTGGGGGTCTGGGAATTCATGTCGGCAACCCAGAGACTTCCCACCATTTGGCGCCTGGTGGTTTGGAAGGGCGTTGGTGGAATGAAGAACTTCCCGAAAAAGAGAAACAAAAAGGAAATGCTCACCACCAAGTAAGGGGAAGCTGATTTGGTGCACAGCCCCTCCCCAAAAAAAGGGGAAGGCAGGAACTCGGTGGAATTCCGGGCCGTGGCTCTGACAATGGCGATGTTCACTCGCGCGAAGAAGTAGGGGAGAGCCTTCTTGCCCTGCTCCACAAAGTTCTTCCGAAAGCGATCCTCGGCGAAATCCGATCCGAAACGAAACGAATTCGGAGCACTTGGTATCCCCTGTAGACCAAGCTTCAGGAGCCTTCAGGGACCTACCCCGGGTATCCAAGAGCCTTGAAAGTTGAGCAGTGTTCCAAGAACCTTGTTGCGGCCGAAGAAAAAAAGCGTCGAAAGCTTCCGCGGAGCAGAAATGGGGTTTGAAGTTCTCGCTTTCGCTTCCGCCCGTGCAAAAAAACTACCAAAAAAAGCCGAAACGTAGCCCTTTCGCGAAGCTTTCGCGAATACGCAAATGAGAAACCCTTTCGCGAAGCTTTCGCGGCGCTTGCACGACCGAGGAAAAAACAACAGCTTGAAAACGATACCTCCCGAATGCTGCTACTGTCAAAATGCCGGGTTTTTATATCCTGATTTGCTTCGAAGCTCACCAAATGGGCCAGCACCTTTTCAGCCGCCTGCCAAAGGAAGCTCAAAGAGTAAAAAAGAAAGAATCAGCTTCAAAGCTCCGTGGACGTTGACCGCCCGCAAAATCCGATTCGTTGAGATCTTATGGTCCTTGGGGGTCAGAAGCCTCCCTGGAGCCATGATTGTCCTGGGATCATAAGGCGTGTCACGATTCGGCCCTAGCTATCATCCCTAAAACCCGCATGTTCGGGGAGTTACTTTAGAACCCACTTTGGAGTCATGGGATAGGTCTGTGATTGAGCCCCCAAGGCGAAGCGAGGCGCAAAGCTGTCGTCCTTGACGCCGGCCTTGCCACCGTGGAGGTGGATGCTGCCGCAGGGCGGCAGCAGCTCCGCGCTCGCGCCGGCCGGCCACGCGTCCATCCTTCGGCAGTCGGTGGAAAATTCTCGGCAAATATGGCCATGGGTCAAAAGCCAAATCGTACCCCCAGCGAACATCCCAATCCCCACTAAAATAGGTCCTAAAATGGGTGGCGCACCTATCCCAAAATGGTACCATTGGTTTTGACCCACAGCCATATGACCAAAGGAAACTCAAGTCAACTTGGCCGCTTCTCTCCTCAAAGGTGAGCTCGCAGGGTTCGGTTAGACAATGAATCGGCCGATGTGTTTTTTGTTTGGTAGAGGAAACCACAAAAAACCGACGAATTGGCAGCGGGACTTGCCTTTCTACTGTACCCCAAAGGCCTTCAAAACGACTCTTTGGGAAGGTTTGCCAAACCCAGTGGACTCCAGTCACCACCATAGTAGGAAACCAACAAGTGTTTTCTTAATTTTGGAGGGTGGGTCGGTCCCTTTGTTACTAGCTGCTATGCAGGTAAAGGGAATCTCTGCAAAGGTATCACAGTGTGGAAAACCCCCTTCCCAGCTTCATTGGTTTCGCCGACGGGTCGCAAGTGACAAGCATTTGTGGTTGGCCCAACCTCTTGTGCGTGACTAATTACGAAGCCATCCCTCGTGCGGCACCTAGCCCCCAACGCCCAGCGTCTATCGTGCCAGAGGGATCCAAACTCTACTTCCCATCGCTGCTTCGCGAAGAAACCAACAGGCAACATGAATCCCAAAACACACAGAAATATTTGTTCTTAACTTCCGGAGTGCCGAACAACAAACTGGATCCCATCCTGGCAACACATCTATGGATGCCACTGGTAAATGGATACCCGAGTAACCTTCCACATGGCAAAGAGGGCCCAGAATGGACAAGAATAGGCCGCATCTCCCGGTGGCCCCTTCCCTTTCCAAGCCACGTCTTAATCTGCTCAGCCGAGCCCATGGCGACATCGGCGGCAACAAGGGAAGATAATGTGGCGCGAATTGGCGGGGGGCCTCTGTCGCCGGGTCATTTGGTGCGAGTTTGGCCTGTCTTTGTTTTCCCCTGGTCGCTTGTTTACTAACCGATAAGTCTGTTTTTTCCAGGGTTCAATGAACAGTAGCTTGTTCTGAATTCATGGTGCACATGGAGAGTATGCTTTTCGTTGTGGTTTTCTCTCTGTTGTTCATGTGAATGGTGGAGTGATCAGCATTTTGGGACAATGCCTCACAGACTCTCTGGGTGTCCTCTCTGGCTATGCCAAGATATTCGTCCCCTCAAGGAACACAAACTGAATCTTGAATGGGTGCTTCAACAAATACGGGACGTCCGCGCAGTATTTGTTGTTTTTCGCAAAGGAGCGTGACTGGACACCATGGAGCGCGTCGGAATGGCAGAAGGGCGCGCTCAACATGAACCCAACGAAGTCCGACACCTGGGGTTCGGCTCAAGGAAAGCAACACATAGATCTGTCCTTTGTGGTGGGGTTTAAAGGGGGAATCAAAAGAAAAGCCAGGCTCCCCTATTTCAAGGCACACCCATAATTCTAGCGAGTAACAATCAGTTAGCATAACCTACAGGTACAGTTTGCGCAGGAGACTTTTGCAAGGAAAAGTGTGAGCCACAACGCATGTGCTAACTTGCTAATCTCGGCTTCTTGTTTTCATGGCGAGTCTGCGAAACAAGCATCATGTGACATGTGTCCAACAAGGTAATCTTTAAGGGACACTCCTCCATACGCTGCTCTGGAAGGACGTTCTGCAAGCGGGTCTGGATTTCCTTTTGGTGTCCCTTTCACATCATAAGAAGGGGGCACCCTCGAAGCAACACCCATATAAGCAGCGTAGCTGCCAAAGCAGCATGATTCTGGGGGTTCCCTGATCGCATACACATGCTGTTCCCTACCTTGGCTAAGAGAATGATCAGCTGCAACTCTCTGATGGTCCTCCTCATCTTTGGGGCTGAAGATTCTTGCATACTTGTTCCATTCAGGCCAGTGAAAAAAGGGGGCTTAGCATGGCCAAGGTTAGATGGAACCTCGGATCCCCTGCTAAGACTTTAACTGTTGCCGGTTTAAATGGACCCCCCCACTTAACCAACCAAAAACTGAAAACCGAAGAACAGCTGGGAAGTGCCAAGACATGGAACCAGCGGCTTGGAGAAGAGGACTTGCATTTTGCGGCCTGAGAGGCCCCTTCCTTTGAACCCACTGATCGCACCAGGATCCGCTCGGAGGGATGGGCTGAACTCTGCCTGAAACCAAAGGGAGCCCATCCGGAAAAAAAAAGAAGTAACAAAAAAAACACGTGCTTGCAAGTCTTGGAACACCCTCAATGGTTGGTGGACACACGGACATGATGTTCAAGAGTCCCCAACTGCGAGTCATACCTGAGTTGGATGTTCAACCTGCTTACTAAGTAGGCTATGACTATGATAATAAGCCAACCAACCCCCAGTTCCCCCAGTTAAAGCCTTGATTATAACACACTCACCAAGTCCGTTGAACATCCAAGTAAAGCAACAACTGGGCCCGAACTCTTCCAGTTCAAGACCTGGGCGAAAACCTGAGCGTGCTGAGGGCGGGTCGATGGAGTTCAGCGGGAAGTCAAAGTTCACCACGTGCCTTGGCGTGACGTGGACGTGAACTGACGTCTTGCGAGTTGTGCGGGTCAAAAATCAGGTACCTGGACCCTCAAACTGCCAAAAAAAGGCGAACTTACTCCATAGGTGTGGGGCAATAGCCAATTGCTCTGGGAAGTTTGAGGATCCAAGTACCCCCAAAATGAAACCCTGCTAAATGGAAACAAGGACTAAAACCTGCGGTTATTCTGGTGGGTTCATTTTGACCCACAGGCAATTGATTTCTGGCACAAACCTTCCACATACAGTGGATGGGCGAAATCTTGCACCAGTTGGTAGGTGGGTTCATCCATCTCAGCTGGTGCAAGATTCTGTCCACGGTAGGGTGTCTCAACATCGGGGGATTCCTACTTCCAACATCTTCGTTCCCTTTCGCTTCCCGAAAAGGCAGCCTCCAAAAACAGTGACTCAAAGAATCCAGGCGTGCCAGCCAGCCCCAGCTTCAACGTGTCAACACAAAATTTGGGACCCCATGAATATCGTTATTCAATTGAAACCAACCTAAGATACTCTCAAAGACGGAGTTGGGTTGTTCTTTTGGTTTCCCTTTAACTCAGTTGCCGTTTAGGGGCCTGGAAACACAAGGAGATCAGAATTTGGAACCTCTAAATAGTGGGAAACAAACAAACACACCAAGCAAAGAGGGATTTGAAGGGTGCCACCGAACAGCCAGGAAAACCAACCTCAACACTGGGCTGCCCTCAGATCACCTGCTAAATCATCAGCCTTTAGTGGTTGAAAAAAAAACTCTAAACCAGCTAAAAACCTCAAAACATAAGGAACCAAACGACTTGCTGGTTGAACCGCCAAGAAAAGGCAACCTCCAACTCGTCCAAACACAGAGCGAGCGCTTGGCCCGCGACTCGCAGTTGGGCAGGTCGAGGCCCCGTTGCACCAGGTCAGTGCACACCAAGACGTTCACTTCGCCCTGGGCAAACCTGGCGAGTTTGAAAGACCATCCGAACCTGTCAACGGGCTCCCCTGTCATCCATTCCAGTGATTCATTCCGCTTCCGTTTGCCTGGTTTTGTAGGAAACCAGAAGGTTTCCCACCCTTTCAAAACGAAGAGGACAATTGCTGGTCACTTGTGGCTTTTCCCAGCCGCTGGGCACGGCTTTTGTGAGAAAAACTGGGCGATTTCAATGTCCCTGCTAGCCCTATACCTCAAAATGATGGCCGTTTTGATTCAATTTGGTGTGGCAATTGCAATCACACAAATGTCGTGGCATTGTCTTGATGAACTTCTGGGCGCGCCCTGTTTGTTGAGGGGGGTCCCATATGCTATTTTGAGGCACGCCCTTTGAGACAGAAACACTAATCCAGCTGACCTGTGCTTTTTCTGGCCAACCAACCTGGCTACCAACACTTCCACAAGCAACCCAAAGGGAACACAAAGGAGACCCACGTAACACCTGGACACAATTACGCACCTGAAACAAATGGACTTCACCCCACGAAATGAAGAGCTTCGGGCAAACCACCTATTTCAGCTGGTGTTTTTCGTTCATCCACAATGTCATTTGACGCTGAAAAGCTCGGCTTGCCGTCTACGGGGCCCCGCGCTTTTTCAGCTGTTCCGTGCGTTCAGCCTGAGGCGGGGGTGGGAAACTCACCTGGACAAAAGGTTATGTTTAAAACAAACATCGAGGACATTATAGGGACCACTGTCCCATCTCTGGAAGATTTGATGGTTCAGAGCAGATCCAGGTCCTCACAGTCCTGCGCATGGTGATGATGCTGCTGATGTTGATGATGTTGGTTGATGATGATGCGGGGACTGAAGTAGGGATCTGGACGAATCAATAAAATCTCCCCTCCTCAGTTGCCCCAAAAAGTGATCATCTTTTGGGGCCATGACAAAAAATGAACCAAGCTGGGGAAACCAAAAGGTCAGATCCGGTCGAATCGCTTGGTTGCAGGTGAGCCTCCACTCCGAGTGTTGTGTCAATGAATCCCAGGTAACCAAGGCCATGAAGCCTTTGGAATCGGAAGCAGGGGACCTCCTGCGGATTTCTTTTGAGATCGCGCCAGGTGTTCTTCGCAGTGTCTGGGTACCCGGGTAGGGCACTGAAATAACAGGCTCAAACAGAACATCCAGTACCTGTGCGGGAGTGAACTACCTAAGAGTTCCCTCAACCCGGCATGCTGAGTCTACTCGGCAACAATTGAGGATATATTTGGGCCTGGGCAAAAACGATCGATAGTTGAGTCAGGCGTGGTTACATCTCCCCCCAAAACAGCAGCAAAAGGAATCTCAATTCAATTGTCGCAACTTCTGGCTAGCTGAAAATGCCACAACCAACCTTGGAGGTTGTGGTTGTCTCATGCTCACCATAGGTGGCTGGCCGGCAAATGAGATAACGCCCATCTAAACCAGTGTCACAATTGTCTGACCACACTGACAAAAATGGACCCCTATGCATCTGCCGTTCCTCTCATGAGAAACACGTGGATTTGACGTGTTGAAGCTTGGAGGCTGGAGGAAATGAACGCCGAGTCGCCGTGAGCATGTCTTTGTGCATCATGGTCACCTTCCTCAGCTCGGAAAGGCGAAGGGTCTACCGAAAATGCCCAAAGCAAAGCAAAACACAAAATCGTTCGTTTATGCGGTTGGGAGTTGAATTAGCGTGCGTGGTGTTGCTGAAACGCAGTGATTCCCGCAGTGATGAGCGGTTTCTGAAGAGAATAATTTCCAAATGCATGGGACGTCATCCTTAGGCCTTAGATCGGCTGGGCCGCTGTGGCTCAGATCCAACTACAAAAAATGATAACCCCTGGAGGGCACACCCCTCAGCTTCGCCTGTTGACCACAAGAAGATCAAAGACCCCCTTTCCACTTATCCGCCGACATTGCTCGGCGTGTCGGATACTTACTAGAGGATAGAGGATAACCCCCCCCCTAACCCCCCCCCGCCCGACGTCTATTACGTAGGTTTTTTGGGGGGGGGGGGTCCCCCACGTACCGCGCGGCAATTTGATGACGTTCCACTAAACGTAGTCTTCGGGGAGCCGGTGTCGCAAAACAGGGGTCCCAGGCTCGATTCCCCCTGCCGGCTTTTTTGCTGGCTTGGGCTTCCTGCATCCTTTTGCCGAAAATCTGGAAAAACTCAATGTTTTTGGACGTCCTCTTTGCGAAAACGCTGGAAAAACCGTGTTTTTTTGCGGGAAATACTGGGGAGCAAAGGGGAAGTGCAAGGATACATACATACATACATACATACATACAGTACATTACATTACATTACATTACATGACATTACATGACATTACATGACATTACATACATACATACATTACATACATACATACATGCATACATGTATGTAAGCATGCATGCATGCATGCATGCATGCACATACATACATACGTACATACATTACATGCATTACATTACTTACTTACTTACTTACTTACTTACTTACTTACTTACTTACTTACTTACTTACTTACTTACTTACTTACATTACTTACATACATACATGCATACATGCATACATACATACATGCATACATACATACATACATGCATGCTTACAGACATACATACATACATACATACATACATACATTACATACATACATACATACATACATACATACATACATACATACATACATACATACATACATACATACATACATACATACATACATACATACATACATACATACATACATACATACATACATACATACATACATACATACATACATACACACATACATTACATACATACATACATATTACATACATACATACATACATACATACATACATACATACATACATACCTACATACATACATACATACATACATACATACATACATACATACATACATACATACATACATACATACATACATACATACATACATACATACATACATACATACATACATACATACATACATACATACATACATACATACATACATACATACATACATACATACATACATACATACATACATACATTACATACATACATACATACATACATACATACATACATACATACATACATACATACATACATACATACATACATACATTACATACATACATACATACATACATACATACATACATACATACATACATACATACATACATACATACATACATACATACATACATACATACATACATACATACATACATACATACATACATACATACATACATACATACATACATACATACATACATACATACATTACATTACATTACATTACATTACATTACATACATACATACATACATACATACATACATACATACATACACATACATACATACATACATACATACATACATACATACATATACATACATACATACATACATACATACATACATACATACATACATACATACATACATACATACATACATACATACATACATACATACATACATACATACATACATACATACATACATACATACATACATACATACATACATACATACATACATACATACATACATACATACATACATACATACATACATACATACATACATACATACATACATACATACATACATACATACATACATACATACATACATACATACATTACATACATACATACATACGTACATACATACATACATTACATACATACATACATACATTACATACATACGTACATACATACATACATGCATACATACATACATACTTACTTACTTACTTGCTTACTTGCTTACATTACATACATACATACATACATACATACATACATACATACATACATACATTACATTACATTACATTACATTACATTACATTACATACATACATACATACATTACATTACATACATACATTACATTACATTACATTACATTACATTACATTACATTACATACATTACATTACATTACATTACATTACATTACATTACATTACATTACATTACATTACATTACATTACATACATACATTACATACATACATACATACATACATACATACATACATACATACATACATACATACATACATACATACATACATTACATACATACATACATACATACATACATACATACATACATACATACATACATACATACATACATACATACATACATACATACATACATACATACATACATACATACATACATACATACATACATACATACATACATACATACATACATACATACATACATACATACATACATACATACATACATACATACATACATACATACATACATACATACATACATACATACATACATACATACATACATACATACATACATACATACATACATACATACATACATACATACATACATACATACATACATACATACATACATACGTACATACATACATACATGCATACATACATACAACCTACATACATACACATACATTACATACATACATACATACATACATACATACATACATACATACATACATACATACATACATACATACATACATACATACATACATACATACATACATACATACATACATACATACATACATACATACATACATACATACATACATACATACATACATACATACATACATACATACATACATACATACACATACATACATACATACATACATACATACATACATACATACATACATACATACATACATACATACATACATACATACATACATACATACATACATACATACATACATACATACATACATACATACATACATACATACATACATACATACATACATACATACATACATACATACATACATACATACATACATACATTACATACATACATACATACATACATACATACATACATACATACATACATACATACATACATACATACATACATACATACATACATACATACATACATACATACATACATACATACATACATACATACATACATACATACATACATACATACATACATACATTACATACATACATACATTACATACATACATACATATGTACATGCATGCATACATACATACGAGAGAGGGAGAGTGGGGAGAGAGAGGCTTGGGGGGATGGGGAGGATGGGAGCAGAGGGAGGGAGAGAGGACGACAGAACACACAAGGGAGACAAGGAAGAGAGGAAGAAGGAGAAAAGGGAGAGGACAATGTCGGCGGACTGAGCCGGAGGCTCTAAAGTTTCCAGTCTGCGCGGCGTGAGGGGCAAGACTCGTCTTAGGACCGCAAGATAATAAGTCGCATGAAAAATCGCGTTGCGCTTTGTTTGAAACGGTCCCAAGGGCCACACTCCTGCCGACTGCTGTAGGCCTCCTTCATCTGGTAGCACACCGACCTCATGTGCCAACGGGGCAAAGAAACTCCCGCCAACATTGCGAGGCCGCCCTGAAATGGTTGCCATCATCATCATAATCATCATGATCACCATCGTC
>CAUJNA010002480.1:617329-752329 GCA_963377175.1 Effrenium voratum | reverse complement strand
TGAAGTCGGAAGGGCCACATAAAGTAAGCAGGAGTCATGATGCGCACATTGCGCAACCCCTGTGAATCCCAGCCCCTATAGTCTGATAGTAGGGAAGCATCGCCGCGTTTTCTCGTTATTCAGGGTTCCCTTGGTTGCCAACGGATGTTTTGGTTAAAAAACCGAAAGAAAACAAAACCCAAATTGCCGGGCTGGCCCTTGACAGGCCCTTCAAAGGAGGTGGACAAGTCAGCCCTGGAGCTCAATGGATAAGCCAAGCGACGGATGGATTCATCCCCGAGGTCTGCTTGCAGCAGCTGCGTCCTGATTCTATCGATCGGATTTCTGGTGACCAGCAAGAATAATGGACACCACTCGTAAAGTGGGTGTGGGTCAAAATTAAACCAACAGGGGACCGCAAATGTTGGTCCATGTTTCCACTTGCCAGGGTTCCATTTTGGGTACCTATTTGTGACCCACAGCCAAGTGCAACTTTGGAAGGGAAATTCACTGACCCCTGCGTGTCTTGGACGTTCCGGGAGCCCGTTTTGTAACGTCACACAAAAAACTGTCGAAATGTCGGATCTTTTGCTTATCCCCAAAAGGAACAGGGGATCTTTGCTGGAAGAACCACCGCTGGGATAAAATCTTGAAATCAACAAATGTAACCCTGGATTTTACTCCTGCAAATTGTCATGGACCCCATGCTTTCAAAGGTGGTTCCCATCTTTCTCGACAGCTGATGGGGGGTTCCATGTGTTCATCTGGCCTGCAAGCCCTGCCATTGTTTGCATCTTGACTCATCGGTGATAAGAGCCCGTCCAAGAGGGTTTCTACACTTCTTGAAACGGCTTTGAGGGAATAAAGCTGGGGGCGCCCTTGCAGGGAGTCTTGCTTGAAATTGGCTGTCTCTCGAAGTCTACAAACTGAGATTTGACCGAGCTCTTCGGCGCGAAAGTTTCCTCGGCAAGGAACATAGGCTTCTGTGATGGCTTTGGCCACGTTTTCCTCAGACAATTGGGGCTCCATTTGGAGACAGTCACATTCAAAGTGGGGGCGACGACCATCCCCGACTTGGTCCCAGCCCGAGCTTCTCACCTCCAGAAAAACCGGGCAACCCAAAGCCGAGTGCAGTTTGGATCCGGGGGAGGGCAAGCTCCTGGATCCACTGCAAGAACTTTACAAGGTCACCAAACACTTGACACTTGGCCCGACTCTGGGCTTCACAGAACATATTCTTCAGATTTTGCTTCGCTTTTAGCCCCATGCTTTTGGGTTGGAGACCCTGAAGCAGTAGCACATAGCCAAAAGAAGGACCTTCCATCAGACCTTCCAAGGGGCTCTTGCAAGGATTGCAAAGCCAAAATTATGGAATCCCTAAACGCGCGGGGGGGGGGGGGGGGTAGGTACAATTGGGTTCTTTAGGCTTTGGGAGCCTTCAGCAACTCCCTGCAATGCCCCCCTTAAGGGATTCTATAACAAAAGCTCGCTTGAACGCTCCAAAAGCGCTTGCCGCGCTGCCCGTTCTGCCCGATTTTGCTCTGGGGCGCCCGGCAGCATCCGTACCTTGCACCGGCCCTTCGTGAGCAGCATGGTGTGGGAGCAGTTCGCCTGTATGCGGCAGGCAGGCGAACGCGCGAATGCTTGAAGGACTTGATGGGTGACTCGTCATTTGTTGGAGCTTTCAAGGGAAACAAAAAGAACACCCGAAATCCTTTTTGTTGGGATCCCCGATAAGACACCCCGGATGGGTTTGTCTTTACCCCTGAAACACTTTGTGTTGTGGTGGGTTAAAGGGAAAACAAAGGGAAACCGAACATATTGGGGGTCCAACCAAAAACAAGAAACACCTGTTTCAAAGGGTGTCTGCATTGAGGAACCCTGTTCAACACTTAAACCTTGGTTTGGTCTGACAACGTGACGTACTGCACGCAAAATCAGACAGAGAAGAATGGCAAGCTACGATGATCCAGCAAGTTTCTGCATAGGTGTACCGTATATCGACACAGCGGCTGCTTTCGGAATCATTTCAGGTTGAAGCACGTGCTCAATCTCCGATCCAGAGACCTCCGCCGTCCAACCGCCCACACGGCGCAAACTGAGGGTCACCCATACTCGCTTCCGTGGAGATCTTTTTGTTTAGCCAAAATGACTGATCGGGCAACCCACATCGGGGAACCCCGAAAACAAGCCTATATAGGTTCCGCTCTATTTCGCTTGCTGACCCCCCCCCCCCCGCCCCTCCGGGGAGTCGAGTCGACGAGTCGCCGAGTCGACGCGCGGTCGACGCGCGGTCGAGTCCTGGGGCTTATGGAGCGCTCTGGACTCCAGGACCTTCAAGCTGCGGAACCGGGGGTCGTCCTGGAAGATCTTCCACCTGAAGCCCCCCAAAGCGACGGCGGCTGGCTCGGCCGCTCGGTCCCAAGTCCCCTTTGGGATGGCGCGCTCGCGCGGTCAACTGTACCCACTGATTGTGCATTTGCCTCTAAAAATAGGGGATCCCCAAAAAATGGTGAGGTTGCTCTTGGTTTCTCTCTGAATCCCCAAAGTGGGCACCTCACTGTAGAGAGCCCATCTCCTCTCCAGATCCGCCAACCCCCCCCCCCGCGGCTGCATTGAGGCCCCCGCAAGGGCCTCGTGATGCTGGCCTCGGCCAGGAGGGGTGCAGGTTCTTTGGCGCCCACTGTCGATGGACCAAATCCTCCACTGGGAGTCATTTGCCCAAAGGACCCGAGAAGAAGAAAAAAAGGATACACTTTGGCAACCTGGAGTGAACTCGCTGGCTCTCAGCAGGAAATGAGGGGGGCCCACATAAACCTTGTGGTTTCCTTTGAGGGAGTCCCTCCGGTTCGTTCCCAACACTCGGTCTCAGTGCACCTGCAGTAAATATGGACCATATCAGAACCAAAGGGTCAAAAGCTTGCTTGGCTTTGAACGATGGATGAACTCGCTTAAAAAAAAAAAACAAATAAAATGGGATAACCCAACCTGGTGCAGGAGTTCGTCCATCCACCGTATGTCTTTCAGGTTCCCTTTGATTGGTGGATTGAATTGGTGGTTTCAAGGCTGGGGGTGGTTTCTCAGTTACCCTCTACACGACGCAGGGCCAAAAATAGCCAGACCGCTAAACAAACCACCAACTAAAAGTTGCCGGAGTTTTCGTCTAGAAAGTTGAGCAATCCAACAATAGGAACCCCTCATGGCTGTTGTTGCTTGGCTGTTTGTTCTCGGTAGAGGTTGATAAGCATCCCTGTCAACACGAACAGTCGACGGACAAGAAGCGTGAGCAACAGTACTCAGGCTGTGCACCAAGGATACTAAAGTCTGGCATGTAAACTCCATTTCCTGTTGGTGATTGAGTTAGTGTGGCTCGTGAATCCTCATGTCCTACACTAGACCATTCTCAAAGTCATCCCCAAGAACGGTTCAAAGAATCAAAGACTTGGATCTATCCCAAAACCAGGACCAATCCGAGTTGGCTCAAAAGCGCCGCAACACCAAGTTTCCCTTGGACACGACAACCAAAAGGGGCCGGCTTCGCTAAGAATCGACACCCAGTTCTCTGTGGATCCAAGCGAGAGCCTCAAAATGATCCTCTGCGCCGTGGTTTTGAGTAGTTTACCAGTCCCTCAAAACGAAACCACTCTGAAAAAATGTCGTGGGAAATAGCCCTTTCCGTGGCAACAAAGCGTGCCATCCCTGTGCCTAAGGCTAAATTTGGGTTCTTAAGCACCCTACAGCCCCATTTTACTTCGGCTGCTTCTACTACTTTGTCTTGGAGAGTTGGTTTCTGTTTGGTATCACTGAAAAAAGGCCCAACACCGCCCTTTTCCACAACCATGCTTTCATCGACCCAGACTCAGCCCGCACCAAGCCAACCTCCCGAGAGGAATTCGTCGTCCGAGCACGGGGCAGTGATGAGAGAATATCGCAGGTTCTTCTTGTACCTCCCGGGCGGCCTGTGCTTTGCCTGAAATCCATCGTTTACCAACCTGAACAAGGGAATCTAAAAAACTATTTTTCAACTTGTCCATTGCTGCACGTGTCCAGGAAACCTAAACGACTTATGAAATGCAGGGCTGCGCAAAATTGGTTTGAAAACCATGGCCAACATGAGTCATAATCAAATCTTGGCCTCAAACCGGTCCACCCAAAACCCATGGGAAAGGATCAAACAACTGTTTGGTCGGGACTAGCCCTTAACCGTTCATTTGCCCAGGTTTTGATATTGTGGCTCACGTGAGCTTAACTGGGCCATGGTCGCAAACCCAAATGAGGCCAGTGCCCCTAATCATGAAGCTAGGGCGCTGCTCAGATGGTTTAAACAATATTGGCCTGAACATAAACATGGGTGCGTCCGTCTTCCCTTTAAAACCACAAACGGGAGGCACCCTCAAAGAAGGACACACCCACATGTTGAAACAGCTTGCGCCCCAAGATAAAAGAGCGGTCTCACCTCCCCTTGCCCAGTGAGCAAGCAAGGACACTCTGGGTGGAAATTCTGACTGCGCTTGACCACCGAACCACCAAGCCAAAGCCAATTGACGGCAAGCTGACAACATGTTTGCAACCTGCTTTGGTGACCAAGATGTGTGCCAGTTAGTAATGTTGGGACCCGATTAATAACCCCCCGAATTCATCTAAACCTGCCCCCCGCCGAGTCCCGTCACCAACACCAGTTTCCATTTCAGACAAGTTTGAAGAAACACGTCACCTCATTTATGTTTTCACCCCTAAGAAACTCCTCCGAGTAGTCCACCCCGCCTCCCCAAAGAATAATAATAATGCAACTTCAAATTGCAAAAGTGTTGAATTGTCGTTCATAGTTCTAAGGATTGCCGGAACAACCGGGCAGGATCCAAGGGCACCTCTCGAAACCTAGTTTTACGGACCTTGACGACCTGGAGCGCAGTTTTCATTTATGTTAACCGCGGACTAATCAACCCCAGTTTGTTAATAGGGGGTGTCCCTGGCTGTAGTGAGAATCATGACTTCAGAGCAAAACACCCCCACATTGATACGATGGGTTCATTCATCCAGGGGTCGACATTATTTCGTTTCGGAGTGGTACAAAGCCCAAAGGAACCCAAAAAGCCCAAAGTACCCCCGATCTCTCGACGATGGCCTGGACTCTTGCTCTACTAGGTCCAGGATTTCGTACAAGTCCTGAAAGCCCTGCGTCAGCAGAAAGTCCGCCTCGCGAGGCCAAGTTGTGATGTGTCTCGTGCCTGCACATGTGGCGCGCTGGGGATGAGGTTCTCCTCTTCGTGATGTTGGTTTAACAAGAGGCGCGCGGGATGGCCGGGGGGGGTGGGGGGTTGTAGTAAGGCCTACGACACAGGTTTTCGCATTTTGGCAGAGCCATGATTCTGCGTCTTCGTTCTACTCTTTCAGGTTGGATCAACTTGTTAGGTATCCAAAAGGTTTGAGCAGATCGCCTCCGCCACGAGTGTCAATAGGGCAGTGGGTCTGTCGGATGCGCCCCCGCATACGAGCCCACTGGCAAGGAAACCTAGGTGAAACGATCAAAAACCAATTTGTTGGAGAACGGCGCTGCATTTTGGAGCACAGCGGGTCTAAAAGGCATACCCAGCTTGGAAAAAGCTGCTTAGACATGACTGCTGACCAAAACTGTTGCGGGTTCGCTGTGAAAGACGCAGGGCCTGCAAGTTTAGGCCTCCAGGTTTGGTGGGTTTCTTTGGTCTATGTGAATCTTCCACGCCCGGGCGTGTCTTTGGGGACAGGCGTGGTGTGTGTTTCAGGGTCGCAAAAGGGATGTAAGGCAAGTTGCAGCTGGCAATGAATCCACGCAGAATTGCCTACTGCTTCCCAGGTACTGTTTCAGCCACTGAGCAAAACACTCCAACAGTTTGCAAGTTTGGTTTTGGACCAGTGGGGCCTTCTCAAAATGGTGGACCCTTTTGGTTCGTGTTGAAAAGAGAAACCCAAGACGAAACCACACATTAGATGGTCCCTTCTTTACTATTTTGAGAATCCCGCAGAGTCAGCGTGTGTGTTGGTCTGCCTGTGCCGACTTGGTTTCGCCCACCCGGAGCTCTCATGCAGCTTGCTCATTCGGGGGGCAAGTTTGATGTCACGTCTTTTTCATTTCTTCTCCTTTCCATGTCCTTCCATGTCCTTCCATGTCCTTCCATGTCCTTACAAGTCCTTTACATGTCCTTACATGTCCTTCCATTTATATGGCTTTCCGGCCAGTCGTGCATATGTGTGTTGTGGGGTGGATTTCTTTGTGGGTCGTTTAGCTGTTGATCCCCGTCCTGCTTCACCCAGGCCACGAGTGGCCATCTGGAAACAAACTGGTGCCGTTTTTGGGGTGCCCCCAGATAGGTGGTGTTCCTATTCCTTTGGCTTTGAAATAGTGGTTGTACCCTCAACAAGGCTACCATCCCAAACACCCAGTGGCCACGGGAACATCTCTTAAAGTTCTCCCCCGTCAGTCACTTTCTTTTACTTGCTTGGTTTTCTTTGAGCTTTCCCGACCCAAAAATCGAGAACAAATGCGCAACCCACGCAAACTGGAGGTCTGGGGTTTAGACTCGCGCGTTCCATGTTCTGATTATCTGAAGACCTCAACTTCCAGTTGATTTTCCAAACAAAGAAGGTTTGAGTCTACCTAGCCACCTTTTGGCTTCGCCGGCTCCACTACCAACCGAAAGGTGTCCGAAATCCATATTGAGAAACTCCTCCTTCCCAAATCCAACACCCAGACCCCGGCAGTGGGAAAAAAAGGGGGGCATTCCAATGTTGCGCACATTTCCTTTTTCCAAACGTGAGGTTACTACTGCCCCTTTTATATAGATAGTTAAACCCAGCCTGCCATGAAGAGTCTCTCGGAACCCGAGAGTCGTCAAACCAAAGCTGGACCCGGGGCTTTATGCGGCCGAAAACCGCCAGCCGCACACCGCCGAGCCTCGTCGATGGCGAGGTAGGCCACCTCCTCCAGCCTCAGGTCCCTGGCCTTGTGGAACTTCAGGAGCCTGGCGCCGGGTTCGCACATTTCCTTCGGGGATTTTCTCGCAGGCGGTTGACTTTGTGTGTATTGAACAAAATAACAGGCGGTCTCCAACATTTGTGTATCTGTGCTCTCTTTTGTTGAACAAATGTTGCAGGGTTTAGGGTTTAAGGCTTAGGGCTTAGGGTTTAGGGTCATCTGTTCACTGTTTTGTGGTTTGAACAAAGGATATTTGGTTGGGCTACTTTGCAGCTATGTATATAACAAGAAGTCCGAAAGATGCTTTATGTCTCGGTTCGCTTTGGGTTGTGGCGCGGCTTTTCTCTTGGCTCCTTTGGGACAAAGAAGCAAAGCACTTGCTTTATTGACAGACATGCTGCGTCAGGATCCATCATAGTATACTTAGAAGGAATTAAGAGAATCCGGCGCCCTGTTGGTTAGTCAAGGGGAAACCAACAAAAGAAGGGGAAACTACACATCTTCAGGGTTCTACGGGAATACCTACCGGCTATTGAACCGAGAACTGGGGTTTCATGCCAGATTCTTTGGACTGGTAAATCATGGGCGGAAGCCCAACCATTGGACCATGTACCTCCACTCCTCAGAACCCGGAGTGAATGAGTACATGAAGGGTGCAAAAGTCACTTTGGGTGAAAAACTAATATGCATGAACGAAATCCACTTCGCACCACTTTGAAACCATAGTTGTTTGCTGGTAGCAACTGGGGAATCATCATTTCAGGGATTCTTAGGTGCAGGATTTCGTCCATCCGCAGTGTGTTTGTGTGTGTGTGTGTTATATTTATAACGGGCGCTTCTGAAGTGATCCTGCTTCTAGTAAAGGCCAATGCAAGTCTTTATGCCAGCTTGGATATGCCAGCTTGGAACCAAAAGACAGCACAGGTTTTGGGAACTCATAGCATGGGTGGACTGAGCCAAATTTTTGCATTCAGGTGTCCTGGGCCAAAAGCCGTGGCGCTGAAACCGATGTGGAACGACTTCTTGAATAGTGCAGCGATGGTGAGGCCTAAGTATATGACTTCAGACTTCTATGAGTTTTTCTGCATTATACAAGATCACTGTATTTTGTTTGTTGTGTTGTAGTTGCTTGTTGCTTCTTCAATTGCCTCCTCTGCTAACATGGAACCACAACCCAAAGACCTTTGGTTGCAAGGTTTGTTGAGGCCGACTACCTGACTACAACCCTTGTGAAACTAAAACGACTCCTTTGTGGTTTTGGGCACTGATCATGCGGGTCAAGCTGCAAATAAACTGACCCAGCAAATCGGCATGGTTGGCAATGCGCCCAGCGTGTGCTAGGGGAAACGGCTCTACTTGCATGCCGCAAAAGAAAACATGGCCCAGCTGTAAGTGTTACGTAAGGATGGCTTTCGGGAGTATGTACCTACCCCTGCAAAGCCCATTCACCACATTTACCGTGACCTTTTGAGCTGACGTTTCGGCCAGCAAACGATTACCCTCTCCTCTCTTTACTGGAACAATGAAGCCGGCCAAAAGTCCATGGGCATGATGGTGACTATACGAGCCCAAGTAGCCCTTCCAAACGATCCAAGGGACATACCAGGACCCCACAATTTCTTTCCAGACAGGATGAAGGCAATCGGAGGCTAGATCAATTTTCAAACATGGGCTCTTGCTTTTTGAGGACCTGCTCAGGATGGCCTAATGAAAGAAAAATCGGAGGAACCCTCCATTTTGGGTGCTCCCCTAGTTAGGCATGGTTTGCTTCGATGACTTTTGTTGGCTTGCGGCACCCGCTCCATTTGGCACTTTTTGACACGCTCACATATCGAAGACCAGGCGACGTGGGCCATTGCCCAATGACAGCACCTGGCACCGCCCGAAGTTGGAGGTTCAGAACAGAATGACCGCCGATTCTCCTCGTTGCCTTTAGGCGGAACAGTGAACCCAGCCTCACACAACACATAACATCAGTTGGACAACCAAACCCCTCGGGGCATGCTTTTTGTTGGACGGGTCCTGCGAAGTTCCCAACCTTTCGTCGTGGTGGAACACCCTGACCCGGTGCCAAAGGGTTTAGGACCTAAGGCAACCCTCCAACGGTGTCAAGTGGGAAACTGAGTTCACATTTCATATCGGTAACTCATGGGTCGCCCTTGGTTGGTCTTGAATCATGAGTACATGAAGACTTGTCTGGGCTGTCCTCAGATCCCCTGCTAAAAGTTTGTGGTAGTGGGGCAATTGAATGGACAACCCCCAGTAAACCCCAAAAACCGCAGGATGGCTGGGAACCGCCAAGATACATGGAGGTTTCTGCATGCCAATCATTTGGATCGCAATACACATATTGTAGGTGACTTGTGGGTGAGGCCGGACCCCACCCCCCTCTTGGTGTGGTCGCGATCTCATCTGCCCAGATACATGCCGTTAAGTCGTCCTTGTCCGAATCGCCACTGAAGGGTGCAGGCCACTTGGACTCCGAACAACTACCAAGTTCGCCTGCATGTCTGAGCTTTGAACCCCTCCTGCAACTCTCACCACTTGTTCGCAGTTGCGAAAACCCTTATTGATCCGTATTGCTTAGAAGTGCGCCCCCTTGCGCTGCTTCCCTTACGAGACCTTTCAGGTCTCTTCACACCTGACGCCCACATGGGCCTCATTGTTTGGCTGTTGTTTTGAAGCCGTGCAAGCCAAACAGAAACTGCAAAACACATACAAGGCACTCAGGACAATCCAGGTTCTAAAGGCTTGCGCCAACCCTGGCAGAGTAGAAGCAAACCAGAAGAGCCACGGACTAAACTGCCAATGTTTCTTAATAAAACGTGGGTTGTCCACCTGGTTTTGGTAGGACATGTGAGTTGTTCCGCCATCTAAAGGTCCTCCCCAAGCCAACCATACCGCCCCATACCGCCCATCTTGTCAGTTGCTCAAATGGCCATGTGTCAAAACAGGTCTACCCCTAAGTGGTGGTTCTCGTTTCGGCTTCCCCTTAAACCCATGCATCAAGGGGACCAACTGTACAAAGACACAAACCCTGCCCGTATAAGACGTAGCCAGGTTTCGACCCGAAGGTTTCAAGACCTGAAGGTGTCCTCAAGGCCCTGAGACGTAACGTCCATTAAAGTGAGATCCCCCAAATTGCCGGCTTCGAAGCTTCAAGAAACAAACCCCCACCAAGTTGCAATTTGCAGACCTGACAAGGGACCCACTCTGGGCTGCCCTCAGATCCCCTGCCGATAGTTTAACTTTTAGTGGGTGAAATGAACATTTCCCCACTAAACACCAAAAAGCTAAAAGGCTAAGGAACCCGATGGCTGGGAGCCACCAAGCTCTAACAAGCTTCCCTGGGATATGTGGGGGGGTGGGTGGCATGCTCTGGTCGATGTCACCTCCAGCGCAGGCTCTTCTTTCGACTTGGTGCGGTCCAAGACCACCACTGTGCCGCGCCACCTAACCCGAAACGGCACCGCAGCTTCCGACTGAACCAAAAAGACCGGGGTCGTTTGTGGCACTTGGACTCCTCAAAATGGCGTTCCTTGTGGTCTCCCTTCAAAAACAACCACCAAGCAAGGGCGACACAAAAATTCCCATGTGATCCCACCCTTTGGGGCAAAGCATCTGTTTGTGTCCACAGGATTCGAGGGGCATGACAGGCAGGCCAGCTGGAAGGCCCCTTGGCACTTGAAGCTCCTTCCACCAACTGCTTTCAGGCTTTAACAGAAACAACCAGTGGTTTTGGCGTCCGCGATGATCAGAAGTCCAATTCAAGTCCTTCTCGCCCTATGCGTGTCAATCCTGGAGCAGGCCGCACTTCAAGCTGGCGCTTGGAAGGCAACAATCAACAGCCTGATGCCACGGGGCGCCTCAAATGTACCTTGACCCCACACCTTGGGCGTTCCGCCATGTAGCAATGCACAAACCTCTTTCGCAAGGCAAAACCTGTGTTTTTGGAAAGGATTCCTGTGCACCAAATGATCTTTGGTGGTGAAAAAGTAAATTTTGAAACCCGAGGTGTGTAGAAAACGCTAGTTGTTTCGTCAGCCACCGCCCACAAAAGCCTGGCTTGTTGACTCCAAGGTTGGTTCGGTCACTGGCTGGAACCCAACGCGCACACCCCCGCTCGGTATAGCTTCCCCAGCCGAAGAGAACCAACCCGACCGCCCTTTTGCTTCCGCCCCAAACCAAGATCTGCCGGCGGGCCCCGGCTTTTGGTGCTTGGGTCTGTCTTTCTAAGGTGCCCCCCCCCTCCCCCAATTAAAATGGTTCTCCCTTACGCTTTCTTTTGAACCCACCCCAAAACGAGTACGATCTGATTCTAAAGCGGAACCCCCTTAGGATTGGATAAACTTCCACCAACAGCACCCGGTTGCTTTAGGCGCGCTGCTTCACTTTTGTTTCCCCCATTCGGCGTTTTTCCCCTCGGCGGAGCGAAAGGCTGGGTCCTCCGGCCCTGATTGCCCCTGGCAAGGAACAAAAACCAGCTGTGCAAAACGTGAAGTCCTGCAGGGGTTCCTCACTTTCGTGGCAAAACACCAGCCGTCTCAAGCGCGTCAGGGTGATTGTTGAGTTTCTGGCCTTAACAGGGGGGTTGAGGTAGAGGTACATGCGATCTGGTGAACAAAGGTAATTACCCTTTGTAAGGTCATTTCGTCGGGAAATCAAAGATGACCTCGCCAAACTTGTTTGCCCATTCCGGAAACTCCTCGGGTTCCCACGGGCCCTGGTTCTCAGGTGCGCGACTTATGTGACACAACGTCCAGGTTTGCGGGGGCGGTCTGAGCGTACTTGGCATTTGACTGTGCGCAAGCCTTGCGAAGGCAACATGTACTGCGATTGGTTTGACAGGCGTGATATGTCTGTCCTTTCCGGAAATGACCGTGTTCCCACGATACACAGTGTTTCTTTTCTCTGGCAGCGGTCGAAGACCAAGATGAACCATGATCATCATGATCCAAAGACTTGGGTTCTTGTCTCAAGGGAATGCCCAGAAGTCCGAAAGGTAGAAAACGCCTTCTTGGGCAAGTCCGCTTGTGAGAAAGAGCCGCACAAAAAAGGTATATGTTATTGAGTAAAGGCACCCATCCCGATAAAATAACTGGAAAGCACGAACAACAAAAAAGGCATTGGAAGGATGGGCAGTGGGTGAAAGTTCGTGACCCTTTTCGCGATTTGGCGGTTTTGGGTTTGGCTTGGAAGGGGTTGCCTTCCAATTTGCGTTCGCGGGGAAGGGCTTGATACTATGACTTCCAAGCATTGGCACTGGAGAGGTCGAATCGGCCCTCCATTGGAAGGTTTGGGACGATTCTCGGGGACTGAACCTCATGCGCCATAGCAGGTTGCTGAACGCGGCTGGAAGTGAGGTAGGTTGGTCTTCCGAATCGAGTCACACCGAAGGCCTTGCTTGTTGCTTCCCTTGAAACAACCCAAAGAGGTCTCCCGAAACACGGTGTCCCTTCCTTGGAAACGAAGCCAAAAGTCAAGCAAGCTGAACAAGGAAGGGTACCTGGACCCTCAAATTACTCTTAAAACATGGGTCATCACTCAAAATCTGGGGGGGGGGGGGGGCATCTCCCATGGCGGTAGTTTCAAGGTCCAGGTCGCCTCGTGGCGTCCCTTCCAAAACCAAAACGAAGGCGAGTAGCGGCCTCACCAAAGGCGAGGAGCGCCTGGCCCAGGCCGAAGGCCTGCCGATGCAACGACAGCACTTAGGCTGTTGCCAATCAACGTGGACGTGTTGACGCTTCCTTACAAGGAAGATACAAGTAGGGCCTAAAGTGTGGCCCAAATGGGCACGAATTTTGAGGAGGGAGACTTTGGTGGACATGACTTACGTAGAGGTTCATGTCCACCAAGCACTTTTGAGGTGGTTTAAACAGCCAACAAATCAACATACATTTCACCAAACATCTCATGCTTTGCGGTTGTGCGTACGCCGGAAAGGCCCTGGAAACTCCACTCCCCTGGCAGCGCAGAGCTTCCCATTCTCGTCATTTCCCCCTTTGATGTGTTCACTCTAGCTCCCCGTATCCTAATTCCAATTTTGTGAACGTACCCAATTTCATGCCCTTTGACCAACAAAATGACCGTTGCTCTCACACGTGTTTGTTCGCGGTTTCATGCCAGCTAGAACAAGGGAATTGGCGGATGGTGGGGGGCAACTCGCTCAATTCCCCAGTGAAAATGCCATAAATGCCACACCCAATCAAATCAACCAGTCCATCAGACTGCTTAAAATCTAAAAGTGCCATACATGCCACTCCCCGTAGATGCCAATCAAATCAACCAGTTCTAACATCTATCCATCCGAGCCATTGGGGGAAAACGACAAACCGGTGCTGAAACCCGGGCCTCACCCTCGTTGCACACAAGCCATGCCGACGGAGCTGAGTTCAACTGGCGCGAGTCAACGAAGAAAATGCGAGCCGCAAGCCGTAGGCTCCCCTGTTTGGAGACAAACCTATTACGCATACCTTCCAGATGTTGGTGAATTCCCTTTGCAACCATCGTTCTTGCAACACTCGAAACAATTGGGGCAGTTTTCCCGATGCTTCCAGTTTCCACGATAGTAAGCAGGTAATCTTCCTTCTAAGTTTTACTGATGGCGGACGCGCTGGGTTAGATGCTGAGCCCAAAAGGAACGACCCATCCCCACCTCCTTGTGTACACGCGACCTTGGCATACACCAATGAAACCTCAATGTCCAACTGGCACACATCTCCAACTTGGACACTCAATCATTGACCTAAAAGGCGATGTCGAAACCACCACAAGTGACCCCTTCCCTTTACCCCAAAGGCAAACCACCAGGAAATTCGATGTGTTCTTCGCAGCCCCACAACATGTTCCTGCAGATTCACATAAGGAATCCATTCTTGGGGCATGGGACTTTGGGAGGCCCAAACTGATATTCTCCAAACTGATTCAACTCACCTTCCCAAGGTTTGCGTGCCAACTCTCGTCGTTTGAAGCTGGGTTCAACTACACGGATCCCAAGCTAACAACTTCCGAACTTGGCCGAACACCTGGGCACAATGCGTGATTGGCTGCTCCGCATGTTGCCCCTTCAACATGGTCTGTCCTTTCAGACAAGCAACCCAAAATCTCCATCAGAGGCTCAAACGAGAGGACCCAAAGAGGTGAGCCCCACTCCAAATCGCCCAAATCGCTCAAATCGATGGGGTAAAAAATACGTGGAACTTAAACATGAAACGCCTCCAAATTTGACCACGAGTTCCTTAAGGATTTGGGGGCTGTCCTGACCGCTTCCTGAGGGGCCCACGTCGCCCAAGTTGCGCCTCTGCCCAGGACAAGAAGTGCTCGAGAAAGCGTTGCTGCGCAAGGCCTGATGGCTGACCCGCACAAGACCCGTGGGTTCACCCGAGTTCTCCGCGAAGCCAACGAAAGGAGGGAAGACCTGGCGCCACTGAAATGCTCAGGAACAAAAGGTGAGCCTTTTTGGAGTCATGGCAAAGAATGGGCCAAGTCAGGCAAACCAAAAGGTTCAGAGGTCGGCTTTCGGCAAGTGAGACCGGGCTACAAATGTACAACATCCTGCACCATCAACTTACCTCCTGATTGGCGGTTTGGATTGAGGTTAAGGGAGGTTTCCCGTTTAACCTCTATAAGAACTAGAGTTCAAATCCCCAAACCACCAATCCACCAACTAAGGGCTATCTGATACCAGTCGAAGCAGCCTCCAGCAGAAACACCATCAGGAAATCAAAACAGGAATTCTGGCAAAAACATGGTTTTGGCGGCTGGATTCTTT
This sequence comes from Effrenium voratum, assembly GCA_963377175.1. Classification (NCBI taxonomy): domain Eukaryota; class Dinophyceae; order Suessiales; family Symbiodiniaceae; genus Effrenium; species Effrenium voratum. The sequence continues at coordinate 737,627 of CAUJNA010002480.1, read as the reverse complement.
CACCCAAAAAGGCGAAGACTTATGAAGAATTCCGGGATCCTCTTTGTCTACTCCACATCTGAGCTTGTGCTTCACATTAAGCCGTCAATTGCTGTAGCGCGGCAACCTCGCTGGGTGTGCTGCTTGGTCATAACATGCCTCTACCCAGAAGCGTGGAAAATGTGTTGGTAGCAAAACTGCATGGGGACACCCGAAAAGGACGACTTTACACAAGAAAGGACGACTTGACAAGCACTCAGAAGGTCTCAAAACAGTTCAGCAGAAATGGTTGTCACCCCCCGAAAGGACCCCGAGCTTGCTACCGTTGTGTCCGTTTCTCGTTCGATATTGGCTCTACTAAGTTGGTAAAACATCTGATATAAGGCTAAGCCAAATTGTAAGAAACACCTGCTAACAAATTGCCTTTTTGGGGGGGGGGGGGGGACGGGGGGTTGGGCGCGGCTCGTTTAAGTCCGAAACCATACCTGTTGAAGAAGCCTCCCCAAAGCCCAGATCTTGCTGCGTCTGGTTGTGTTTCGGTGGTTGTACAAGCCGATAGGTCAAACTAATGGACTGGGTTTCAGTCAAATGAGAAAATCAAATGTAATGGCGCCGGCTGGAGGTCGGTTTCAAATTTCTGGACCATTTGAGAGTTTGGGATTCTCGAAATACCGGACCCCTTAACCATTCTAGGGTACCCGATTTTGAGAATCACATCCTGCCCATTTGTGACCGTTTTTTTGTTCACTTGCAGTGGCAAAGAAAGAACTGGAATGCGGGTTGACCATGTTTACAGACCCGTGGCATAGCTGAAATGGTTTTCGAGAGCTGTGACAGCCTTCAAGCCTCTCTTAGCTATAATCCTCAATCCGAGTGGAGGTCAAGCTCTGCCATCTTGCCCTTCCTCAGCTGGGAAAACGTTTCAATGGCGTTCTCCAGGCGAATGCAGGCCAAAACCGGAGGGCGGTCAGAGTAGCCGTTGACTCTTGGGTTCGGAAGGCAAACCAAAAGGAAACCCGCAGATTTGAATGCCCTCCCCCAAAACAACGTGTGGTCTGACCAAAGGGAAATCAACCAGTAAGGCTTCCCCATTGCAAAAAAATCCCGTTCCACCCTCGCTTTGGGCTCCGGCAAAGGTCCTGCTGCAGCGAATCCAAAGCCTGGCAGCCGTCGGCTTGAAGTGCCGGGTCACTTCTGGACACGTTCGGCCCGTAGCCGGACCCTGCAAAAGGGCCAAACTGTGAGGTTGAAAGCCAGAGGTGACAGAAAAAAAATACGAAACCCGGGGGAGACATGAGCAAGTGACAAGTCACGCGACTTGTGGAACGCGAAACGAGGGGGTCTGATCCCCGAACAGGAGGCTCGGCTCCATGTTAACTTGCAAGGAAGCACACAACTGAAATCCAAACCAAACACTTGCTGAGGTTGGGGAAGGAAACGCAGAGACGCAAAACGCAATCGTGAAACGGATGGTTTGTGAGGCATGTAGCCTCGACAACCCCTGTATCACCCATTTGTAAGCAATTTCGGGGTACTGACCTGCGTCGACTATTCAGCCAGGAAAAGCGACCAAGCTGTTTGAGCCTGGGGCTCGAACAAAGACACGCAACGAAAACGCTGGGGCTTGGTTTCCCAACAGGCAAGTTGAGATGTCTTGGGAGAAGTTCGAGAAAAAAACCACCCGGGCTGGGGTGTACAGGTATCTTCTGGGTTGGACAAGCTGAAAGGTGAAGCTTGAGTCTCGCTTCCTGAATGGATTGGCCCAACAAAAAACTGAACTGTTCACTGTGGTCTTCCCAACAAGAAGCAAACCGGCGAGCTTGCGATGTGGGCAACACCGTAATGTTCAAACAAGTTCCAAGGTCAAACAGAACCCTCGGGCAAACGGGACTAGTGTCGAATCCGAATCCTTGAGATCCTGGAATTGCATGGGTCCAACAAGTCATTTTGCCCTGTGCCAAGTTTGCTGGGCTGGGGGCACTGGCCTTCTCATCCGGCTGCCACAGAAACGCCTGGCAAAAACACCGGAGACCAAACCCCGGAATATTGTAAAATTGAGTGACCCTAAATGGGTTCCAACAAATCCACGCTATGCCACACACATACATGGGTATGGGTCAAAATTAAACCACCAGGGGACCGCAGGTTTTAGTCTTTGTTGCCATTTACCAGGGTTCCATTCTGGGTACCTATTTGTTACCCACCCGCACATGGTTCTCCTATGATTCTCCTTTGGTTCGAGCATGTTCGAGCTAAACACCGTTTACTAGAACCAAAGCTCATCTTGGCCCTACGCACTAGACCTGTGGCTCCACCTCTGTGCGCATGCTGCTCTACCAACACTGATGAAGGTACGTAGACATGTGAATTTGGCCGCGGCTCAAGAAACCGGTACCAAACTGGAACCCTGGTAAGTGGAAGTATGGTCCAAAACCTGCGTAACCCCTCCTGTTTAACTTTGAGCCACACCCATTTCCCTGCTGCTTCTCAAAGTGTGCCCTCGGTTTGATGGCCCAACGGTAGTACCTGCAAGCCGCAAGTGAAGCCATGTTGGCAATGACAAGTTGGTGCTAAGGGGGCACGCAATGGTCCCAAGCTCAGGAACAGGCAGAAAACCAGGTTCATGTTTTTTCTGCCATGCCGCCGGGAGTTCTCCTTGTGGTGAATGCGGATCCGAGACAAAGCCACCCCCATGCCTGCAATCAGAAGCACTTGGGCGTCTGCGGTGTTTTTGTTTTTCCCTCAGGGAAGAGAGAATGGTAAAAAGCCGTCCTGAAGGTGTGGGTTGACCAACCGGGCCCCAAAATGTCCATGCGCTTTGCATTGCTTCTTTGTTGGGCTACCCCGAACGGCTACCCTGTCATCAACAGACATGGAAGTGCGCAAACTCTTTCTGGAAAGACTACAAACCCTCTCGAAAGGGAGGATCTCCATGGGACAAGCCACCTGCCAAAAAAACGAACATGGAACCTGGAAGGAACCCCTTGGGTCGTTTTCCAGGGCTCCTCTCTCGCGCGCCCAGTCAACATGTTCGGACGGCACTTCGGGGATCCGGCCAACTTCCTGCCTCTGGGTACAGCCGGACGGAAGACAAGCGCCCACTCCTGGCAAACATCTGGTGATCAACAAAATGTGTCCTTGTGGCTTTCCCGCCGAAACCCACCTGAAAGGGCACCCTCAAAGAGAAAGCTCCTATTTTCCGTGGTGCTAGATTTACACATGGTTTGGCCCGTGGGTGAGTTTCCCCTTGCTAAGAATGATGTTTTCAGGGGAAGTACGGGGAACCCAGGGAAACCTTTTAAAAAGGGGATCCCCTTCAGCCGGCCAAAAGCGGCCACCAGCTTGAGACGCAATGTTCATAGTGCTCCCTGATGAGTTTCGAGTAGGCCACATTAGTACCGACTCTTGCTCACGCAAAATCAATGGAAAAGGTACCAAAACACAGTTCCTAAAAAGGGACCCCCCCCTAAACTGGGTTTAGCCGCAAGCATTCTACAATCAAATAATACAATTGCATAACCCATAACACCCCCTAGTTGACCAAATGAGCCCGGAGGTTTATGCCAGCTCAAAGGCGCGAGCAACTTGATCAGACGCCCAGGTCTGTGTGATGAAAGCCCCGCCTGTCTGCCTCGAGCACTCCGAAGTGCAAACGGTAGTCGTCGGTCTCCTAGAGACTTTGCGGTGGATCGGCGCCGAAATTAAGATGGCTTGAATTTTGATAGGGGACCCTTTGGTGGACATGATTGAGGTGGGGATTCGTGTCCACAAACCACTTGTGAGGTGTTGCCTGCTTAATTCGATGGCCATATGTTGTAGTCTGCAGGGGTCAAAGTTCAAAACAGCTTGTGCTGATCTAAGAAATCGAGGCAGCTTCCTCAGCAAAACCTGCGGGGCCCTAACACCGGCTTAGCCTAGTTAAGTTTCTGTGTCAATCGACAACTACTTTTATAGGGATGGTTGTACATACCCCTTTTACACCCCAAAAGGCTTGCTGATGTTCATACGCCTCCCCCAAAGCGGTTAGGTATTTGACATGAAACTGGGTTGGCAAGCAGGGAAGCCAAGGGGTGTGAACAAGGGGTACGTCCTTCCACCTTCAGATACTTCACTGCTTTTTGCGTTCCCGCAGGATGCATGTCACAGATCTTCAACATGCTAACCATGGCTACCCGTTTACCGACCAGGTGAGATGCAAAGGAAAGGCAGGGGTCCTTGGTGAATGCGCACCGGGAACCAAACACTAATCAGGTTTGCAGGGCCAAGTGCAAGACAGCTCGGCCCAATATGAGTAAGTGACAATACCGTGGATGAACAAATCCACTTCGCACCAATTGGTAGGTGTTTATCCTGTCATAGATGTTCATCCATCCCAACCACCAAGGTATTCTGATTGACAAGGGGAGCCTCCAAATCAGATGTAAGTTGTGAGTTTGATGGCCAACGTGTCTCCTTTTAGCATCCACCATGTATCATGTTCATGGCCAACTGCTTTTAGACTCCAGAAACCTTGTGGGTATGTGTAACAATAGGCGACTCTCCAAAATGATGTCTTTCAAACCTGTTGGTTTCATGTAAGCCAACCGGAAATAGGACTAATCACTAAGCCCACCCCGGCCCCTCGCCAAAAGGTTCTCAGACCCCTTCTAAGGTCCTAAGAACCTTTCGCTGGACCAACACACACACGCACAAACACATACTGTGGATGGACGAAATCCTGCACCACCTAAGAAACCCTGGAATGATAGATCCCCTTGCAAATGTTAGCCAACAACGACTGGTTGTTTCCCAGGGTTTCGAAGCGGTGCGAAGTGGATTTCCGACTTGGTCCCCTCCTCGCTGGGCAGATCAGCTGAAAGCTGGGGCCACCAGGAGGTCTCCAATCGCACCTCGCTCAGTTCAGGGGGTTTTGGGGTGGAAAGCTAAAAGGTGTGAAGGGTTTGGAGGGTTTGGGGGGAAGGGTTGAGCGGAAGGGCTAAGGGAGGTGTTTCTGAAAGTTTGGGACCCTCAAAGTGAACCAAACTATTTCCTAAACAAGCAACGCATTGGACAAATTGGGTGGCCCCCCTGCCGCAACACGCCGACGGAGGCGAAGTTACTCAAAAACATGAGGCAACTCGAGGGCAACCCCCGGCCTACGGCGGCCTTCTTGCTCTTTGAATCGTCGGATTTCAACCCAACGGTAACTCCCAACATATCAAGCAAGTTGGACGCCCTGCAATTTACCCCAAGTCACAAACCACCCAACACGCCGACCCGCAAACAGCCCCGCCAACCAACCCCTCTGGCTCGCGATCCCCCAACCCCCCCCCCAACCACCCCGAGCTGTCGATTGGCCACACTTCAGCGAGATAACGCTGTGCACCGCTCGAGGAAGGAGCGAATGATTGTGACCACCAACGTAGGACATCCTCGTAGCAACTTGATCACTTCAGAGGTTCCTTGGTATCTGCTCCGTTCGCTGCGTTTCATTGTGTCACTGACCCAAAGCATGTCATGGTCTTCAAGGTGAAACCTTACCCCCCAGGTAAGCAGGTTGCAACCGCGGTAACCGGGGTTCGTCCCCTTAACAGGGTGACAACCTACTTACCAAGTCGGTTGAACACCTCCCCCTGTGGAGGATGGTTGCGAAATTCGCACCACACTTTGAACCCATGATTGAAACCAGACTCGTTCCTGAGGGCTCCCTATATTCCCCCTTCGAACATCGCCCAACCAAAAGGAAGGTGAATTTAAAAAATTGGCCCTAAAGGCGATGTCTAAAACCACCGAAAGGGAAATACAGTGGCAGGGATCCTTACATTATACACCTGAACATTGACTTGTAAATGGTGGTGTCCCTGTATTGTTCGTGGAAAAAGCCATGTTTCAGTTGGGCAAAATGTATATATATATATATATATATTATATATATATATATATTTTGAGCCCTGTTGTTACAGGGAGCCCTGTGGCATTTCGGTTGGGGGCCGCCTGCCTCAGGGCCGGAGGACTCCGGCTGCGCCGATTGGTGCGACAGCCAGGATGCTGCGCAACACAGGTCCAGGCGGCCTCGAGGTAAAACACAAAAAAACGTGGACCTTCAAAGGTCGAAGCATCACCTGGGTGTGGGCCAAAAATTTGGTAACCCCAAAATGGACTCCTGGTAAATGGAAACACAGACTACAACCTGCGGTCCCCTGGTGGGGTAATTTTGACCCATACCCATCAGTTGTTCAGTGGCCCTGGGAAAAAAGGAACCCTGTTTGGGGAAGACCGTTTTTAGTGGGGCCACCAAAAAAAAAGGGAAGAAGGGTGACAGTGAACAACTGAGTCACTCTAGGAGTACCTTCCCCCTCGCTGTCCGTTTTCAGGACTTCAAACACTTGAGGAAAAAAACAGCGATCGGTTGTTTCCAAAGAAGGATGGTTGAACAGAATGGGGAAGCAAGCCCTGGAATCAATTTGAGCACCCGTAAGCTTAGCTCCGACAAAAAATATGCAGTGGCCTCCAATGGAAGATCCAAGCAACCACACAAGATGATAAGATCCAAAGGAAGGCACTCCAGAATCCAAAGCCCGATGTTCAGAATCCAGGCCAGGGGCAAAAACTGCACCTTTGTTTTCGTGTTATGTATTTTTTCAGGGAACCTCAAAAGAAAACAACAAGAAACGCCAAGAGAGGCTAGGAACTCCACTGGTTGCAACTTGCACAAGCCCCTAGGATTTCTGAAACCCATGGGAAAAAACCCTTCACGTGGCCGTGCAAATAAACGGAAACACGTGAAGCCATGGCTTGGGATCGCTCATATATAAGGATATTAAAGGCAACCTCCCCGTGGCTTCTCCAAAAAAAACGTCAATTGGCTCGGGAGCAAGCGGCAACATGGACAGCTCTTGGCTTCGGGAGAAGCCTTAGTGTGAGAATCAGCAAGGCAACATGGGGGGGCCTCTTTAAATGATTCCTGAAAAAACACTTTGAATGGGAGATGTCACAAATCCCAAGTCTAGCAGAAAAGTTCACAAAGTCAGCTGCCGAGAACCGTAGCCGACAAAACTCAACACGGTCAGCATCCCCGCACGTCCTTTTGCAATTGTTTGGCCGCGGAGTTCTGGGGACCCGCGGTCAAAACATATTGGGGATGCGCCGTGTTCGAAGAAATCGTTCACGTCTTGGGAAACAGCTTTTTGCCGGGCTCAACAATCGAAGAGCAATCCCGGAAAAAAAAAAAAAAAAAAAAACTCCACGATCGCAGATTCTATCATTCCGGGCGACACAGTGGGGCAATTCGAGAAGCGTGCCTTGCTCAGCTGGCTGCTTTGCCATTGTCTCCTCAGGCCCAATGCTTTACTTTTGGCCATGCACGTCAAGGCTCCGTCAATAGTCAGTCAGTTCCTCAAAAGTCCGGTCCGATTAAGCAATGCCAAAGGGTATAGTCTTTCTTTCAAGGAATTCAGGGCTTGTACCAGTGGCTCCGGATCAGGGGAGTCGTATGCCTCTGATGTTGATGATGAGCACCCTCAAGAAACTCTCAAACATGATTGGTGGTTGAATACATGCGCTGACTGATGTCCACGAAAGGGTTACCTGCATTGCAACCCCTAAATAAAGGAACCCATGCAAAATGCATGCTGCATACCTTGGTGACTGTTGCTTCCATGAAGCCATGATTGGTGGTTATTGACACAGAAAGTAGGGGCTGACACACATGCACACACACAAACACAGACACACACACACACACAGAGACACACACACACAGACACAGACACGGACACAGACACGCACACACACACACACACACAAACACACACACACAGAGAGACACGGACACGGACACGGACACGGACACAGACACGGACACGGACACACACAGACACACACAGACACACACAGACACACACAGACACACGCAGACACACACACACAGACAGACACACACACACAGAGACACACACACACACAGACACACACACACACACACAGACACACACACAGACACACACACACACACAGACACACACACACACACAGACACACACACACAGACACACACACACACACACACACAGACACACACAGACACACACACACACACAGACAGACACACACAGACAGACACACACAGACACACAGACAGACACACACAGACAGACAGACAGACAGACAGACAGACAGACAGACAGACAGACAGACAGACAGACAGACAGACAGACAGACAGACAGACAGACAGACAGACAGACAGACAGACACACACACAGACACACACACACACACACAGACACACACAGACAGACACACACACACACAGACACACACACACAAACACACACACACAGACACACACACACAGACACACACACACACAGACACACACACACACACAGAGCACCGACCACATGCTACCCGCTTTCCAACTTATCATGGAAGTGTTCAACCAACAAAAAAAATCATTGGAGTAGCCACGGTTCCCCCCCCAGACCGTGGAGAAACGCTCCCCCCCCCGGGCACCTTTTTTGTTCGGTCCTTGATTCAAATCGAAAGAATGCGGTTCAATTAGTTCTGGGTTGTCTCAAAAGGGACCCTTAATACTGGCGCTTTTTCGGGTTGTTTCCCTTGAACACCGCCAAGGGATCCTCAAGACACAGAGCTGCAAGTTCTGCATTTGCTACCTGAAACAAGGAATCCCGAAATGGAGCTTCATCAGTGGGCGAGCTCATCTGAACGCCGATTGGTGGATCAAATAGGCAGATACCTCAATGCTTGCCACTATAAGTAAACAAGGGAAGCGACTGAACCTGAAGGGAAAATCCCTGTTTACCTATAGCGGCTTGCCTGAAAGCACTGAGATTCGATGCAACTAAAAACCATTGACAGGGTGCTGACTGACCCAAGCTGAGAGCTGATGCACCCCTCTTGACAAGATGGGAGAGTAGGACAGAAGTGCTCCCCTCTGTTCAAAACGGAGTCTTGTCCAACCAATTTCCATAGTTCTGGGAAAGCCACTACAAAGGGGCCAAATCCTTTTGTAACCCATCAGCTCCCTAATTGGTGGTTTGGTTTGGTGGTTTAGAGAACCTGGGTGTCCCAGATACTTTTCTCACACACCAGGGTTCAAATCCCAGCCACCACTCCAAACCCGCCGAATTAAAAAGGATCGGATCTAGCGCCTGCAGCTCTTTCAGCCTGCGCTCCAACTGCAGCTTCTCCTCTCGCCACTTCGCCTTCTGCTCAAGCAGCTCCTACGGAATCGAATAAAGAGAGGCTTTTGCCGGCTGGATTTTCTCGTGGATCTTGAATTCATGTTGTTCTGGTTGGTTTCCTGGTCTGCTTGGTCTCGATTCTTGTTGGTGTTCATTCCCTCTGCCTATCTTGCGCGTCGCTTTGCCTGATGTTTTCCTGTGGTTCCAGTGGTTTCCGTTTGAACGCCAAAAGAGACATCCCAATTGAAGAACCCGAAGGGTATGCCTGTGTTAGCAGCTTCTGGAAAAAGGGGTGCAAGTTCCACATGGTACGATCCCTACGGGTTGTGCCCAGAAGCGCTCACTGATGGGCGTTCCTTGGAGACCAAGGGCCACAACGGATCCAGTTTTTGCGGCCCACCGGCTGACTGAGGGCCCTTCATTCAGGGGAAATAACAAACCGCTTTTCCTTGGCTGCCATGTCAATATCTTGTATATATGCATAAGTATTATATATATATATATATATATAGAAGCAACATCTTTCCATGGCCCCTCAAGATTGGCACCCCGACCTAAACAAGATATAATTGGAGGACGTCCCGTGTACATGCCCTTGCTGGCGAAATGAATGGTTTTATCCCTAAACAAGTAGGTGTAGCCACCGTGCTAGAACCGAAGGCCATGAGTGTTGCACTCTGGTTGATTGAGTAGACACTCTCGTGTGGGTTGGGGCACACGCATAGAAGTTAAAGAAGGGTGTCGGAGTTGGAAATCGAACGAACAAATAGCCGTTTTTTTTTTTTTTTTTTACTGCCCGTACTAAACTGGCGAGCCGAAAACGGCAAGCACCATGATCTCATGAATAAAGAACAGTCAGTAGGTTTCCCACCAAACCGCATCAGAAGCACTTCAAGTGCCTAACCTGCATGTCCAAAGGGTCTCACCAAGCCATGCTCCTTACTGAACATGCTGACAGAATCCACCAACCAAAGGGGAACCCCCACCCAAACCAGTAGATGTCCAATTTGTCCTAATGTTGGCACAAATTCCTCATCACCGTCACCCAGTATGTCCAATGTTGGCACAGATTCCTTAGATGTCCAAAAGAAAAATAAGCATCACCCATTAGACGCCATTAGACATTAGATGTCCAAGCACACATTAGCACCATCACCCTGTACGTTCAAAACTGTCAATGTAGACACAGATGCCAAAGTATGTTGCAATTGGAACTTGTTGGAAGCACGAGTGGCTTGGACTGTCTACCAAACATTTCGATTAACATGGGTGCCCAGATTCCCAGTCCCATGTCAATGTGGAAAGAAGGGCCGTCTCTTTGTGTACTCACAAAAAAATCGAAGACCCCATGCCAAGAAAGACCCCAAAACTGAGACCCAAGTTTCAAGTCTCAAGACCCAAGACCCCGCGTCTATCCACGACGCATCGCCGCCGGTTTCGCGCCTTCTTGGCGGCGGCCATGGCCTCTGCCGACGCCCAGGCCCTCGCTCTGGCGATCCTCGGATCAAAAAACACGGTCCGAAGGCACCGTGGATCGGCTCCGGGTGAATGAAAACCCGGGGAGAACGCGGTCTACCCGAAATCATGTCAAAAACAAGTAAGAGGGAGGACGAAGGCCAAACCAGGTAAACAAGCAGCTAAAGGGCGGACTAGAGACAAATTGAGCACCTGTGTATGGTTGCGACTATTTCCTCATACCTTCCTCTACCCGAGGATTGATTGTGCTCGAGCGGGTCATGTGAAAGCAGGGCAGGAGGTTGTCCATTCCATTATTCTTAGGAGAAAGGGTTGCCTGAATCTTAAATGCCCAAATTGTTTGAGTTGATGGTTGATCTTTACAACATGCACCCCGGGCAATTCTATTGGGCCGGACACCAGCGTCATTTGGTTGTCTCAAAGTAGTTGCCTAATATGGCGAATTTGAATGTCCTTTTGGCTTCCCTCCAAAAGTCATAATCAAAACCCGCCATGAAACATGGTCTACCCAGAACCATGCAAAGCATAGAAAAGGCGGCCGCACACATTTATGGCTGGGATTGTCGCTTACTACCCTCCAGTTACCCGGGTTTTGATTGTGAACTCACTTTGAGAAACTCCCATGGCGCTCGGGTGTTTTCCAGGTTTTGGGGACCCTAAACCCTAAACCCTAAACCCTAGCCCCCAAATCCGTGGCTAGCCAAGTGTCTCTTCATCGAAGTTGCCAGGTTTGGCGTCTTCCCTTGCCTGCTCCTCAGGTCTGCGACTCTGGCACAAGGCCCACCAAAGGAAACCGTTTGCAAGTGGTCCCCCAAAAAGGCACATTGACATGCTTTCTGGTACGAAGCAAGCATGTCTCCTCTTCTTTCTCCTCTTCTTTCTCCTCTTCTTCCTCTTCTTCCTCCTCTTCCTCCTCTTCTCCCTCTTCTTCTTCTTCCTCCTCTTCTTCCTCTTCTTCCTCCTCCTCCTCCTCCTCGCTTTCAGCTTTCTCCTCCCAAGCATGCTGGTGCAGAAACGTCGGCCCAAACGCCAGGAGAATAGCAAAGGCCAGCCCGGCAAGCCCGGCAAGCAACACACGCATTGGCCACTCTTTGTTTGCGGGAATCACTTTTTGCGGGTTGTTGCAAAGTGAAGCCAAGGGAGACCCAAAGCCCATTTTGTAAGTTCCGCGTTCCCCCCCTTTCCCCGCCCCCCCAAGAAGCTCATGTTGTCCAAAGCACCCAGGGAAATTTATTCTTAGAGCGAAATAAGTACACACATCCTGCCATGATCATGACTCGCTTGGGTCTCTTTTCCTGTTTTTGGGGGGTTTAAAGGGAAACCAAAAGGATGAACGTTGCGCCATGTTGGAGGGTTTCAAATCCTTTGAACAATCACCCATATGGTCTCACAATATGTGTTTCACACGGCGCTTGGGTCCAGACGGAACCAAACAAAAAACCCAGCCATACTGTGGATTGACAACCCCTATGATTGGTTTTCTTCAAAAAGCAAAAACCATATGGTTGGTTGCTTAAACCAAATCTGTTGTTATTTCCATCAAAAAATGGGTTCCAGCCCCAAAGCTATGGTCTGTCCAGGCACCCAACTTCCACAGTCTACTGCCAAAGCTTCGAAATCGCCAGCCCGAGCCGTGGCCTGACTTCGAGCAGGCGCCTTTGGCGGTGGCCTCGGCGATACGCGTAACGCGCGAGGTTCCCAGTGGCCGGAACGTGACAGAAGCCAAAACTTCGAGGCAAAAGGACGCTCTTCAAGAAACTAACCCCAAGTGCATTCCAGGTGGGAAGTGAAATGTGGAAAGCAAAAATGGGGCAGGCAGGGGACCAGCACAGGAGGGTGGCTTTGGCGCACAGAGAAAAAAAACTGATCTGTGTCTGCCCCACATCCTGCCAATTGGTTGTGACTAAACAGCGAGTTGGTGTGGGACAGCTGAACCGATCTTGAGCAATAAACGTCAACACATGTTTGCCTGCTTGAACACAACGATCGGCCGCTGAAACCTTTTGACCAAGCATCACCAGTCGACTTGCAACCAAACTGTGCCGGGCATGAACTCGACAAATTCCGGGGGAGAAGCCTCCAAGCACCGGGACCCTTTGAGTTTAGGAGTTTGAAGAGCGATAGAAGCCTAATGAGGCTCAAGGTATACCCACGTGCACCCGAAAATGATAATAAGTTAAGTGCTCCTTGGTCGATAGCTCAGTGACCTCGGTCAAGGGATCTCACTAAAAAATTGGATATCGTACAAAAGGGGCAGCCACGTGCCAACCACTGGCATGTTCGCATTGTTGCTGGCTGCCTGAGACGGTGCAATGGAAATGCCATTTCTTGATGGGTCTACAGGGCGAAAGACCAGCCAAGAAAAATCGCAGCAGGAAACACACACCTCGAAGACTGCGGGTTTCCAGTTCCAACCATAAGTCAAGCCATCCGCAATTGATCTGACCCAAAGATCAAGCCCCCCAAAAACGCCCCTCCCTTTCAAGGGCTTAACGATTTCCAAGACAGCGGAATAGAAAGACCTACGAGCGAGCCTGGGGGCCTTCATGTCGACAGGCCGGGCCTGGCAAACGGATCGCTGGCCTGTTTGGATGGAAACGCGAAATCCATTCCGCGCCACAACTTGAAACCATAGTTGAAACCATTGTGTGTTGGAATTTACAGGGGCACCATGCCATTCATCATACTTCTTCTCAATAAATGTGGCGATTCAAGTCAGATACACACAAATCATCAGAAACCAGGATTCTTAGTTTCGTGTCAGTGGGAAGGGCAACCAACAAAACCACCTTTCTGGAGCAGCAATCCACCCTGAGAAGACGATGAAATAAGTAAATCATGGGGAGGAAACCACCCGTTCGTGAGGTTGGTATTATTGCAGAACAACAAACTTGCACTCATACAAAACACCTGCACAGATTCATGCAATGTTTTGGCCTCAAAAGCATGACCCGGGGTCCAATTTGTACCAGTCACCCAAACCGTGCGTCCCTGCTTCTACCCGATCAAAGAAGTTTGACAACACGACACTCAGCCACGCATGTCTCGCAAAATGCAAAGGAGCCTTGCTTACCAAACAAATACCTTTTTGGACTCGAGGAAACCAGCAGTCAACCCAAAAGGGGCCAGCCAACACGTTGATCCGACTCTCAAAACCTTCCGTGTGGACTCAGAGTCTAGGTCCCGCAACTTCGCGGGATTCCTTGGTCCTTTGGTTGTTTGGAAGCCCAAAGGTGACGTTTCAGCCACCCTTGTTTCACTCAGAAAGGGATGTGGTCAACAGATGTCAACAGGCAAACCTGGACACGATTCCTTGAAGGGTCCCAAGGAAACTGGAGGTCCCAACAAACTCCGGATCCTCCGAACTGATTGTGCCAGTCTTCCCTTCCCCGGCAGTTGGAGAAGGATCTCTTTGCTGGAAGGATCTTGGAGGATTGATGGAACCAATTTGTCACACATGTCTAAAGACCGTCACGTTGGCTTCCCTTCAAATCGGGAAGCCAAAGTCCAAAGTCCTTGCCTAACCCTGGCTGGAACCGTCCGATGATTGTGAGCCTTTTAGTTCATGCTAAGCTGGGAAGCCACATGAGCGTCGAACATCCGTTGAATGTTGCTTCAACAAACAGAGCTACAATGGCTTCTATGGTCTTTGCTACAATCCCTTTTTTAACCACCTGGGGTAGTATTGTAGAACCAACATACTACATAGAAGTGTTCACACAAAAAGCAGCCGTTGAAGGGGTATACAAGCATCCGCTTGTCCCCGAACAGGACTTCCCAATTTCTTTGACTCTAATTTAGACTCGTGCCTTCCCATTTGCCCAAGGGCTCCATGCGCAAGAAACGCATTACCAGATTGGGTTTGGCAACATCTCACAAAACACATCGCTAATACCAAGCATTTGTCCGTCCACCGCTTACTGGTAGAGGTTGGTTACAGCACATTAGCTTGGTTAGTTAATTAACCACTTTTGATGCACAGCGCATAGAAAACCGATTGTTTTTGAGCCTGGTAGCCGCCGCGAGAAGCCGCCTGCCACGGCCGGAGTGCACGCCCGGTTTCCAAAACCCGTCCCAGGAAACGAGGCTCATCAGGGGGCCAATTCCACTGGGAAGGACACAAGCAACCTTGGGTTCTCAAATGCATGTTCTTTTGCCAGGGTTGCTCACATAGACATATCCATTCAGAGCGAGAGGCATAGCAAGAGGCCCAAGCTGGCAAGCTGCACATGGCTTGCTGTGCTGAAATCTAAGGGCCTGTTTGTTTGTGTGTGTGTGTGACCTTTGCTGTGGATACCGCATGGGTGGTTAAAAAAGCAAAAAACAATCAAACAATTACCATCTTTTCGGACCCGTCCATCCATTTGCTTAAGTCCCCTGGAAAACAATTTATGTTTAGTGGGGATAGACTCCCTTAAAACCAACAGGAGACAAACAAATCGTACTAAGCAAACAGAGGCCGCTTTGAGGCGCTTGAACCCACGTAGCCCTGACTCACCCCGCCTGCGTCGGCACGGCAAAAGCCGTAGAAGTACAAACCGCGGGCGGAGCGGCCGGAGAGATGCCCATGACCTGCGGATGGACCACTTCAACACCTACTGTGGATGGACGAAATCCATCTCGCATCACTGTGATACCATGGGAAACTAGTTTTTGCTGGTATTTAGGGGGGGAATGATCAGCAACCAGGGTCTCTTAGGTGGGGCGAAATGGATATCGTCCATCCACAGCAGCACTTCCACCTCATCCGCCAGCACACTCAACTGCCAACCACTGCTTGTTGCACAGAGGGATCTTGGACATGGGAACAAACCAGTTTCTTGGGTGCGGGGAGGGGGGGGGGGGGGGCGGCTGGGTGTGGCTCCCCTGTTTTGACACAGGCCCATTTCATTCTACCAGTTGGGATGAGATAAGCCACAAATCCCAACTGGTGTAAAGTGGATGCTGTCCTTCCACAGTAGGTCTCCACGTAATTCATACTCAAAAGCTCTGGTGTTGAGTAAATGCCACCAAAACCCATGACAACAAATGAACAGGCGGCCATGGGTGGAATTAGGTGCATAGGCATTGTCTTCTACTTACACTCAATTACAATGGCTTGATCGTTGGGGAACTACAATTGCAAAATGGGCAACTCATGTTGTTTCTGTTTCCGTGTAAAACAAACCTAAAAAGAGCAGCTTCTCCTCAACAAGCACAAGGTTGAACCCAGAGAATGATTGTGTTCCCCCAAACGGAGATTCCTCTGAAGGTGATATGTCCATCTGATTCTGACCATGGCACAAACGCCAGATCCGAATTCCACACCACTCACTGCCCCCGTTGGTTTCACCCAGATCCAGCTGGAATGGGAGCATCCCTGCAGGGTGCAGCAACGCGTGAGGGGAACAAGCAACACTAAATATTGCTTTCTAGGGAGGGGGTTGGGCCAAACATGGATGCATTCTCCGAAGTATTTGGCTGAAGATGGCACGGGTCCCACAAAATCGAAGATGGCTCCAATTACTATTTGCCCTCCGATGGAAGACAGGGGACCTTTTGGACAAAAGGTTCTCCATTTTCTGGACTTTGTCTTCCAAGCGACCCAGACTCAGATCTGCCCTGCCCTCGCGGATTTCCCACCCATTTCCTATAAGCTGCGAATGTGTGCATTGGCCTAATTAAGAGTCCAACACGACTTGGAATGGCCGAAGACCTTCGGGGGGTGCCCGCAAAACCCCTTAAAATCATCAAGTGGGCCTAAGAGTCCAACAGGGCATGGACGAATTGGAATGCCCCATCAAATCATCAAGTGCTCGGACCCTCGCCCAATCAGACCCATTCCATCGCCGGCCTTTTCATGGCGCAGACGCAATGCTTCCAAGCGCCGCCTGGCAAAAGCTTGTCTTGCAAAGTTTGGAAGGTGGCTAGTAACATTCTGCTCGCATCGCTTGCAACGCTCCACCTGGACCCTCACACCCTCAAAAATGGGCTTCAGGGGTGCAGCCAAAAATGGGCTCATGGCGGCCGGCTGGGCAATTCTTTTGCAAACGGCTGTGTCAACCCCCCCCAGATGCCTGAACAAAAATGGACCAAACTCAAGTGGCCAGACCCAAGGCTTTTGGACCACCCAACGCCAGCCAATGGCGGCCAACCATTTCAATCGCCCATCCGTCCCGGCAGGCCTGGCATCCGGCTCCTGTGACTTCGGAGTGTCGGAGTATGAGAGGGACCCTTCCCGACCCAAAGAACATGCCCTCAGAAAACACACTGTCCGCCTGTTTTGTGTGCTTTTGTTTCAAGCACTTACCTCATATTAGTTTGGTGTTTTCTGCTTTTAAGCACTTACCTTATATCTCTTAGACAGGTTCAACCAAGAGGAAATACCGTCTGGACGTTCTGAAAAAGGGGGGTACGAATCCGATGTCAACATTATCCCAAAGTGGTCTAGCCGAAGCCAAGTGAAGAATCCGAGCGGCTATTGGTTAAGGTGCTTCTCCCCGTCTGACTGCTGACACCCTCTAACACGTTTTTTTCATATGCACGTGTTTTGCAAACGCCGGCGCTGTGTTTTTGAAATCCGGCTGAATAGTTGTCGGATTCAAAACGGCCATGTTTCTGGCCAAAGCGGAGATTGAATCACCTTCAAGGGACGCTCACTTTACATGGGCCCCAAAGATGATCTTGAAAACCACAGGGGGAAACGTAGCGAACCAGTTCACAAGGAAGTCCCTACCTTCTCTCTGAAGCAACCACCCAATGGAGGTCTAGTGCAACCCAGTCCTGGCTCGCAACTCCTGGCAGCGACGAAAGGGCCTGTCTTTTGTTGGCGGTACCCGTGTTTTTGGTGGTTTTGAACGAAGCAACAGGAAAACAACTCCTGGGGGGGTCCCTAAAGAAAGACCCCCCCAAAACATGTTTGCCCGATAGTTGTGTCCTTTGTGGGTGTCCCCAGCTTCATTCCAAAACCCCGTGTGACCGACTTCAGTTCTTCATACGGCTTTCACCAAAAAACAGGGTTTTGGCCAGTCAGATCTTCTGGGAACACAAAATATCTGAGCTCCAAAGCCAATATTATCTCTTCCGGATTGACGAAAGGTCCAGTTTCCTGGTGTTTCCCTCACCCAAATGCTTCAAGCAAACAAAACGAAAGACAGCTTCCGTGCGCGACGTTGAAAAAGTATGCTTCTTCCCTCCCATGCACAAACAGGGACCCTCACAGGGCGGTGCTGGAAGACATGACATTGGAAGGCTATTTGCTTGAAAGAGAAAAAATGGTATAAGGGAGGGTCTGAGGTAGGGTATTTCCATGTTAGGGCTTCAGGGTTCAGGGATGAAATTAAAGAAGTCAATCACTTTGTTCAAAACAACAAGGGGGGTTCTGGGGATTTTTCTAAAATTTCTGATCATTCTTTGAACAGTTTTTCATTCAATAACAGTCTAAGATTTTGACATTTCCAAGGTTCAGGTTTCAAACCATTTTTAGCCTGAGGGATACAAGCGTTTACTCATATTATAAGATAATAATACGGATCATCTGACTGAATTTTACTTTACATAACACTCACTATTTGTCTTTTGTATGTTCAAAGTTCACTAATTATAACATGTAAGAATAGAAATGTGATAATTATGATTTAGTTTTGAATTACTCAGGTTAATCAACAATTAGTTTAAACCTTATGCTTTTTACTCCTTCAAAATTCATACTTCTTTCATCTTCCATACAACTGTATATTTTTGATGCGCCGCTCTCATTACACTGCTATATTCTCTATGGCTATATTGTCTACAACATCATCGCTATGAAACTAAAAAGTAAAAGTGCTAAATTCATCGTCTTCAAAATAATTGAAATGATGAAATCTTACAAACATATTTACCTCAACTAATCGTTGCTTCATAACCTTCATCAAAAATATTTAGAAATTTATTTGATGAAACTTTATTTTGTTAAAGTTTCATTAACTTAATTGTTCAGTTACTTTTAAAATTAACTAGTTATTATTGAATGGAACATCTTTTTATGATACGCTGGTAGTGAATATCATAAAATCGAACAGGCTTTCCATTGCTTCAATCAATACACATTGAGGCTAATTAGTTTGAATTAGTTTCAACCCCGCTTGTGTGTTGACACAGTGCGAAGAAAACTCCATTGCTGAGCCCCGAATATTCTAACATGCATGAAATAGTAAGATTAGTTGTAATAGTTTGACTTATTATGTATATGACTAAAAGTTATTCAGATTATATTGATACAATAAATGAAGTAGAGAATATAGAACACGTAGTGATAACTGATAAAACTAAAAATGTTGTTATTATACAATGGAATTAAGCTAGGAATGCAATATATCAAAAATAAAAATGTCAATGTAAATACAAATGGGAAGAAAGAAAAACAAAGAGAATAAGACAGGATTAAGTGTTTCTTCAACAGATGAAGAAAAAGAAGAAATTGTTAAAGAAACAGCAGTTATTGAGTTCTCTTGTCCAAAAGGATGCTAGATGTTAAAAGTGAGTTAGAAATGCAACTGAAGGGAAATTGTACATGCTCGTGTGTTCCAACAAGCTTCAAATTAAGCAAAAATGGTAAGAACATGAATATTGATAAAACGAAAGACAGTATCAACTTCGAAACAGATGTTCCTAATATAACTTTTAAATGGGGTAAGGATGCATCACTCTCGGATAATGGTGACAATGAAACAAAGGAAGCCATACGTGAAATGATGAAAAATTAGAAAATAAAGAGTAGATTGAACACCACTTCAAACGCATAAATAAAACAATATATGTATTTATATCTAAATATATGTGTAGAAATGCCAGAAAATGAAAGTTTTGCAATTAACGATTTAATGAAAACGATTGCAATTATTAGTAAGAATGTGAAAGCATTGTCAGAACTTGTTAAGACTTTTGATTATAAATTAAATCAACCTAAAAGCAATAACGAAAACGATAAGGACGCCTCGCCAGAGGCTCGCGTGCTACGCGAAAAGATTGATAAAATATTTGCAAAGAAACAGATAAGACGTCCGACTGGCAGTTACGATGATAAGAGGCAGAAATACTGTGAAATGATTAATAACAATAAAATCAAACAGCCAAAAAGTGAAACTATCGAATACTACAAACTGTTTAAGAACGAAGGAAGGAAAGTATGAATTGATATAATAATCCCGAGTGAGTTAATTAGTGAGATACTGGTTAGTTCATATTAAGCACTACTTCAAGAAATGACCCCTATATAAAATAGAGAACTAATGACTACATTAAAATGCGGTTGTCAAATTACAGGAAACAATTTAGATTTTGAAAAAGAAGTTAAAAATGATAGAGGGTTGATTGAAAAGTACATAGAATGAGTTATTATCATAAACGTTATATTAATATTTGTGGAGAGTGTGAAAAGAAAGCAGATATATTTAATGATTTGGAGAAAAAGAAGATAGACATTGAAAAGGAACAATTGTGTTAATATGTATTGGAAAGTTCTGGGAAAGTCATTTAACTGTTGGCGATATTATAGAAGAAGACAACAGTTGATTAAAATAGTTCTTACTATTTTCCTTAAATATTAAGAAATATTTTCTCAACTCTTATGTATTTTTAAAGACTTGGTTTAGTTTAGTAAAGAAGAGACACTACATAAGTTGTTTTACAATGTTGAAAGCGGGTTCGGTTCGGTCATTGAACTATACAAACAAGCAAATAAAGAAGGTATAGGCATAACATTAGATGAAGTGCGTGGATGGTTGAAAAAGCAACCTATCAAGCAGGAGAAAGGATACAGTAGATACAACAGCTCTTCAGCACCTTTCGCAAGATATGAATATCAGTTGGACATAATGGATACGATTTCACTGATGAAGGCAACGGGCACATCAGATTTAAGCAGTCCAAGATATGGTTTAATTTGTATTGACATATTCAGTAGAAACTACACATTGAACCGATGAAGGTTAGAGACGGTGAGACTGTTTAAAAAGCAATACTTCAATGCTTCAAAAGTATTAGGTCATCCGATGAGTATTTATACAGATGATGACGGGGCATTTGCATATAAGAAATTCCAAGAGTATTTAGAAGGGGAGGCAATAAGAGGCATTGTAACACTGACACATGCTAATGTAGCAGAGAAAGCAATAACAACTGATAAAAAGATAAGCGACTAATAGAACTTGGACGAGTTTATTACCGGCAGTTTTAACAAAATATAACCAACAAATGAGACACGGGACGACAAAATTGACACCTGATGAAGCACACAAAGACGAAAACGAAGTAACAGCAAAGGCGAACTCGTTGATGGAGGAAAAGTATTTACGAAAGTATCCTAAATTAGATGTCGGTGATCAAGTCAAAATTCATAACAAAGGAAAAAGAAATTTCACGTCAAAAAAAAGGCCACTTCAAAATGGAGCACTGTGTTTTTCAAAATAACAAATGTAGGACGTGAAATGATGCTTAACAAACATTACGAAGTAGAAGGTAGAACAAAGACGTATAATAGAAAAACATTATTTTCAAGATAATGTTATTAATTTTGATTTGCAAGATATTTATAACACACTTTCTCAACGGCATTCTGATATGCTCTTTCTCTATGATGTCTTTTACTTTTGTCAGTCTTTACATGTTTTGCCATATTAGACTTACTTTTCATCATACATCCGCATCTTTCACAGTCTAATGACTTATCATTTTCTAGAACATACTCTTAAAAGTATCATTCTTCTTTATATTTCTTGTTTAATACATCAATATGGTTTTCTTACTGTCCCTTTCCTTTGCCTTCTGAATTTCTTCCTCTGTATCCGTGCTGAAGTCTGTAACTTCACCCTCAATAGAATTCCACAACAAATCAAATTCAGCATTTGTCATAGAGAATTGTTTTTCCATCTACAATAAAACAGGTCATTTTACTTAATATATAATACAGTTATTTCTTTAAGTATAATTCTAATATTCTCTATGTTATAATTCTATCGTGTCCATAAGGTAAGGAGTTGATACTATCCTTATACCATCTTTTGTTTTCATATGCTGATAGTGCTTGTTTGGTTCGTTGGATGCTGTGTTTTTGATGCGCGTTACTTCTTATGCTGTTGAATGTTACAGCGTCGCAAGTATTGTTTTTCAATGTGTCATCCTAAGAATTATATGACAGTTCCTTCTTCACTTAGTGTTTAACTATTCCGTTGCTCTTCTTTTCTTCTTTCTCTTCGTTATGTATCTTGAAACAGTATGATTTAGGTTTCGAGCCTGTGAAGTTTGCTATAATCTTTCCATCTGCTTCATCCTTGAATTGTCCTAAAACTTTCTTGTTTGTTTTATCATAACATTTGTGTTTAGGGTCATAACCACTGAAATCCATATAATCCTTAATGTCATTAAAGTCATCATATACATCTTCTGTTTTAATATGTAAAACAAAACTGTCAGTATCAGTATATAACATTCTTGTATCATTTCCATATTTCGGCTTCAACATATCATAATAGAACGAATACATATGCTGTTTAGATAAATCTAAAAAACACATTCCTACATAAACAGGTTTATTCAATTTAACTACACTTTTTGCCTTCGCAACTCCTATAAGATGTTCATTGATGATACGCCTGTGTTTAAAATTAGGATTATTTACATTTTTTGGTAGTAGCGCTCAGGTGCATCAACCAGTTCAACGTCAATATGGTTTCTAACACTTTCCATCGTCTTGTCATATAAAGCGTTGTTCACTAACTTATACGCATCTTTCTCAAAATCACTTTTAGCCTCCTTTCTCTTCTCTGTATTAAAGTCAACCCACGGTTTCCACCGTTGCTTGTGTCTAAATTCTATTACTCTGTTTATTTTCTTCATTTTAAGTCCTTGTTTCAAATAGAACTTGAAATGACAATATGTAAAACATAATTTTGCTTCTCAATAACATTTAGTATTAACTTGTTTGTTTTCTCATCTGTTGGAGCATTGTTAAATGATATGCTTTGTAGGCTTCCTTCTGGTAGTTGCTCAACATATCTGCTGTTACATTCATAATTTCTGGTGCTAATGGAGAATCAATATGTTTGTCGTGGAGTTCTTTCGGATATTCTAAATCAACATCTAAAATATATCATTTGTTGCTATATTCACTGTTATGACATTTCATGTCTTCTTCAGTGAAATTATTTTTTACAAATCTTATTTTCCTATATGGTAGTTTCTTACACATTGCCAGTCCATAAAGATTATTTCCATTTCTAAACCCCTTCTCAACCATATTATAAAGTTCTTCATCGTGTGAAAGTTCAAGTTCAACTCCTGATTTTTTAATAGCATCGCGCCCCAAGCAAAGTTAGGTAATTTATAATAATGGGCGGGGTCTAACTCATAATCTGTTAAACATTGTTTTCTGAAAATTTCATATACATCGGTTACTAGTAATACATCTGTTTCTAAATACAAATCATGATATTCACCAAGGCTTTTAATGTTAAAGTCCTCCCATATGAGTTTTGCTCTTTCATTGTCAGCATCACATATATCTTCTTCACTCAATCTGCTATAAAAATGTTTCTTTTCTGGAAGTTCAGTGTCACTAAATTTATTAAAGTCATTACAGTAGTCATAAGGATAAACTCCCTTTTCCGTCAGTAAAAACAAATCTTTTTCATATTTTATATACTTACCTTTGAAGCTGTATTTGAAATTTTCCTGCCAGTTGTCCCTTAATTTATTATCCTCATACTTTGTTAGTTCAACAAGTTTTCTAATGAGGATAACAAGAAACTGAAACTGTCCTTAAGTATTCAAGTCTGTTTAGTGAAAATGTAAAAAACTTCTCACTGTTCTGTGCTATTACTGATGCTTTCTTTGTTTGTTTTTAACTTTTCAAGCTTAGAAATTATCAAGTGGGAGTCGTAGTTTTTAAGATTATGAAAGAATACCGGGGTATGATATTTTGTAAAGCAAAAGCCAATATTACTTTTCATATGCGCCGCTCCTCTATACAATCCTGTGAAGTGGCAGTGGTCTTCGACCTTCTTTTTCGCTTCTACTCTATTGTCAAAAGTGCGGTTGCATAAGAAACACTTTTTCGCTTCTAAATGTTTGATTTCATCTAAATCTGTCATATCAATATCTTTTGATTTTTGCATTTGTTCCATTACATCGTCTCTAATATTAGTCAAAGTATCACAAAAATTATCAATACAATCTTCACCTCTGTATAAAAGTGGTTTCATTTCTCCACTATAAGCAATAACAAGGTTAAGCATATAACCGCTGGGTTTCTGGTTCTGATACGTCCCTTTGATGCCATCTGTTGTTTCTGTTGTCAAACATTCAAAACCACCATAAATAACAAATTGTGCTTTCAGTTTCTTAAAATGTTTTTCAAACTTCATTGTTGTTCCTCCTTTTGGTACTTTAGTTTGTTGAATTTCATTTGCCATACAACAACCATTTATTAAGTGAGAACTTAAAAAATTTCTGATTGAAAACAGTGCTGACAGTATATACAACGAAATACCTTTGTTTTCGTTAATCTATTATAAGTTATAATCTTTATGTTCATTCTCATATTTTTCAGTTCGTAATAGATTGATATGACAAGATGGTCTTTCAATCTTTCTTATTCTGTCTGCTCTGATGATTTGGTTCTCATCTTCACCATAAACATTAACTGATATAGAATTTTGTTTAGTTGTTCAAATGTGTCAATGTCATCATTGGATGCTTGAAAATTTACACCATCCCATTTAATTAAACTTGCAGTGGTCATTAATTTCTTGTAGTGCCTCATATGTTGAGGATGGTCTTTCTTGAAGACTTCATAAAATTGGCATGAAACACTGTGTTTGAAACATAACTCATCTTCGTTCTGAATGTTAACACATGCTTTTTTAATTGAAATCCACTCTGGTAGTTCCAGATATTTTCCTGCTCTGTTTGGATTGTATTTGTCGTAGTGAATGTTTATCTTATGGGCTTTGGTAATTCTCACTCCTGAATGTTTCAATGGTGAGTTTTCAATTTGTAGTTCAATGTCTTTAGTGCCTTTTTCAAATCAGCAATGTTTAGAATGTTGTATCTCTTGCTTCTCATTTGGATACTTATTTGTTCATCATTTTCATCTTCGGTAGATATTCCAAGCGTGTTTGATGCACTGACAACGTCTTCTGTGTCATCACCACCTACATTAACTTTATCAAAATTAACATCAACATCAATAACTAGTTTCATTGATTTCGCTTCTTGTAAAAACCCTGTTAGTTTCTTTTCTTGCTACTTTAGATATGTTCATCCTTTGTGTCCCTTGAATGGTACGTTGGTTATTGAATATGTGTTGGCGTATCGTTTCAATGCTGAAAATGTCTCTGATGTTTTTGCTCCTACTCTAATCCCGTATTCTGGATTGTTTTAATGCCTCTCATTGTGTTTGATGCTTTTTAAGAAGATGAAATCGTTTGAAACCTTGCGTGTTTGTTACTTGATTTAGTTTCTGTTGTAACGCTGATGAAATGGGTTTGTTTCTGTTATAAGAATACTCTGTTGTTTATGGCCTAAGGAATGGACGGGTATGCTTACTCTTGAGCACCCTTTCGCCGCCCGCCACCTTGGATGACTGACAAAAAGTGCCTTTGTGGGGTTTTCCAGTTCAAATACCGCCGATGCCAGCCAGTGTCTTTCCTACGTTGGACACTTATTGCCTTTGATGGAGTGTTTGGTGCGATACGCCATTGGAAAGAGGGGCAGCGGAAACATGTTTGGCACCTTTTCGGAGTAAGCACCTTATAGTCTCAACCCTGCCAGTCAGCGATGTCTTTTTCCAAGACCAACCCCTCAAAAGCGACATGTATGTATCCATAGCACAAGCATCGTGCTGGAACAAAGATGATACCCTCTGACCCCAAGGTCATTTTTAGACCTGTGTGTTGCCCTGACGGCAACATAGCAAACAGAGTGACAGCAACATAGCAAACAGAGTGTGTTGGAAAATGTTTTTTAACAGTCTGTTTTGAAAAACGGTTTTCAAAAACAGTCTGTCTTCAACACAGCAAACAGAGTGTTTTTGATGCATGACGCACCTATTGGTATCATCAGGGGGCTCTGCCTCCGGTGTATTTTCAGTGCCTTGTCTTAGTCCGTCTCTGAATGAGATGGCATCTGAAGTATCAGCGCAAAGGGCACTGTTGTGAAACGCAACCTCCCCATTCTTGATTTGATGGTAGTCGAAACAAGGTCTGCTTGCGACATGTTGAAAGAATGCGTTGCCGCAGGAAGCCAAGCGTGGAAGGAACGCAAACACCGTTGCCAAACGCACCCCGATGCATTGATTTGCTGCTGTTGCCTTTCCAAGCTCCTGTCGCGCACTTTGCTGTTCTGCTCTCTGGCTCTCTGATCCAATCTGCAATCACATGATGGCTGTTTCCAGCCCCAGCTTTTTGCATAGGCGCTTTACGACACATTTTCCAGCGGGGTACGCGAATCCAACACTTTTACATCTGCACCGCTCCATTGGTATCCATGGATCTGCTGAGACAGCAATGCCCACACTGCTTGGAGAGTTGCAAGATGGAGCTTGCTGGCAGGCGCAAAAACAAAGGGCAGTTTGAGACCCTGCTCACTGAAGGCATACTGAGCTACTCGCTCGAAAGCTCCACGTGAGGTCAACAAGCCTTTGGCTCGCAAAGCTTCCTGCTCTAAGCTCTGAATTTGCAACACCTTCTTCTCGAGATTTACCTTGGAGTGCAAATAGCGAAGCAAGGCGCGGTCTCCCAACTAGGACGTGTCTATGAGTCTATTTACAAACGAACAATTACGTAGCCAATGGGGTCATATTGAGAAATAAGATTCTGCCAAAGCTCGCGCATGATGTCTTTGTCCTTCTGCATCTCCATGATGTGTTTGTCCTTCTACATCTGCATAATCTCTTTGTCCTTCTGCATGATCTCTTTGTCCTTCTGCATGAGCTCCTTCAACGCTGCCTGTCTGGTGGATTTATCGTCGATTTCGTTGATCACCTCAAGCAGTGATGGCTGCTCGGCACCCATCCTTTGCGCTCTCACTGCTGTTGGACTGTAGTGGGCAGGCCTTCCCCCTGTGAAGCAGCATAAGCTCGGTAACAGGCACAAAAGCAGTCGCCTGTATCCATGACGAGGCATGGCTGCTACTCGCTCTCCATGGCTTGATTGGAAGCGCTGATGGCGGACTTCATCAATACCGCCCCTGATGCATCCCCAGAACACTAAAACGTGGTCTGTAAATGAGCCGTGAAAATGACCATCTCCTAGCCCCTTTCAAATGAAAAAACTGTTCAAAATCTGAACCCTGTCCCCCAGAAAATTCCCCAGAAACCCCTTAGGCGAAATGAACAACATGATTGACTTGTTCAATTTCATCCTTGAACCCTGAAACCCCAACCTGAAAATCCCCTACCTCAGACCCCCCCCCTTATACTATTTTTTAGGGGACCCCCTGCTCCCCTGGTGGGTTCCACGTTAGTGGACCAAAGGGCATGAAGGTACCTGTCATGATCACGGCCCTTTGAAACCCATTCGCTGGCCTGCATCCAGCGGCCTGGAAAGCGGCCTGGCAACCGGAACGAGAGCCCAAAACCAAGCTGCAACATGAAAGCCGACCAAACCGCGCGTCACGATTCGCCTGGAGCGGGAGCTTTTTGCGGGGTTCCATGCAACATGCAATTCTCAATCAACACAGCTAACACATAAAGCCTGAAAGCGGGGGTTTGGAGGAAACTTGCCCAAATCAGTGCCTTCAGCTTCCATGTTGGTCTTGGTTCTCCGGGAATCGGTTTAAGAGTTTTCAGGACGAACTGGGAGGGGACCCTCTGAAAGGAAGCCACAAGGGGATCGGCCACAAGGCTCATTCCCTCATTCCCAACTGAGAACCAGAAACGAGCGGAACCTAGCGGGACTGGTGTGAACTAGGGACGCTCTTTCAGGATTCATGTTTCACGTTCCCTCAAAACGGGTTTGGAGCCTGGCGGTTGGGCGGTTCGGAGTGGTTTCCCAGCTACCCTCTACAAAAACCAGGGGTTCAAAACCAAACCCGAACCACCAATCCAAACCACCGCTTGAGGCTTTCCTGAATGTTTGCCTTTGGGGGGGAACAGAGCTTTGCCAAACAAGCTTTAAACCAACGTGAGCATCACGATTTGCAAGCCTGTCCTTGACAATTTGCCTCTCAGTCCCACTTTGGGCCTGGACATGAATAAAAGGTGATCACCTGTTGGAGCCAAGGCGAAAACTTGGGTCAGATCCGGTCGATTCGCCTTGGCTGGGGCAATAACGTGCAATTGGAAATGGGGGGTTGTCTCAAAATAAGGGGACCCCCGAAATAGGTTGTTTCCTTTTGCTTTCCCCTATCAAGATTAGCTATCGATCCCCTACTTCAAAACTGCATGAGACAATGAAATATGAGACCACAAACAAAAATCCAATTGCCCGCGCAACTTCTGTGCAATTGTTCGAGTGGGAGAGTGCGCGTAAGGACGTCATAAGAGCACAACAGTGGCGAGCGTGGCGATAATGAGGATGGGCAAACTCCTCACCAGTTGGAATGGCTTAAACCCTATGAATGCTGAGAAAAACTTGCATTCTGCACTTTTAACGACTGATGCAGGATTTTGTCCATCCCCGGTACCAGTGTAGATTCACCCAACTCCCTTTGCTCCTTCTTGGTCCAACAGCCCCCCTGGGCACACAAGACCTGTTGCTGGTTGGTCGGAAGCCAGTTTGGATTGGTGGGTTGGAGGTTGGGGGTAGTGTCCCATCGGAGCAAGAACCAACCCCCACAATTTGCCACAAAACAAGACTCGGGCGCCTGCCTTTTCGTGGTTGATGGGAAATGCTGAGTTCAATCCACTAGGCCCAAAGCGGACATCACAGCCCAGCCTCATCGGATACATCGCGACAGATCTATGCCCGGAATCAAAGCCTTTGGCAGAGACAAGTTGGGCGTATCCTGTTTTGAGGGTACCCTTTTCGGGGGGGAACAAGCCCAAGCCTTGTCATGCCAGAACATGGATCCGGACCCTCTCTGGCAAAAGGGGAATGACGGAAGGGTCACCCTTAGGGTGGGTCCCTCTATCCTGCTGTCAAATACTCGGTTGCAAACTCCATACCCTCTGAATACTTGCCCTTAGCACCCCAAGAAAGATTTTAAGCAACCAGACTCCCTCCCAACATTGATGCTGTTTCACCCACAAGGACACTCAAGTTGCAAACACAACCTCCGAATGCTTCGGTTCAGGAAGCTCACACGAAGCCAAATATGTTCCAACGCGAGCTCAAGACTTGAGCCGAGGCGCGGGCGTGTTGTTTCTTTGCTTTCGGGGAGGCATGACCGGGTGTGCGGTTCAGCTTTGAACTCATCCAAACGCGCGGTCCACATTTCATAGACCTCCCGAAACGCTTGCTTCTCAGTATGGGACATGACTTCAACTGGCTCATGTGTCCATCCTAACCAGAATCGCAAGCGAGAATGTGTCAAGAGGAACCCCGATCTCTGGATCTGGGTACGCCGAGTGAAGCCGTGAAAGCCGACCAAACCGCCCGCGGGCTTCAGAAACAGGGCCCGCGATCGCCGCATGCAAGGGCAACCAAAAAGCAAGAAAGGGTGTCGCCATGTATTTTTGAGGGTGGCCCTTTATAATTACCATTTTGGGGGCCTCCTATTTGGGACGCATCCCAAGTCATTCAAAGTTTGGGAGGGGGCCCTCGATGAAACTCCCCAAACCAACCTGAAAAGAGGCGCCTCAAGCAAAAGAAACACCCCGCTGCGAAAAAGGCCTATCAGGCGTGCACACGAGGATGTCCACAATCTGCGAAATCTCATTTCGCTGCCTCGAAATCCGACTTCACGGATCCAAGGGCTGGTGGTGATGTCCATCCCGAAGTAAGACCCGTTCTTTTGTGGTGTGACCCGTAACCGATGTGTCTGAAGCGACCCAAGAAGTGAATCGAGCGTGAAAAATCAGGTTGGGGGGTTTGGAAAAGCCGCGCCCGTCGATCTCAGAGCTCCCCATGTCTGGGGAACTTTCCGGGAGATTTGCGATCCACAGGATACATCTCAAAATCCATAATCAAAGAACCAACACATGGGGGTGTCTTTCTTTGATTCGGTACATTGCGGCTTTAAAGGGGAACCAAAAGATACCAAAAGGAACACAACCATTTGGGGGGGTCTCCTGAAAAAAGACACACCCAATCTTGTTGGGAAGGTGTATGGCTCATTCCCCGGGAAGCGTCTCCTGCCTCCCCGTGCCTCTGAACATTGAACTGCGACTCCTTCTTTTTGGGCTGTTGGTGTGGGCTCCAAGCGGCAACTTCACGCTGACATTGAAAGTGACAAGGCCAAACATGGATCAAGTTTGACCAATGCCAACGGACACAAACGACTCGCCTAAATTATCCACGCCAATGAGGGGATTTGACTTCTTTGGACTTCTTGGGGGACCTGTTCGGCACGCCAAGCGACAAATCGATAGTGCAGTCCAAACGTTCAGGTTCCCTTTCACTGGGACAAAGCCAGGGGTTCAACGCTACATTCACACCATGTATATAACATTAACATGCATGTTTCTTTTAAACATGCAACCGCAGGTTTGCCATGATCTACTCCTGCCGTGTTGGCAAAAAACAACAATGAATCCCTAAGCGGGGGGGTCAACACGTTGAACCAGCATTCCCTCTCATATGTTCCACGTAGCAGAAGGCCAGCCCGGCTGACCGAAACCAATTTACCGCCAGAACAGGGCCATCTGATGTTGTCAAAACATGTTGAACCCCATTTCAGGAGCAAACTTTGCAAATCCTGTGAATGTGGCGAGCGTTGCGGTGTGCCTGCATGCACTTAAAATCTTAAACAGTTTGCAATTGATATGGCCCCCATACTTAATTCCGCTTGCGTCTCCATTGTCTCAGCCAAAATGCAGAAACTGGAAGTGGACTCAAATTGGCGGGACATGCACGGAATCGGCGGGAAAGTACGTAAATCTGTGGAAACAGTACGGAATCAGAAGAACATTTGCTTGCAGTGAATTGCAGCAACGTCAACAACCCCCCCCAGCGAACAAAAAGAAGTTCAGATCATGCAGGAGCAGACAAAACCAGTTGGTCTTGATTCAAGCAGCAGGTTCTCATTTCAATGCAGTCTGAGCGCGCCCTATTCATGAGCTCTCCCTTTCCTGAATCAGCACCATGCGGGCACGCTTGAACATTGCGTTGTTCAGAGCCTTGCTGCTCTTGATCCTGTTGGTCTTCTTGTAGCCCTTGTAGGCAGCAAAAGGTCCACTTCTTCGAGAAAGCGGGGCCTTGGGGACGAGGGCTTGGGCGTCGGTGTCGGATGTGCAGTTGACGAGCGTGTCATCATATCTGAACTGTTCGTCGGAGGATCGAAAGTGACAGAGCTCCACGGTAGTGTGGTGGATACTGCGACATCGGCAATTTTGAGCCCAACTGGATCTTGGGGGATGAAACCTGGGTTGGTCCAACCCCCTTAGAACATAAAGCCATGGTATAAACCATCTTCAACCCATCTCCTTTTGATTTCCCCAGAGTTCTTTTGTATCAAATTAAAGGGAAGGCCCAAAAAACGGCGCCTGTTGGTTTCCCTTTTCAAGGGCCTCCGACAACCGGTTCCACCCTTCGGGCTCCAAACTTGCGCCAGGTCAGCGAGCCACCATGCACCTCACAGCACCCACCCGGCGATGGGTGACTAACAAACCGCCAGTTGCAAGCTGAAAAACACGGGGACCACTCTTCCAAACAACCAGCTTTAAAAAGGGGGAAATCAAACAAGAAACATCAATTTGTGTTTGGTGGGGTGGCAAATCTCCTGGCTTTCTGTAGCAGGTCTCCATTAATTTTGGCTGACCCTTCAATGGGTTCTAACAAAAGGATTTCGGATGCTACACAACTCATGTATTGGAACGAATGGGGCCATCTGACTATGGACCCCTGCACCAAAACTGTTCGCAGCATCTTTAAGATTGGTAGAGATACGAGTCTGGGACTTTGACTCGTTGCTGGATATTGGACATTGCACATGTTTCCCAGAAGTGAAGGTTCAACAAGATAGCATTCAAGAGTGGGGTGCAAGGTGTATGGTGGACACTTGATCAAATGGCGTATGTTTGAATAATGATCTCATAAACAACAAAACAAACAATTACAGCAAGCTATCCACTTCATGATGCAACCTTATGGTATTATGAATGAGCCAACAAATGGCATGAAGTAATTAAATGGAGATTCCGGGCCTGAAAAGCCCAGTTCAAAGCTTTGCCAAATCAGCTCTGGGGTGAGCGCACTTCTCCTTGGCAATGCGACAGGCACCTACCTGGTACCACAAGGGTCTAAACCAATGCAACGAACGTGAAGGGCACATGTCCGCACCAAATGGCGAATGTCTCTTCTTCTGTTTCACCGGGCTTCAGCAATTCAGGGTGTGCCAGTTTCTGAGGTAAGCCCCCAGAATATCGCGGCGTCCCTTCAAAACCGCAACAACAACAAAACAAAAAATTACTTCGCTTCGAGCAACCCCCACCCTCCACACTCACGAGCTTACGACCGTCAAACTCCACTTGTCTGCGAGCTGATCTCGAGAACTCAAACATCGGTTCCGTTAACAAAAGCCAAGCCCCTTCCAAACACAAACCTAACGGGGGATTAAACGAAGTTGCTTATTCACAACCCAAAGCAACACAAAAGCTTCCCTCTCAAAACACGAGGGCAGCCCCGCTGCGCGCCGAGCGGGACATTAAGCAAAACCAGACGGCGGGACACTGGCGGGATCCACTGGCGAATAATGGCGAGCCGCTCCGGCTTGATACTGGGAGGATACTCGGCAGGATCCACTGGCAAGGGATACTCAGCGGGATACTCGGCGGGATCCACTGGCGAGCTACTGTGTGGGATACTCGGCGGGATCCACTGGCGAGCTACTCTGGCGGGATACTCGGCGGGATCCACTGGCGAGCCTCTCTGGCAGAATGCTCGGCGGGATCCACTGGCGAGCCGCTCTGGCAGAATACTCGGCGGATCCACTGGCGAGCGGCTCGGCGGGATACTCGGCGGGATCCACTGGCGAGCCGCTCTGGTGGGATACTCGGCGGGATCCACTGGCGAGCAGCTCTGGCGGGATACTGGGCGGGATCCACTGGCGAGCCTCTCTGGCAGAATACTCGGCGGGATCCACTGGCGAGCCGCTCTGGCAGAATACTCGGCGGGATCCACTGGCGAGCGGCTCGGCGGGATACTCGGCGGGATCCACTGGCGAGCCGCTCTGGTGGGATACTCGGCGGGATCCACTGGCGAGCAGCTCTGGCGGGATACTGGGCGGGATCCACTGGCGAGCAGCTCTGGCGGGATACTCGGCGGGATCCACTGACGAGCTGCTCTGGCGGGATACTTGGCGGGATCCACTGGAGAGCTGCTCTGGCGGGATACTGGGTGGGGGCGTGGTGTAGAAGCATCGCAAACGTGGATTCCAACATAAAATCTAACAACCCCTTCCTGTCGGGTGGGGAACAAAAAACAAAACGGGGGCAAGTCCCTTCCCCCGACCGCTCGCCCAGCCACCATGAGGAGTTCACCAAAACCCCCTTGGGCCCGGTTCCCCCGGCCCCGAGGTCCGGGCCAAGCGAACTCGACACCTCAGCCGAAAGACTTGGGCCCAGCGCTGACGAGATTTCCATTCTCACGAAATGACGAGCCAAATCGGCTTTCAGCCACGCTTGGTAATTTAACAGGTACAGGATCTCGTCCAGAGTGAAGAAATCACCCCACGAATAGAAGATGTTTCACCTACTTGTGCCTTGGTTGAGGGATCGTCAAGCTGATCATTCCACAAGTGAGCTGCACACATGTGCCTGGTAGATGCAGTATGCGATAAACATTGACAAGTGGTTTGACTCGTGAAGTAAGTGGTTGTCTACTACAACCAGTTGGTGGTGAATCCTGGATTGGTGGATTGGAGGTTTGGGGGTTGTTAACAACCAGGGGTTCAAATCCCCAAACCAATCCAACCCACTGAGGGGTTGCCTGAAAGTAGGAGGGCTTGAAGTGGATCTCGTGTTCATTCCGGCTTGGTTTGCTCTTGCTTTCTCGCAGCTTCCCGGGCTTTAAACGGATCTCCTTGTCATTTATGCTTCTAAAATGTTCAAGACTGACATGAAATAGTGGTCGTCTGTTTGGATGCTTATAAGGGCAAACAAACAGGAAACCAGCTACCTGACAAGTCCCACATTTCGAGAAACACCCTATGGTTTGACAAAGAACAACATCATGCAAACTAATGCGATTCCAACCCAAACCTGAGAGTGAGTGTTTAATTCGACTTTGGTGGAAAATCCCAGGCGCTTCTTCCTGACAAATGAGTGTGGCCGTACGTGTTCTTTTGAGGCCAGCGACGTGTTGAAGCCAAACGGAACCAAACTGGCTCTACTGTGGGTCTAATCATGTACCTGGGCAATGTGGGTATGTCTCCAAATGAGAGAAGGAAAAGGAACCACATCCACCTGTCAAAAGGCATGAGAAATAAGAGACCATCATTTGTTGGAGCCTCAAGTGTCGCAGCCAGCACTTGCCCTAAACAAGGGCACCTACGTGGGCGTTCGGCCAAGATATTAAGTGGGTAAGGTCTTAACCCACTTATAAGTCCCCCTTAGTCGGATTAACCTTGTTGTTGGGGGGTTATACCCCAAGTGACAAACCACTTACCAGGCAACGAACATCCAAGTACGGTACCATCCGTGCGCGTGTGGTCCCCAGCTGAGGTCCCTGCTTCGCGTGGTGGCTGATGAGCTTCAGGGTCTTGTACGCCTGACGATTTTGCTTTCCCTGGCCACACGAACCAGGGTGATTCTCCAAATTGGGAATCAGCTGGTGTCCTGCGGGTTTCCCTTTAGAACCATCCAAGGATTCGAATCCTACTTTGAGACAAAGGGGTGTTTAAACAAAGACAAACTCGGGAAATATCGCAACCTCAAACCTGTGTCTGTTCTCCAGTTTACCCTTTGGTTTATGGGCAACACAAAAACTGGGCGTATGGATCCCCATTTACCCGGATGGATTCCAGAAATTCACCAGAAACATGATTCGGTTTGCCTCAAACATGCTAGCCCCGAAAACCAAAGAAACAGGGCCAAAAGCATCCTTAACAACCAAGACTTAACGGAGTTCTGACCATGCCACCAAGTAAACGGCAACAGCTGAGAGGAAACTCACAAATCGAGTTCGTAAAGAGGTGGTATTCAAAACCAAAAGGGCGTTCAAAATCGGCAATTGACAACAGTTATTTTCTGTGTGCCTCATCCTCATGCTTAAATTTGCCCAGGCGCTTCTCGCAAACTGCTGAAACATCACGCAGGTTTCCAACAGATCCAATCGATTTGGTTCCCAAACAGAGGTCAACGGAAGTATTGACATGTGGAGACATGTGTAGCGGGGAAGCTCTTCATTCAAACAGGGCTCCTAATACTTCCCCTTTGAACATCCCCCCACCACCACAAGGAAACTCACTTTGAACTGTTCCAAGCGGTGATGTTTAGGACCACCCAAACTTCTTGAGGGTACATGGGAAACCACCCCGAACCTCCAAACCGCCAATTTGAGGGACACAATTTTGGAGGACCTGGAGAAGCCTCTGTCCGAACCAGAATTTCGCGCCTGGATCGCCAGCTCGCGGGTGGGGCAAATGGCCTCACGTTTTGGAGAGCCCTGGAGGGGGTCTTCTCCGAAGGAGATGACCAGACCCTTGCCACTGTGGATCCTTTTTCGTGACTGCTGTTAAGGGAAGCCAACAAGGGAAGCCAACACGCAAGGAGGGGACGGACTTCAACCTTGAGAAGCCGGAAGGAACCAAACTGCAACAAACCAAGCCAATTTCGATGGATGAGACCCTATGAATTGGGATAACATGGGATACTCCAGGTCATGCCACAGCTTCCGCAATCCACCTGGGACCGCCTTGCAATCCGATGATTGATCTTCTCCCGGCAAGTGGACACCGGCAGGGGTCGCCAGGGTTGTCGAAGATATGGCCCCCTTGTGGGACAGAAAACCATGAGAAAGGCCTGACAAGCTGCGTAATAGAAGAAATCAACTTGTTCGTCTTTGTTTCCAACCGGGGAGCCAACAAAAGCCTACATTTTCCCATTGTTTTTTTTTCTTTTCAGAGCCA
The DNA here is from genome assembly GCA_963377175.1 of Effrenium voratum. Taxonomy (NCBI): domain Eukaryota; class Dinophyceae; order Suessiales; family Symbiodiniaceae; genus Effrenium; species Effrenium voratum. Next base: position 701,804 of record CAUJNA010002480.1, on the reverse strand, counting down.
CGAAAACATGAGGAGCCCAACCTGCAATCAGGAGACACGCAAAATTAGAAAGACAAGCTGCGCGGAGGGCATCCACTTGGGCATCGGCCAGTGCCAGCGGCGAGGAAGACCGGTAGGCCAGGCCGTAGTCCATGTTCCGCTCCTGTTGAGACGGACTGAGTGCTTGCAGTTTTCCTGGTAAAGGTGGCCATCCAATAGACTAAACCCAGAAGAAAAAATGTTGGGTACCTATAGTGGCCTGCCTGGGATCCACTGGGTGTGAGTCGGACCCTTTGGTCACCTTTCACATGCCCCCAAACAAGGCCTGGGGAACAACTGAACCAGGCAAAAGAGACGATCTTGTTTCTATCAAGAGGGGATGTGCAACATAACGCGAGGCTTCGACCGTTTCGCCCGAGCTGACTTTTGGTTCTGCGGAAACCATTTGAGGATAGTCCGAAACTAGTCGAACCTCACTTGCCCAAAGGATCCGGAAATGAAAGGTTCACCTTTTGGGACCTTGAGTCGATTCGCTTCAAAGGGCCACGTCCGGGGGTCGAACATGGTCGCTTGCAGTGCTGTGGTTAGGCGTTCATCTCTGGAGCCGATCTGCCATCTCTGGTCACGACCCAGGACCTTTGGACAGCATACATCCGACCAATTCAAGCTATATACAAAAAGCTTTTTCATAAACACCTAGCAACCATGTTCAAGGGCAGTCCCATTCAAATTCATAGCCAACTCACGTGCAAAGGACCTGCAAGCAAAAGGCAAACACAGATTGGAGCTGACAAAACAAAGGCCGGAATATGGAAGCTCAAATCAGCCTTAAATGAACATATTGACCCCTGATTTTAACACCCACCACCAATACTTATCCCAGGTGGCATCCCCAACAGCAACCATCGGAACCCTGCCAGAACCCTAGCCCCGGAGCTGCTCCGAACCGAAAGGAGGTATCTGCCGTGAAAAGCCTGACTTCCAAGACCTATACCAGAAGAACAAAAACATGTCAATGTATTTGGAAAGAGACCCCTCACCATAAAAGGTGTCCAGCTTCCATTTCCAATGAATGGTCATACTGACACACTACACAAACACATCAAGTGAACAAGTATCTACCTTGCAGACCCAAATCCTAGATTGAGGGCAAATATCGTATAACCCCTTGTACATACCTTCTTCCCCAATGATCAATGTGCTTCTTCGGCAAACGAGTCATGTGGAAGGAACGGCTTTCACCACGAGGGGCTCCCGCTTCTTTTTGGTCAGCGCCTCCAGCTGTTCAGGATTCGTATCCGCCGAGCCGCAAATGGCTTATGCTCAAACACCATTCACACTTTTGAGCTTTCTAATTTGATGCAAATCAAAGTAGCAACATTAGTGAAAATGAACACTCGTTGTAAGAATGGAGTACGACCTTATAAAACAACCATGCATTTGCATGGCGGGTGTCCAAATAGCTCATTTCACATTAAATACACACGTATGTCTGACAATCTGTGCATGTTGCTCCAACGAAGGCCGTCCATGTATGGCTTCTTTGACTGGGAGGCCCTTTCGCCTTCGCCAGCTTGCGCACGGTCTGGACCATGGGCAGCATGTACCTGTGCTTCCAGCAGAGCAGAGAAAGGACAGAAACCGCAGGGCTCCCATGGCGACGATCTCAGAGTTGGTTACCACCTCAAAGGTGGGATAGGAATCCCAATCATGTCCACTCCCCAAGTGAAGATGCACACTCATGTGTCCAATCTAACATCAAGGGGAAACACAAACTACGCGCCAAAAGGTGATCTGTAAAACGGCGCGAAGCATACATGTGCGGGACTGAGGCATGCCTGGACTCCCAAAGAAAAAAATACCCCCTTCATGGGATATTCTCAAATGGATTAAAGTGTCGGACCCCGTGGGAGGTTAGGGCAAGCCAAACGGCCTGAGGAAATTGGTTCCGAAGGTTTGAGAAATTTCCAATATAACCCCTACGAGTTCTTGTCAGCCTTGTACACCATAATGCCTGAACCACAATTAATCAAACTATCTCGTTTTGTGTTCCTTCGACAAGGAACCACGGTCTGCTAGCTCAAACAAAGCTTGCAACCAACCCCCGCAACCATGCTTTTCTCTCACAAGGGTGCCTTTTTTGGGGGGTGGAGGACACAGATTGAGATTCATCACACCTCTTTGCGGGTCAGAAAACTCATGTTGTGTTCTTCCCACTTACCGCAGAAACTCATCCACCGTCAAGCCATCCGGGATCCGCGCGCAAGGCTCTTGCCCGAGCCGGTCTCCGCAGCGATGACCTCTGACGGCATCCATGGCTCCCCTTGTTTGGCTGGTTGACGGGCCGGATGCAGTTTGAACTTTTGGGCGTAGGCTACAACGACCTCACCTAAGAACAAGCTTCAAAGTTTGCCTGCTGAAGATGTAAGCTAGAGGACTCTCTGGTGCGTGGTCAAGAGGTCCGGTGCTGATATTTTGTGCAGCAACCTGCATCATGTTCCAACAGGTTAACGTGTCATTTGTCCTACCAAGAAACAGTCAGCGAGCTTTTCCTGGAACTTTGCACGTCCTACCTCGAATTGAGTATAGATTTCAGAGCTCGCGGCACAAGTTTAGTCCTGTTTGCAAACGTTGCAGAGCGCCACTTCTGTTGAATCCTCATGCAACCGCAGCCGCCCCTGGAAAGGACCCAAAAGTGGCTGGCAGAGTGTCAGGGTTCCAATTAGGCAGGGGCCACATGTTTGGGGAGTTTCGCAGACCACACAAACTGGGCAAACCCCGATGGCAAACTAACACAAGTTCACAATACATGGAAGTATAGACCAACCTATTAATCCATGCCCCCATAGGGTGCTTTGGCGGAAACTGTTGCAATGCGCCCGCCGCTTCGCTTGAGGTGCCCAGCCACGTTGTCGCCCTCTAGCAGACGAGGGATGGACTCCTGCTGCACCTCGTGGCAGTCGGCTGGGTTGGTCTTTCTGCGTTGATTGCTGGCGGAGTTGTTTTTTTAATATGATTTATGCCACAATTTGCTCGTATGTTTATTTGCAAGGATTGGTTTATCTTGCCTGTTTGCTTGCTTGTTTGATCGTTTGCTTGTCTGCTGCTGGCTTTGTTTTGTGTAAGATCGTCTTATCATTTGCTCTTGCCTTCTTTGTGTCTTTGCTTTGCTTGTTTGGGGTGTTTGATTTTGTTTGGCTGGCTGATCGGGTTGCTTGGGATGGTTGGCCCTTCATGTTTCTCCTTCGATCCTCTGGAAGAATCCGAGGTTGACAATCGCCGGTCTCTGGTTACTCCCCTACAAATTTGCGGACGGAACCCATTTTTGTGGGTCCGATTCCAAGGAGTCCGGTCCTAAAAATGGGAGGCGCTTTCCGTTGATTTGGGGGTTCGACTGACCCGGTTCCATAGGTCGAAGGAAGAGGCACGGTGGTTTTTCTTTAGTTCCCATGTTGGTTCGTGGATGGACATATCCACTTCGCAGTGGGAACGGATAAAGCCCTATGAATGGGACAAGCCACCAATCCCAACTGGAGCAACTGGCGTCGAAATTGTATCCACATGGGTATAGGTTTCCCTTGAAACAAGCCTGAAAGAAGGGTACTCTCCCAGCAACACACCCGTATATCAGGGGTCTCAATATTTCCACTTTAAACATCAGCCCTCGAAGAGACTCACGTCGAATTTGGTCCAAATGTGGAACCCCCCGATTCAAGAAGTTGGACATGCATCCCCACCCAAAAAACAGAGGAAATAGTTGAATCTCCGGGAGGTGTCCACCCCAGAGAAGAACCTCAACAAGTGGGGTACACGGTTTCCATTCTTGCGCCAAGCCCAAATTGCGAAACTCTAGGACCACGATATGAGAAGGCGTGTCCCCTCGCTTCAGCCTTGCAAAGTGGAAGTTGGTCGCCCCCCCCCCAGAACTGCTGGGCCCCGTGTGGCCCCGGCCGGGGCCGGTGTGATGAGCTCCACCGCCTGCGGGTTCTCTCGGGGGTCCAGGCCTCGGACCCGGAAACGACCCGAACGACGGCCGCGGAGTCCAACAGATCGGCGCAGAGACGAAGCGCTTCCTACGTTGGGCCAAAAAAGTAACCACACGTGGAGGTGTTGCCATGAAAATGGGACCAAACTTGGACGTTGGCCATACAAAAAGTCACCAAACTTGGAGTTTTGCCGTGATAATGATACCAAAGACTTGGAGGTTTGCCGTTAAAATGGTGCCAAACTTGGAGTTGTTTGCCATGAAAATGGTGCCAAACTTGGAGTTGTTTGCCATGTTTAAAGGCAACCTCCAAACTCATTTGAGAAGGCCACAATGTGTGCCCCGCCGCCCAACCCCTACCCCCTCCCTTACTGCCGAGCAGTCGAACATTTGTCTCTTTGTTGAGGGTGCCCATTTCGAGTTGACACCCATGATCTTTCTAGTAAATGTAGACTCCCGCCTGCATTGAAGGGGCCTGACAAGAGTTTTGCCATGCTCAGCCCAACTACATTTTACATGTCCATTGGTGACCTTTTGAAACATGGCTGGCCCTGTTAAGTGGAATAGAATCAATCTAAACCAGTGCCATCTATTTCTAACCAAAATTGCCTAAAAAGGGCACCTACATGTGAAGTTCCGATTCCGAGGGACCATAGTATTCAAAGGAGCTGCCCTGGATTTCTTAGGGGAACCACTTCTGGCCCATGTGAACTTCGGATTTAGCGGGACAAGCGGGACTTTCGCTTTAGGCAAAGACTGGAAGGGTCCTCAGACTTCATCCGAAGCTAAGCATGGTTAAATCAACCCTTTCCGCCATCCCTATGACTACTTTATGACTCATGGGATTCACTTGGCCGCTTGCAAGATAATAAGTGGCAACGTGAGAGCCCATTTCCTCTACATGGGTGTGAATTTTAGTGGAGGACGCTTTGATGGGTATCATTTAAGTGGGCATGACTCCCACATCCACTTTTGCAGTCCCAGCTCTTAAACATCATTGCCACCTGAAGTTGGCACGAACAACTCCCAAGCCGTTCGTCAGAGCTCTCCATTTTGGACTCCGCAGTCAGCGCGCTGTGCATCAGGCACGGAGATGGACAACGGCTTTTCCAGGAGAGGCGTCCCAATGGCCAGCTTTGGCAGAAATCTCCGAAAAATGAAGATGGGGGGGGGGATCTCCAGTGGGTGAGAAAATGACAGGACTTAGTGAACAAATTCCACTGATCTAGGAATCCAAATGGTTTGATTTAGGATTACCAGAACAGCAACAAACCATGTTGGGGAAATTAATAACAGGGGATTCCACTCCGACCACTCACAGACGTGAAAGCGGCCCCCCCAAAACCTGAGGAGCGGGGCATCTTGCGTCATGACTCCATCATGCACCCAGAAATCTTGCCGACGGCGAGGCAAATGAAGCTTGATCAGAATGGGGTGGGGTGCTTCAAACAACTCATGTGTGACAGGCTCATGGTGTTCACCATCAGCAATGATTTGGCTACTTACGCTAGCCACTGCAAAGCAAGATTGAAACTAGTGGTAGTGATGGCTGGTCATTAACTGCTACTAGACATTAGTTGTACGTTGGGCTAAAGTGCGCCATGTTCTGTTGTAGTCCTGGCTTTGCAACTATCCTCCAGGCAACCCACAATTTGCCCCAACCTTACGCAACCGCCCCTTTGCCTCAGGCCCCCAGTGGCTACACGCGAAGAAAAGGGCAGATTCTTTGCCGATTCATCATGATGATTCAAAGGACCCAGGACCCCACTGGCGGTCTGGCTTGCCCTGCTGCAAACAATGCAGAATGGGCGCCTTCTCTTGCGGCCGTCTTGGCCAGCAGTCTCGTTCAGCTCTCTCAGGGACCTTGAACGGGTTCTATTAAACGAGGTTCCTCCAAATCTATGTTTTTTTACACATGCTTCAGGAATGAAGCAACAAGCTTCAGCAGAACACCGAATGGACAAAAGATCTGTGTCCAATTTCGGAACTCATTTGCTAGATCCCATTCGGGTCAACCGCCGTTTGTACATATAAACGATCCACATCGCTCATGCCTTGACCTTGGTGAAGGTGTTCTCGAGCATGCGCTTGAACATGACCCAATGGAGGTTTAGGTACCTCAGAAAGACAACGGCTCCAGGTAGGTGGTTTCCTTCTGGCTTCGCTTCAAGCCATCCAAAAAGCGTTCCGGTATCTTGAGAAAAAATCACCATATTTGCCGAAGCCAAGCCAGCGGTACTGTTCGCCCATCCGTGCGTGGTGGGTTTCTGCTTGTGTTCACATACCGCACTAAACAAGAGGTGACCTCCCAACAAATGAGCGGTGCGGCCTTGCTTTTCCTTAGAGAGAGAGAGAGAGAGAGAACAGAAAAAGACAAAGAAATAGAGAGAGAGAGAGAGAGCGAGAGAGAGAAGAAACGAAAAAGGACGAGAAAGAGAAAGTGAACGAGAAAAAGAACATTTCAAAAGAGAGAGAGAGAGAGAGAAAAAAAAAGAGGGAAGGAAATACGCTCGCTCCAAACTACAGCCCTTACATCTTTGAAACTTCCGCCCCGGTTCAAAAGCTCATAGAACCTTTCTACGCTTAGAGGTCCTTCCAGAGCCCAGAGAAAGCCTCGATTCGTGTCGTCCCCGACCCGTGGGGCAATCTGCAATCTGCAACCCGCCAGTTGTCCATTCAGCCCGATGGAAAGGCCCTCTTTCTTGTGTGGATGTCAGTGGGAAAGAGAAATGATAGGCACCCTTTCGCCAGAAAGACGACACAACAAGGAGAACTGGACAACAAAACACGGGTCGTGATTTTGGGTCAACTGCCGGGGTTCAAGGTTGCTATTGAACAAAAGGTGGGGGAACATATTTGGTTGAAGGGAAAAACAAGAACCAAACTCAATCTCTACCCTGTCAACTTTCAGCATCCCTCAACGCTCTCTTCGAAGGTAGGGTCTGCTTGCTTGAATACATTTTGCCCACCAGCCCCAAGCAGAACAAAGACCCAACCACCCTGGCCAGCGACTCAGTGAGCTTGGGACCAGGGCATCCTCGTTTTGGTTAGAACCACAACCGTCATGTTCAAGGGACACTCACTCGAGAATGACAATGGACCTGCACAAAGGGCCATCGAAATCGAATAAGCCGAACGGGTTGCGTTGGTTGTTTAGAGAAACCGGCATCGGGTCTTACAAGACCCCCATTTCAAACACACAACGGCTGTTGCATGTTGTCTTTTTTGTCAAACAGTGCTTGTTTGGGTAGGGAGAAGCCAACCGACAAACCACACAACTTAAACAGCTAGACCACCAAACCGCCCGATGGGAAAGGCTTAAGAACCGTGAAGAACTCCTTCGGATCCAATCCCAATCTCGAAAGCAACAAACAGACAAAGGCATCCGTGGACCCCAATTCATGGCGGTTATGGGGGACCTTTCAAAATCTGGACTTCCCGGACCTGGTCGACCTTGAGGGGGGGTATTCATCATGGGCCAAGATTAAGCAAAGTGAGACATACCATGTTGTCCTTTTGCAGCGTTTTTCAACATTTTCCCCCCCATTCGGACGGGTTCCACTTTCCGGGGAGATGGAGCCAAACGCTCGCGGCGTCTGAGGCGCCCCTTCTCCCCGTCCGGCTGGCACCCGCTCGGCGCACTCGGAATCCCAGACTTCGCAAAAGCGCTTCGCGCCAACTCGTGGGCCGCCTCGCGGGGAATGCACCGCGCAATGAAAACGGCTCAAAGGGCTGTGGCTCGGATGGTAAGTGGCTCGGATGCCCTTACCCACTCACCTGTCCATGGGTCAAAATCCTGTACCCCCAGTGAACATCCCAATCCCCACTAAAATAGACTAAAATGAGTGGTGCGCCTATCCCAAAATGGTACCATTGGTTTTGAACCATGGCCACCTGGGTTGGTGAAGATGTGACATGAAGGAAGCAGGAAGGCCCCCTCGAAAGTTTTGTGGCCCTTGACGGTCCTTATTTTGAGAGTTGTTTTTTGTGGTAAAGTCAGAAACGGGAATTGGTGCTTTCCCTTGACCTACCATTGCCTACCATGGGTGACTTTGACAGTGGTCTTAAAGAAATGGTCAAGGGTCTTTCCAGCTTATATACAACTTATGTGGGTTCTGTGCTGCTTTATCAGATATTGGGTGTATGTAAGCATCCAAGCCTCCCAATATGAGTCCCAGCGCTTCCTGTTATCATCGTGTTCCCCGAACACAAAGCTGAACAGAACTCCATGTTGGGGTCCTATAAAACGGGAACCGCAGCCATATCCGCAGCTACCAGTACGGGGTCGGAGCCCTGAGCCGATGGGAGCTCCACCTCCAGTTGGTGGAAGGGCACGTTCGGCCAGGCGTGGTGCTCCACGTGGAAAGGCATCTGCCAGGCCAGCTTCCGGTAGAGCCACCTGAACTGAATGCGTCTCCAAATGGGTGGCTCATCCTTTTTCGCGCGAGCCTTGTTTGGGTGGTTTGTGGCAGGTTTACAGGGGAAACCACAAGGAGAAAAACCCAAATGGGTGATATAATTGAAAGCAGACATCAAATTTCGGTGGGGAACTTAAAAGGTGGTTCCCTATTGAAACCCACAGCCAACAACAATCCCGACCCGTTTCAGAGCCGCCCAAAGAGCCGGCCAAGTCTTCTGTGACAACTCCCGGTGTATACAATCCAAAAATGTCTCTATATGTGGGGAAGAGGGGTATCGCTCGAAACTTGCCGAACTAGTCCAAGGCAAAACAAAACACCATTCTCAGATATAAAGATTGCAAGGGGTACAAGTTGAGCCCTTACACCGCAGGTCTCCTGCCGACTATTTGGGTGGTGCCCTCTGTCGGAAAAAAAGAGAGAGGAAACAAAACAAAAAAACACGTACCCCCAAAGAAGGTGCCCGAAAATCCGCCCGTCCGTTTCTCATCCGCCAAGCGCCCCCCCGTGCCCGGAACCGTCCCGGCCAGGTGGTGGTCGTCCTGGCGCAAATCCAGGCATTGGTCTCCGTGTAACTGCCCATCTTGCAGGCCCGGTGCTCCGCAAACTGGTAGAGCCTGAGGCAGCCATTTGGCCGCTCGCACCAAAAACAAAAAGGCTTTTTGTTGGATTTCCATGTTTGGTTGTCATTTTTGGGGGGAGGGGGGAGTCTCAAAATGGATACACCATTGATTGATTTTGTTTCTGGGGGTCGGTTTTTGCTCTGGGGGGAATCGACAAAGAAACAGGTGTTGGTTCGCTCCCAAAACTGATGTTCTCAAAGTCCAGGAAGTGGGCTCGTGAACTCTAGGGGACCCCTTGGTGGACGTCCATAGCCAGATAGGATGCCGCCAAAACGCACCAAGCTACTCACATGGACACACCCCACGCCTTAAACAACAGGTCACTAGACTTGACTGCCCAAGAAAAGCTTATGCTTTTTGCTTACCAGTCCAAACCCAAAAAGTAGCCAACTTTTAAGCGGAACTCAGGAAGTGAGCTTGTTGAGCGTACGGTTGTTGAAGAGAAACCAATTGGTGGGTAACAGTGCCAAGCAGAGAGGGTTCACTGGATGCGGGGAACCAAAGGGCAACTGTTGCATAAACTCACCTTGGGTCCCCCATATGGGATTGGGAACCCATGCAAGGGGGCCATTCAGCAGAAGGTTCTCCTTGAGCCAATTCCGACACCAAGGCGGTGCTATTTGTTTCTTTTGGAATGCTTGAAACAAATGAACCTGCCAAGGAACAGAGAGATTGCCTTGCTTCTACGTAGATCCCAATGCCGAGGGAGTCACATCAGCCAACACTTCCATTTGTTGATTACGCTGAGCGGCCTCTGAAAACTGGATCTCCAGAAGGAAAAAACCAAGTTTGCGACCGGCTTGCTTGATGCTAGTCTTCGATGGCAAAGCCACTCACAGGAGGTGTGCTCCCTTCAATCCAGCTTGCCCTGTAAAATTACACTGTAAAACGATTAGCCAACGAGTCATCTCTGGGCGGCCCAAACAGCAACATGAGGAGATTGCCTTCAGAAAATGAAGCACTAGCTGAATGAACCTGACTCAGGAGACTCCTTCTTTGGACCAACCAAAAAACAAACAACGCACATCGTTGCTGGAGCAGATCGGCACAATTGAACTTAAAGGAAGTCAGTCTTAGATTATTTTTCCCGAGTTCTGACTCTGTTGGCGTGGAACGACTCCAGCTTTCCACTTCGTCGGAGCAACCCCTGCACTGGATGCGAGTTGTTTGCAGACGCGAGCGATGTGATCTAAGCTCGCAGGCCGGCTCATGAGTCGTCAGAGCAATTGGTGCGAATGAAACTTAGGCCACCCAACTGGGCTGTCAGATCTGCTCCAAGCTTAACTTGTGGGTTACATGCAAACCCCCAATGAACCACAAAAACCTACACACCTACGGGGATGGCTGAGAACCGTTAATGAGACCTACAGATTTTCTGTCCGAAAACCAGGCTGAAGCCCAGATTTTTGAGAAGCAGCTACAAATGAGAACCAGTCCCAGAAATCCGCCCTTTTCCCAAAAAGTGTCTGCTCTGAGAATGGTATGTGCTTTTTAGGTTTGGTGAACATTTCATATGAGCTACATTTGGGTGAGTCGTCCCATCTCCCGAGTTGTTGTGCTTCTGCACCCAACCTTTTCAGTACGTGACGGTACATATTCACCGTCGCTCAAACGGAGCCCATCAGATCGCTTGACAGCTCGCGAGATCTTGGCAATCCCTCATGGCTTCAAACAAGTCTCTCCTGAGGGGACCCTTTTTGGAATGATTTTCCAGAGAATTTGCCCCCACCGCCTCCTCCACTCAACCCCCACCCCACCCCACCACCGCGCCTGAGGTGGCCTGCGCCCAGGCAGTGCGGCACCAGCCACAGCAGCACCAAGCGCTTCCCCACAGACCCCGGCCAGCAGAGCCCCCCCAAACCCAAGAGGCAGTAGCCAGTCAGGTAGCAACGCGCCTCACTTCGTGATGCTGCGTGTAAGGTTTGTTTCTGGTGGGAAAACACCGATTCTTTCCGAGAGCGGCCGCGAGAGGGGAAAAAGGGGGCTTCAACCCACTGGAATCAAAACTTCCGAGAATTTCATTAAAGTGAAACCCACTGGTTTCCCATGTTCCCCATGTCCATGTTCCCGCCTCCAGGCGCACGGCGCGCTGGGTATTTGGCGGCTTCTCCGCCACCCAGGGGTCCACCTCCTGCAAAAACGCCATGCGCGCCATGCGCGCCACGCGCTCGAAGCCGAAGGGGTACCCGCTGATGAACTGCCTCAGCTTCCATGCGAGGCACACCACATGTGTTTTTTTGTTTGCTGGTAGCCTTTCTGGGCAAAAAAGGCTTCAAGGGAAACCAACAGGCACACCGCCATGCTTTTTGCTGTTTGTGTGTTGTGTGTGTGTGTGCTTTTTTTGGGGGGAGGGGGGGGGGTCCTCCGTGGTGGTTTTGATACAAACCCAGCTACAGAGATGTCGATGTTTGCTTTTCGGAGAAAAACAACGAGCAAGCGAAATCTGAATACCCCCACAAATCTGAGAGCCAAAGGCTCACGCGTCCTGGAGCCTTCAAAAAGGAGCTGAGAGGGGTCGGCCACTCCCTGAAAGAGTCCATGAGCGTCTGGGGGATTGCACATGAAGCCGCATGTTGGCAGATGGGGTCTGGGGAGAAATCGATGAACTGCCTGAATCCCATAGGGCTTAGCTCCACGGCAACACCAAACTGGGCTCCAAGTTCCGTCTGTGTGGCTGTAAGTTTACAAATTTGGGTTTGTCTTTTCTTTGTGGTGTGAATGGGGACGATTTTTGCCTTGCTTTGCAGCCTCGCTCATTGCAACTAAGTGTGCCATGGAAGGGTCAGGTTCGCAAAGCAACAGCTGGGGGGGTGATTGCTAATTAAATTGGCAAACCTTTACAAACCTTCCCACACATCTCCATGTTCGGCGTTGGTCAGCCACATGTGACATGTTGCAGGCGCAACACGTTGGAAGTTGAATGGAGTTGGGGGGAGGGGATCGTATCCCCGTACCTTCAGGCCTTCAGGAGCGTGAAAAGTCTGATCAAGTGGTGCACCACGAAGTGCTGCCGGCGGGCTTGTCTGAAAATTGGATTGGGGAGCCCAGGCTTTGCCTTCCTTTGCACAACCCCCCAAGTTGGGCAACTCGGGTACTCTCAACAACACACAGCCATCGTTGGATTGGTAAGAATTGGCTACAGTCAAATGGCTAATCCTACCAATAAGGGCTTGCAAGAGGGTTGACTTGGGGTTGGGCTTCCAGTTGATTCCAGACTACATTACAATGGCAACTGGAAGCACTGCATTCCGAGGGCAGGGATTGGGAGAGTCAAATAGTGGGTGAACCCTATGCTAGTTCCATCTAGTTATGGGGATTTGCACTTGGGTAGCTCGGGTTGGATGGGGGGGATCGCTCAGTTTTCCACGGCATTATGAGTCTGTACAAAAGTCACCCTAAAGGATCCCTTGCAGCTTGGGATTGCTTTCCTGACCCAGTGGATCCCAGATAAAGCGAAAACCCCCAGGAAACTCATGTTCCCTTTTGGTTTTGCTAGGGAAACAAACATGAAGGGGCCACCTACGTTCAAAACCAGGTGTTTTCGTTGCCCAGTCGCAGGTAGCCGTACAAAGACGTGGTGGGATCGTCCAGGTCCACAGATCCCCCCGAGAGCTCGGGGTCCTTCGAGGGGTCGTTGGTGAAGCGGTGGTGGGTCCAATGGAAGCACCTCAAACGGCTCGCTGGAGCCCGTTACATCCTCTGGGAATCTGAAAAAGTTGACTGGGTGAGTTGTGGGGAAAACTTGCTGGTGCTCACCAGAAAACGAGGAAATCAGGAAATCAGGGAATGAGGGAATGAGGGAATGAGGGAATGAACCTGTGGACTCCCTTCAAGGAAACCAGAGGGGATGGTTGATAGGGTTCATTTCCGAATTCCCTGCTGAGCACCAGCAAGGAAACTCGCGGTTAGGCTGCATCCATGGCTCCAGTTTTGCTTTTTTTGTTTTGAGGTGGCCTTGATTTTCATGGGACCTCCCCCCCCACCCCAGCAAAAAGCAAGGGCGAAGCAAAGGAAAAGGCCATGGAGAGCCTCTTGTTGCTCAAACCTCAGGGATTTGTTTCCCGGCTTTGGGAAGGAACCGTGTCTCACGTCCTGAGTGGATTGGCCAGAAAAAGTCCAAACTGGTGTTTGCCGATAAACTGGTCTTCCCAAAAAGTGTCAAGTCCAGGAACGCCTGATAAAAACGAGAGCCTTGTCCACTTCTCTGCAAACAAATGCCACCTGGATCATTGGCCCCAGCATGCAGCAACTCAAAAAAGTGAGGTTTTGGGGATTCTTCAGATTCCCCTTGGCCACAGAATAGTTTTCCAAGAGCTAGATCTGCAACTAAAACTCGCCAATTGCTGCTTTGGCAGGAAGCAAATGTTTAGCTTTAGCAAAAAGCGGCCAGCGAAGCTAGATTTGTCCCTGGGAAACTGACTTTTGTTCAGCTCTGAGGGCTTCTGACGTCTCCAGCCGGGCTGCCAGAACCACTTGGCGCCGCGGAAGCTCTCGAAGCCCAGGACGTGCGCGAAGATGGTGTTCCTTACCAGGCAAAAATCACCATGGCTGCGGCTGCTTCAGTGGATGGGATACCTGAAAACTGGAGCCACAGCCGAAACTGCCGCTCTGAGATTTTTTTTGGGGGTAAACCTTGGCCCATTGGTTTCCAAAAGTAAGGGAATCCACCCCCGGGATGGGACCTGGATAGCCTTACGGTGATCACCGTTGGGAACCGTCAGGAAACCAGGGAAACCCTTCTGGACTATGGAAATCAGGGAAACCTTTAAAGGAAAAACAACCATGGCTGATTCAGTAACTGGATGGGACCACACCTGAGTCATAATAAAAACCCGTATTTTATAATGGTCGTTGTCCCAGAACCATGCCAAGAATTAAGAAGGCGGATCTCCGAAGCTATTTATGGTTGGGATTGTCCCGTACTTACCTTCGCTTACCCGGTTTTGATTGTGACTCACCTAAAAACTGGAGCCAATACAGCCGAAATGGGCAGCTTTAAGGTGATCACCGTTCGGAACCCTCGGGAAACCAGGGAAACCTTTTAAGGAAAAGGTGAGCTGGGAATGTGAGCCTCAGCCAGACCGAAATCTGCATTTCTACGATCATGTAGCAACCATTTCGAGGATGTCACTTGCATGGGGCCTACACTACGGTCAATTCAACATGCCCTCAAGATTGGGTCTAGTGGGAGATCAAGCCGCCCTCCCGCAGGTTGTTCTTCTACAAAAAATGCAAAGGGGATATGTATGGTGAGGTAGCCCCCATTCCATCTGCAAGCACTCAGCCCAACACTCCAGGAAGGTAGCCACATCCCAAACAAGTTGCTGGTGTCGCAATCGCATCCTCTTGAGAACGAGACGTTGAATAGGTGCTCCAGCTTTGGTACAAATCTCTTCGGCGGTTTTTGCCATCGCCCTCGTTGCGGTGTTCATGCCCAACCACGAACTGAACCCAGAACACAATGTGGATGGACAAAATCTGTGTCGCACCAAGTTTGTCTCATGAATCAGGGCCTATCCATCGAAACTAGTGCAGGATTGCATGCATTCACAGGGGCACACAAAGAGCAACCCACAAAAATATGCGTGAACCAAACAAACATCAAACATCCTTTTCAAGATGAAAGGACCCCACCGACCAAAAATGCCTCCGACGAAACCGTTTGCCAGCTGCCGGATATGGTTCAGCCATCGGCTCTCGAAGGCGGTGTTGTGCACCATCTCCTGAGAGAAACAGGGCTCCCTCTAATTTGGCCTTAAACAAAAAAGTGAACTCACTTCAAAAGTAGAGACCAAAAGGTGACTTGCTGAAAGGGGGTTTACTTGTTGAAACTGGACCTCGATCCAGACAATGTTGGCGCCTTGTTTCAATGGGATCCTCTGACGTCTACTTGGTGGCTCAGGTGCCAGTCTCGAGCATGTGCTTAGCACGAAATTGGTAAATAGACTGTCCAAGCAATATTATAAGCAAATTGGTAAGAAAGGCTAATTAAGCGATCAAAGTAATCATTACAGTCGGTCAGTTCCATGTTTAAACACGATCGCTTGGCTGCCAAACAAATCCGGTACGGATGGACGTAGCACCTGAACCCCAAGGGCTTGCTTAGATGGTTTGCTTTGCTCGGCTAGCTACCACCCCCCCAACCACAATGACGGTTTTGTTATTAGAACTTGAAGATTTAAACACATCATCGCGGTGCTGGTGGTTCTCAAACATTCATTTGAACCCTGATATCCATCAAATGGCATTTGTTGCCCTTGCTCGGTTGCCCTTTGGGTTTCAAAATAGGGGGATCTGGAGGTTTCAACATCTCAAACAGGGGAACCACAAGATGGGCTTCGGTTTCCTGTTGGCTTTCCTTTAAAATCAACTAAGCAAAAGAGGGTACGCTCACAACAAAGCACCCCGACAAGAAAAAAACAAACCAAAAAAAAAACGAGCTTCCCTCCCAACCAGTTGCCTGCCAAAGCGGGAACACCAGCGGTCCGGTGGATCGATCGCTTCGCCCGGTTCGATTCTCCGAGTCTCGTGGAAGCCGTTGAAGAGGAAGGACTCCGTGACACCGAGAAGGAGTTCGAACACCAAAAGCCACAGCCACCTCAAGTCGTCTGCACCGCCCCAAGGCTTCGGTTTGCTGCTGGCTTCCCTGAAAAAAAACAAGGTGAACACGGGGGGTTGACCTGGCGGTGTTCATGGTTTGTCTTTTCAACAAAGTTGTGAACAGGCGGATATCTGTTCCAGGGCCCGGGAGGTGGCTTCCCAGACCGCGACAGGGCTCAAGTTTTTCAATCCAAACCAACTAACGAAGGGCAACCCATCGACAGCTTCCGATCTAGTGGATCGGCAAGCAACAAGCGAAAACAACTTTGGGTTGCCACTATGGCAACCAAACCGTGACTTACTCGTCCGAAATCGTGGCAACAGCGCCCCCGCAAACAGTTTACTTGGTTGTGGGTCGGAAAACACGCATTCGAATCATGTAAAGTTAACCCTAGGGCTCAACCACCCCTAAAAGAATGGTTGACCCAATTTGGATGATGAAACTCCTTAGGCAAAGAGTGTTTGTTTTAGCGGTGGTGTGAATTTCGGGTTAATGTTGACCGCGGATTAATCAACCTGGCAGATTAAGAGGGGTTTCCCCAGTAGCGGATTCCCGCTTAAATGGGACATCGTAGTTAGCAAGGGGGTTGTTGATGGTTCCATTACCATGAATATCTAGGTTACCATGGGAAAACCATGGAAAACCTAGAGGTAAGAAATCTGGGTTACCCTCCCGGAGGCCATTCAGAAGCTTCGAACCCCTTAAGACGTGAATCCATTCCCAGTGGGAGCGCTTGCTTTTCCCACTTCGGCTGGGAAACAATTTGACGAAAGTCGCCACCCATTCGGCTACAGAAAAAGCCACTCAATAAATGGAAACCAAAAGGAAGCCTGGAGGAACCCGTCCAACTCATTTTGAGACACGAAATATGAACATCAACCCACACCCGCCATGTTTTTCGTCAGCGCCTGCCGGTGTCATAGGCCCAAAGAACTAAAGACCCGCCAAAGGCCAGCAGCGCCAAGTGGAAAACCAGCTGCGCGAGGCCCTCGCTATCCGACAAGGAAAGCAGGCCCCGCTGCTGCAGGTCCTCTGGTTCCGGGACCGGTCGTCTGGGTTTGGTTTACCCTTGGTCCTTTGTTTTCCCCCAGCAGCGGTGGGTTCTCTTTTTTGGGGAGAAGGGCTGGCTCAGTTAGAAGGGATATGGGGGACGAGCTTGAAATTCTCAGCGAAACCAGGGGAATCATGGCCATACTGTGTTTGTTAGGGGCTCAAATTCTCGTTTAGCTTGGCTGAAAGGAAACCACCAGTAAAACCAAAGCATTTTTTGGGGTGTCCTCTTAGACACACACACACACACACGCACACACGCACACACGCACACAGAAAAGCACACACACAGAAAAACACACACACACACAGAAAAACACACACAGAAAAACACACACACACACACACAAAAACACACACAGAAAAACACACACACACAAAAACACACACACAAAAACACACAGAAAAACACACACACAAAAACACACACACGCAAAAACACACACACAAAAACACACACAGAAAAACACACACAGAAAAACACACACAGAAAAACACACACAGAAAAACACACACACAAAAACACACACAGAAAAACACACACAGAAAAACACACACACAAAAACACACACAGAAAAACACACAGAAAAACACACACAGAAAAACACACACAGAAAAACACACACACAAAAACACACACAGAAAAACACACACAGAAAAACACACACACAAAAACACACACAGAAAAACACACACAGAAAAACACACACAGAAAAACACACACACAGAAAAACACACACAGAAAAACACACACAGAAAAACACACACAGAAAAACACACACAGAAAAACACACACACACACACAGACACACACACACACACACAAAAACACACACACAAAAACACACACACACAAAAACACACACACAAAAACACACACACACACACACACACACACACACACACACACACACACACACACACACACACACACACACACACACACACACACACACACACACACACACACACACACACACACACACACACACACACACACACACACACACACACACACACACACACACACACACACACACACACACACACACACACACACACACACACACACACACACACACACACACACACACACACACACACACACACACACACACAGAAAAACACACACAGAAACACACACACACTCACACACACACACACATTTGCACGCGTGCGTTGCGAAAAGTTGTTCCCAGAGCTTACCAGGAGTACCTAGAGCTAAGACAACTCCCCTGTGGCAAAACGTCCTGAAAGCACAAACACAACTGACAAACAGTGGGGAGTTCTCAAGTCGGGCTTGTGTTTTGAGGATCCCCCACTTGAAAAAAAAAAAAAAAAAACGGAACACCCATGGGGCAACCACTCATTGCAGTCCAAATCCCCACGTTTGAGGCGCCAGTCGTCCTTCTGCTTCAGCTGGGGCGGCTGAATGCCTCCCTTCGCTTCGCCAGCGATGGGCTCCATCTGCTCCATGCTGGCCATCCGCGCCGGACGCGCGCGGCGCCGCGCGCGGCGCCCTGGCTGCTTCCCCCGGGGTTGAGGCTAGAGCCGCACCAACTTGACAGCTAAGCTGTCACGCCGGAAGGCCCGAGAAATGGAAGGGAAAGGGCCACGAAATCCTTCGATTCAACGTAAATACCAATAAACAATGGTTTCCCGTGGTCTCGAAGTGCGACACGGATTTCGCAATCCACAGCATCCCTGTTTAACACCTTACTTTCATGGAATGGCTGCGAGAGATCAACTCTAGGGAGAGCACCACGAATTGCTTGGTGTACATTTGCAGCTGATGCTTCCAACTTGACAAACATGCGGACATTGCCTCAAAGTCCTGGCGAACCTTCAAGAGTCCTGGAACAACTTTCGGGGAAACCAACCGTTGGAGATTTGTCGTCTTGAGGCCAAGAGCACCGCTCTTCAAATCTGAAAACACATGCGTCCGACTTTGTTACAATAGACCCCCTCCAAAAACATAATATCAAGATGTTGTTTCTTTAAATGTAACAATAATAATAATCATACTCATAATAATAATAATAATAGTGATAATAATAAGGATAATAATACTATTGTGTATGTGGTTTCCTCTTCACTCCCCTATGAAACTAACCTGAAAAGGCTACCCTCAACAAAAACACGACCGATTGCGGGCATGAAACAGGAAGTCGGGTTTCTCCGTCCGGGTCTGGCACCCAGTGAGCGCGCAGCTCCTGCAATGACCTGCGCAAGCGGAGGGGGGGGGGGTTCATCCAAAACTTAAAACTGTTTTCAAAAGGCCTCGTAGCGGCGTTTTGGTCACAAAGACCAGCCATGCTAATTTGTGGTTTGGTTTTGTAGGTTTGGACGTGCAATATTCCCTTTAGGTCGCAGAAGGAAGGGGGGTCAAATCCCAAAACCAATCCAAGCCGCGCATTGAGTATTGTGAAAACCCTTTCGGTATTGCCACTGCGGGGCATTCTTCGGACTACAGTAGTTGGGGATTACAGAATGCGGCCATAAAACCCGATTTCCTGCCCCGGGCCCAACTGTGTGCGTGTGTGAACGATTTGGGTTGGCTCAAAGGGAAACCCAAAGAACAATCGTCGCCTTAGGGGGGTCCAGAACACTATTTTGACACACAGCGCCCGAGCTTTGAGTGCATCTTGACAAGCGGCGGTTCACCACAAAAGACACCACCAAACTTCAGGTCACACCGGGCCAGAAGCAGTTGCCAATCCTACGTACTTCATTGCCCGCCACCACTTCGAGTCGAACTTTGCAGGTTTCCGCGATTTGTCCTCTGACAATTGCAAAGCCCGACTTCAGGAAAAGCCGTCAGGTGCTTGCCACAAAAAAAAGGAGTTGTAGTGATGTAGTGAAGACTTGGTGCCAGTGGGCCCATCCCCTTTACAAGGGGGAATCCCGATCCCTGCAACTGGCAGCGGCAAAGCGAACGGCATCCAAAACGGAGCTGGCCTACATCCGAACTTGTTTGACAGCCGCACTACAGTTGGTGAGCAACACATCCAGGAAGGAAACACACGTTCCCCAAATCCAAAAAGGGCACCTGGACCCTTGAACTACCCATAAAGAAGGGTCACCCCATATTCTTGGGGCAACAACCCGTTTTTCCGGGAATCTTGAGGGTCCAGGACCCAAATCAAACAAAGACGCCCCGACGACCCACGCACAAAAAGCACCGAAAACGGACAACCTCCGTCCAGCCGGCGCCTCGGGCTGCAACCCAAGCTCCAGGAAGTTCCTCGGTGGTGCCCGGTGGATTAACCAAACACGTCCAAAGCACCAATTGGAGGGAAACTGATTGTAGGTTCCCAGGAAAGTTTGAGAGAAGCTGAAAACATAGGGGCCATTCGGCCATTCTTCCGAGAAATACAAAAGCAAAAAGGGAAGTTCGAGCGGAAATGAACTTCTTTTTGGTGAGGGCATTCAAGGCACATTCCTTGCCAGCCGGTTTCTATGGAAAAGCCAAAAGTGTTTCCAAAAGGTCTACGGGACAATTCGGTCACACCAAACACCAGCCCATGTACATTTTACACACGTGAAATCCTATGATCCTCACTGAATTTGGCTATAAAGTACCCCCAGGACCATATTCTGATTACCTAGGCCTTGTAGTTCCGATTTTGGTTGAACATCAAGTTTGACCGGACAAGCGTGGTTTGGTAGGACGCCTCTTGTCCACTTCCATGGCCGCCACCCAGCTTTTGGAAAAAAAAAAACAATCTTGATCAAGCCAAGCGCCTGTCGGTTAAACATTTTCTACCGAGCCACAAAAAAGAAGTGTCCTCACTACAGGACCTGGTTGCATACGCGATCATGTGAGAAGCTCGATTCGCTTGGGGAAGCCAAACAAAAAACCTGAGACAAACCCCAAAGCAGCTGTTGAATTCTTGCTCGGGCAAATATGTCCGGACATCGCCAGGCCGATTTGGGGATGCCTGAGGGTATTGATTTTAGGCAGCTCCCTGGCTGAAGCATGGTAATCTGCACGTCTTCCCCTCCCCCCAAACACATGCTGGTGGCCCGAAAACGATCTCCGTTCCTTTGCATGAGGGCCCGCCGTTCTTGGCCAAACACCCCACTCGGAGGAAATACCTCACACAAAGTGAGATTGAGACAACCACCTAGATATGTGTATATGGGTGTCTTCTTTGACTTGGTACACTTTTTAGGGTTGCTAAGGCAAAAAGGACACCATCCAATTTTGGGATTCCCCGTGTAGAGACAAACCCATATAACGCCATAAAAAGGGGAGGGATTCTACTGGGCTCTGTGGAAAGCAAACCTCACCTGGGTTGCTCGAGCTGATTCCCCCGAGTGGCATTCCAAGATGTGAACAGGTGTGTTAAAGCAAGGGTAATCCGTTCTTGGGCCTGAAGAAACTACCAAGCACATGCCAAAATCAGAACCCTAAACCCTAACACACTGTGCAATCCAAGATAGCCGTTCAATCCGAATAGAGGTTCAAGAACTCTGCAGGAAAGACCCACCAGTTCCCCCTGAACATTGTGTGGCAAAATTGACGCAAGTTCCCAAAAGCAACGGCCCGGGTACATCAAGGGTACCTGGCCTCACTTCGACGATCATCAGTGAATAGCGGACCTTCTAAAATGATACAACCTCCTCTGCACATGATTCTACATTTTTGGTATACTTCCAACCATCCCCAAAACTTCCCAAATAAAGGACTTACATGGTGAGTTCAACCCAAGGCGATCTCTGCCCGGTAGACAGCTCCCGCCTGATCACTGGGAAGTGGAGCTTGCTCGCCTTCTTCCTTCCCCTGCCGTGCGGATGGCCAAAAGGCTTCCCCCCCCCCCCCCGTCCATGAGTCAACCAAGGAATCCTTAAATGTGGGTTGCCATGAGCCTCAAAGTCGTAGACCCCTGGTGCAACCAATATATGCATGGAACAAAAAAATATGCAGGTGGTTTATCCCGGTATTCATAGGAGCCTGTGCATCTGCAGTGGCTTCCTCCAATAGTGGAGGTCCTAGCAAATGTGCTGCATTCCCTGTTGATCCATGAATCTGAGTCGATGATCCCAGAACAAGCTCGACCAAAGCATCAGGGCATGTATCAAACTAGGGCCTAGGGGAACCCAAAATGGCAGTTGTCCTGTTGGTTTCCCTTTACGCAACTTTGCACCAAGATGCAAAGGGTACCCTTCGCCTCAAAAAAAACGAGCCACGCCCATTGTTGGGCAAACCGGGTCCTTGCAGAAGGGAGGCTTTGAACCAGACGCGGCCTTGTGTCCAGTTGTCCACCCCTGGGTCGCTCACCAGTGTGGATTCATTCGCCGAAAAAGAAAGCAAGCTGTTGCTTGCCGGTAATTAAAACGGCTTTCCAAAAAATGAATTTTGAATTGAAAGGCAAACCAAAGGAGGAACCGGGCGCCCGTAATTGTGGGGGTTCTGAGGTCCGTACATGGCCTAGGCGAATATGGGCAAACTCACAAACATGAGTGAACCAAACCAGCTGAAGGAAAAGAATTGCAAACAACTATTTGCGGGGTAGTTAGCCAAGTCCTGATTCTCCGTGGTGTTGATTCGGCATTCCCCAGAACAAACCAAGGTCAGCTTCCATGCCGAAAACTCCACCCACAGGGTTCCCCTGTGCAAAAGCATGTCAGGTGAGTGCACGGTTTCCAAAGAGCCGTCTAAACTTGGCCAAGGAGATGGCCCAAAAAGGTGATCTTCGAGCTTGGGAAAGCTGGACTCTCAAAGCCCCATGCAGCAACCCTCTCTTGGTCCAAAGGCCAAAGGGATTGCCTACCACTAACTGACCCCCGTCGCAAGTGGCCGCTCAAAAAAGCGGGAGGGATTGCCTACCATTTCCCCTCACCACGACACCCGAGCATTGCACGTAGTTTCTCCAGAGAAGGGCACAACTCTCTAGAGACCCCCTTAAACGCCAACAGAAAACTCACCGATTCTCGTCCCGACAGCAATACCTGTCCCACATGGGAGTGGAGGGACCCTTGGACCTCCAAAATGCTCAGCTTCCATTCGGCCCCCCTTCAAAACCACCCCAAGCAGGCTGCTCCGCCAAACAAGTGGTTGAGCGTCAGGGAAAACATCCGCCTGTATTTGCCCGTGAACTCGAACTCCACATCGGCGCCCATAGGAACCTGCGAGAGAAAACCGCAGAAAGGCGGATGCACATTTCTGCATTTGTTTCTGAGGGGGGAGGGTGTAGAGCTCCGCAATAGATTGCAAGCTAGCTACCGGTCCCTTCTGCATCACCCAGCCAAAGGAAGATTGTGAATTTTGACCCAAAGGTGGCTTTTCAATCCAGCATGGCAATGAGAAGGAAGCAGATGTCAAATGAAATTGATTGGACCACTGCCACTGCCGCATTGAACCCCAACTGAAGGGCCGTCAAGCCGTCACTGGCCCTTCAGATGGTTTCATCTTGGTCTGCCTTTGTTTCCGCCTCGTCGGAAGTCGGAAACATGCCCTGCTTGTCCTTGTCTTGCTGAGCCTGAAATCTGTGTTTCAAC
Source organism: Effrenium voratum (assembly GCA_963377175.1). Taxonomy (NCBI): domain Eukaryota; class Dinophyceae; order Suessiales; family Symbiodiniaceae; genus Effrenium; species Effrenium voratum. The sequence goes on along the minus strand of CAUJNA010002480.1, from coordinate 678,644 downwards.
AAAAGGCTTGTGACCCCCTTGTTGGTTGGTGTTTGAAGGGAACCCAAAGGGAAACCCTTGCCATTTTATGGGACCAATAGATTTAGAACCTCACCCACAAAAGGCGCCCAAGAGACTTTACGAGTTTTCGCACCGGGTTTGGATGCCATGCTTCGCCATGCATGACCATGCCCCTTGTCGAGCCCGGTAAGAAAAAGCACACACGGCCTCAACTAAACGCAAGTTGCTGGACTATACAAACTGCCCTAAGAATCTTGGTGCCCCAATTTGAGGTCTCAAACCTTCCAGTAGAGATCCCGACCCCTCCAATGGAGGGTCCAATGATACCTAGGGTGCGAAAAAAATAAACACGGTCTTCAGCTCCCAAACACGGCTTGGGTCAGCTCGTGTGCATCCAAGCGGCCTTTCCGCCGTTGGCTCTCAGGTAGTCCTTCGGCACATCGTTCATGTGGAAGATGATTTTCTGAGAGCCAGCGCGAATGGCAACACTAATGTGAGAAGCAGCAGCTTTTGCGTAGCCAACCACTAGGTATGGCAAGCACACGTTTGAAGCGTCCAACCAAGAATGGGTGGGCAACCATTGGGGTCCATGTTCCAGGTCATCCGTTTTATACTGCAATTACTATATAATCCATTCACAGGACTGCAGCGGGGAACTCAGCAACAGACCTTCATCCTGAGTGAGCCCCGCGCACCGGTCTCAAAGTGTCCATTTCGGCACGCTGCAATTGATGTCACATGGACATTTGCTCGGCATACAGGGAGGTGTTGGATGGTGTGGAAGTGAAGCACAACTGCCTTGATTTGAGCCTCCTTTGCCTGGCCCCAGTATCTCACCGTCATCAAGTCACGCCCAAAGGCCTACATGTGATAGGAAGGATTGCAATGACTCTCAATACCCACAACCCCTAACCACAACAAGTATCTACCTTGAATAATCCAGCTTTTAGTAGTGTCGAACCCCTTTTTTATACCCCTGTTTTTACAGCAGAGTTCCTTCCCCGTGGAAAAAAAATCCACCCCGGTCAGGAATTGGAGAGGTCTATGAGCCATGTGAGACATTTGCCTGCACTCATGTTCGGCCAGCTCGAATCCATGTGTGCTTTCGGCGCGCGCCACTGAAGTACGGAACACTCAATACCAATGATACTTCACCTGACCTTTTGAACCAACAGGGAATCAACTAGAACATCAAAAACAATGACAAATTCCCTTCGAACAATGATTCAATGGGACTGTACACCAACCAATAAACCAACCATTATCAGACACAAAATAGCATGGGCAGCTGCCCAATCTAACCCCTCAAATAACTGAACTCCTGGTAACTTCTTGGCTTCCTTTTTTTTTAAGCGAGCACTTTCAGGGCTCGCTGGATTCCCCTTAAGATGCATTTTTTCTGGTGGTGTCCATTGAAACGATCGCCACTTTCGGAGGTTCCAAAAAGGGACATGGAGGAAACCCTGACATCTGCAGCGCTGCGGAACGACTCCCTTCCAGCCAACAAAACCAATCAATTTCAGGTAACCAACACTCCAAAGGCCAATTCACATGGAGCTTCACAAAGGTTCCTCCAAAAAATGGCGTTGCGGTTCCACGTTTCTCTGGGTTCGCCTCTTCTTGGTGGTACCCTTGTTGGGGTTGGCTGTAAACTCGTGAAAACCAACCATTGTTGCGCGTCCCCTAAAAACAAACACACCCATCTGGATAATTTTTGCCCCAGCCGCACCACACTCTCGGACTTCGCGCCACATTTCTGGCGCCCCGGGCGCGCCTCCGGAGGGGAGCCGCAGAGCAAGTATCCGATGCCGCGCTGTGGCAGCCAGTCGCAGACCTCTGGAGGAATCAAAGATCCCAGGTGATCAAAATGAAATCCGGACCCCATTTTGAATGGGGTTAAAAGGGGGTACAGGAAAACAACAGTGGCAGAGGTTTGTTGTTTTCAGCATCTTGTCCCAGACCCCCGCTTCAAAGGGTTTTTCCCCAACAGCTGAAAGCTTTTGGGTCTCAGACCAGATAGGCTCCGGGGTGATCCGGGCGGCCCGGAGGTAAGGTTCCACGAGGGTTCCGTTCCACCACATTTCCACGAGGGTTCCACGAGGTTCTGCGAGGGCTGCGGGGTGGTGCGTGCACTAAAAAGAGCCCGCAGGCTGTTGAGGATATCACTTGAGCTTATTTTCTATCCGCGACATCATCCCATGCTGGACTACTTTGGGTTATTTTCCCAAGTGGGAAAAATCCTGGGTGTCACAGAAGCAACTTGTTCATGGTTCTTGGGTGTTGCATTCAACCACCCCCCCTAGATGCTGAGGACAAAACGCAAGGGGGCGCTTTGAAGGACTTCTGTGGCCAAACCCAGGTGGTTTGACAGTGATCCGCCATTCTCGGCCTAGAGGGCATCTTGGAGGCGACCGAAAAGTGGGATGTCAAGTGAGAACCAGGCCGAAAGACCAAGAGAATCAATGCTAGGTCCTCCACTAGAGAGGTTAGAATAAGGGTAAACCCTTTTTCTGTAGTCTATTTTAGTAGGGGAACCCTCCCCCAAAAAAGAAACGGTAAAAGGGCACCTAGCTGGGGGACCTATGACCCCAAGGCCCCCCCACCGAACTCGGATGCTTGGACACAGGTCCCCCATCAAGTCCCCCTATCACTCAAAGCTTAGCTAAAACGTAGGTCTCCACATGTCGACCCTGGATTGATCAAGATTCCTCTCAAACATGGGAGATCCCCAGATATAGATTTAAACCAAGGCCTTACTAAGTTGATTCATCCTAGGGTTCCGTTGCGGCTCCTCTGTCGCTCAACACCACCAACAAAAACCCTTACGTCAAACAGCTGTGGGGCTTGGCCGGTTTTCGGGGAACATGAAGGAAGCCCAAAATGTCGGGCCAAAAGGCAAACTGAATGTCGAGAGTCGGAACCACCTACAACGTGGTTGGTGGACGTAGATCCCCATGTACATGATGTCCACCAGAGGGGTCCCTCCACTAAGATTCACGGCCTGGGACAGCCCAAAAGCCCTACAGGATAGTTGTTGGGATAAGTCGGACCTTAGAACACAGGTTAACTGGCTGACACCAAACGTGATATGTCCAGGTGTTCCATTTAGTCAACCTGACACTGCATAAAATTCGCTTTGGTGAAAACCCATGAGAGGCAATCCATCCTTCAAATTTGAACATCCTCCTTACGTACTCCTCATCATTTTACACTTTGGCATGTAATTAACTAATGGCTTACTTACCCGGTTACCCTCCTGTCCACTAACTTGGAACCCTTTTGAATGAACATCGTTTCCAAATCGCAACTTCCGGCCCCCGCGCCGTACCCACGCCGCGCTTGTCCTCGAAGAACATATGGCCGTAGGTCCTGGCCATGGATCGTAAGGACCGGAACCGTCGCGTGGGCATTGCAATTCAGCTTCCGCTTAGATGGGAATCTGTTGAAGCAAAGTGTTGGATCAAAATGATGGGTTTCCATTTGGTTTCCCTGGTGGTCGTGGCTCCCCTTAGGAATCCTTGCCATGGTCATCTAAAATTGTTCGCAACTCCCGAGTCAGGGGTTGAACACTTCCACTGCATGTAAAGGGGTTCCTTTGTGAAATGGAGGACCTCAACAAAATGATGACATGGCGGATGTGCAGCATGCTTCCCACTAAGCCAAGGTGAAAAAGTACCCTCAATATAACCGCCTGTAGGACCCGTGGAGCCCACGGAAATCAACTCATAGAGATTTAACTCATGCGTCCCTTCGCAACTTCTGGGTAACCTGGTTGGCTCATCCCCCTGGAAGACCAATCTTGAAGAGATTGACACGAACCATGAGGCTCCCCGTATATTTCCAACATATAAACATCACCCCTACAGGAGACTCACCAAACAAACAAAGCGAGCTGAAATTAAAACCACGCACTTCCGAAAAAGTGGATTCGCCAAAAGGAATCAACTTGTTGGATGCCACCAACATGTTCCAAACCACAAAAGTGACCAAAGTCCGACACGGAACGAAGGAAGTGAGACCACCAAAACGGAAATCTTGGCCGGGAAACATCTGTATCTCTTTTTCTGGGGCCCCATGGGCCCCCGCGAACTGGTGATTTTCCCTTTGGTTTCCTGCAAAACCACCGGACAAAGGTACCAACTCCAAGAAACGACGAGTCACCCACAGGACTCGCCGCCTCTGCCTTTCGAGGGCCTCCTGGATGTATGTGCCCTGGCCGTCGGGAAAGATCTTCGGCCGAAACGGGGGAGGGGGGCCAAGGGTGGCATGCGAAAAGAGAAGAACAGAAAACAAAAAACAAAAAGTGAACAGGGGCAACATTTGGTGTGCCTTTCTTTTTCAGGTTGGACCCGCAAAATCGTGGTTTCTTTCTCCGTCTGGTCTCTGTGACAAAAAAACAAAAACAAGAATAGGCACGCCCAAATGTTGCCCAGTGCTGCCAGGCAACCATTCGTGAGGAAAGAGGGGAAGCGATCATGTGAGACTCTAGACCCAAGGGAGTCCAGTTGCAACTTAGGCAGCCAACCATTGGTTGCTACAAAACCAGGCGAATGGAATTCTTGGGAGAGGTAGAAGACCCGAAAGCTGCGAAACGCAGGCAGTGCGAATAAAGACGGAGAACAGTTGGGTGGATTGCGTTTTTCATGAAGCACATGCCCCCTTTCCTGGAGATTGTGTACAGGGGGGTCTCGCCACGGTTTGACCAAAGCACCCAAAGCCTTGAGGTGCCACCAGAAAGTGGCCACCATTTCCCTCTAAAACGCAGTTGCCAAGAAGCGACCCTGACAGGAGAAGGGAACCCTTGTTCGGTTGCGGAAAACATACCGGGAAGAATAGCACATCGCTTGACAAATGCTCTGGCTAAAGAAAAAGACTTCAAAGCAAAAGTGTGACAGTTGAGCATTGTCTAGGGCTCTGGCTAAAAAGATATGCTTCTGGTGGAACCATTGAACCGCTGTTTGCATTGACGCTGACATCAGCTTGTAGATGTGGGACGCATGCAACATCTCCAGCTGGAGATGCACATGTCCTACGTCCCTGGCCTTGTAACTTGACCTTGAAATGTGACATGGAATGTATAGACAAGCACTCCCATCGCAAGTAAGACAAGCCAAATGAAGATTACTTACTTCTTACTTTGCGGAATGATGTTGCAACTTGATGCAGCAAGGTCCCCATGAGGGTTGAAGACGGTTCATGTCGTACTGTCAACCTTGACATCATCACTCCCTATGCGCTTCAGCCTCCCCAATCCAAAGCACACCGTTCGGGGTTGACTCTTTAGTGGATTCCAAGGGGACAAGGTTGAAAGGCACCGACTTTGGCGGCTGATTTGGGCTTTGCGGTTGCTCCAGGAAACGGTGGAGAAAAGGAGACAACCCTTTTGCCTGGGAAAGTGATCCCCTACAATAAACCGTTTGGACGCCGAAAGAACCCTCAAGCAGCCTCCATGGGCTTTTGTGCGCCCTCCTCCATGTGTTCCAACACCTAAAGGCGCCGAGAGCAACATACACATCGATCCGGCGGTACGCCGGGAGCCTTTAGTTGGGGTTTTAGATTCTAAATTTAGGATTCCTGATGGGAACCACTCAATATGTTGATGCACAAACTCGCGATTGGCACCAGTTGGGATGGATGAAACCCGAAACTGGGGCACACCCGGGCGGGGTACTTAGCTCCGCATGAAAGGGACCATTTGTTCGGAAGCACCCAATTCCTCATTTTAGACCAGCATGGAGAATGTGCTTCAAGCAAATTGGCCAACACACGCCCGCAACCACAAACCCGTTGCAGAAGGACTCCGACATCACGCGGGGATACACATGGATACACCTCTCTTGGCTATGCTTGCATGTTGCAAGAAAAAAAACAAAAAAAACAGAACACAACCCATCACCCTGATGGAGATAGTGGCCAAGAAAGCCACGTATCGACATGAACCGCCTCGATTGGAAAGGGCGACTACAATATACTTCAGGCGGACGTCCCTTCTTCGCCTTTCTTTCATGCACGCGTGGGGGCTCATGCAAAACATGGGGCTTGCGAGCTGCAGTCCAACTCAATAATTTGGTTTTGCTTGAAGTCAGGGATCAACATTGGCTTAGCTTCTGCCCCGCAATGAAAAACACATGGTTGAGTCTCATGCACACTTTGTGGGCTGTAACGTGCATCTTCTTTCCAAAGAGATCCCAAATGAGAACATAAAGTTTTCCAAACTGAGGGGTCAACATTAAAACAAGTCTCAAGAAACCAGTTCCCTCCAATCTGTCGTCCAAAAACCAGATATGGAACGCCCTTTCATGCCTGGTGTTCTTTTTTAGTCACCCTGCACCAACCAAATCGGGACCACCGAAAAAAAGACGGGACCCAAACCACGCCCCAAGGAACAGCTCCGAGCCGAGCTTCAGGCCGTAAGCGCGCGGCTGCCCTGGGCCCAGAGCCCCACCTTCAGCCCTGGCGCTCGCGAGCGCTCGCGCGTGCGCTGCGAAAGGTATGGCAGTTCCCAAGGTACCCGTTGTTTCTTTCTTTCAAAGAGATGTTACAGGGTTTTACAAGGGCCCTCGAATTCGTTCTAGGGGTTGGAGGAAATATTCAAAGATTGGTTGGGCATGTTGGGCTCAACTCTTTGTGTGGCTCAAAGGGAAGCCCACCGAGCAAGGGGCACCGAAGAGAAACCAAGACATTCGAGCGGTGCGCACAGTGAAAAGACAACGCCCCAAATGTGGTTAAACATACAGTGGATGGACAAAATCCATTTCGCACCACTTTGAAACCACGTACGAGAAAAACATGTTGGTATATTTTGTTTTATTATTTTTTACGGGGGAATAGTCATTCCAGGGTTTCGTCCATTGGGCACCATTCCGATAGGCGATGCAGGATTTCTTTCCATCAGCAGTAGAGCCACAAAGCTATAATAACATACCCACCTCGGATTCCGGAAAAGGCGAAGACTTTTACAAAACTATAACATGATTCGAAATCGAACCCCACAGGCCAAAAGCTCGATTTGGTTTGGGGGTCAACCCCTGACATGTTCACTTCCGAGCAAGTGGACTGGCCCAAAAGCTTCTGAAGAAATGGGTGTGTCTTTGAGGGGTCTTTTTTTGGTTGGCTTGGAAGGAAAACCGAAAGGAAGCCACCAACGATTTTGGGGGATCCACTACCTTTTTGATGTCGCAACCACGAAGGGTCCAATCAGACTGTCCAACTTGCATGAGGTTTCTGCCGGCGACGCGGCCCACACGAAACCCCGGCCTCTTCGACGACCTGGCGTGAAACCCCAGCTAAAGTTCACTGAACCTGGCAAGCAGTCGTAGTCTAGGTCCTCTAGTAGAGAGGGTAGAATCAGGGTACCATGTTTTTCTTTTCCTGTTTTGTCTATTTTAGTAGGGGAGCTCTCCCCAAAAAAAGGGTAAAAGGGCACTACTGGGGGACCTAGCAGTGCTTCCATGCTTGTTTTGTAGGCAACCGGTTGTCACTCTTTAAAGGAGAATGGATAGTTGCCTACTCTGGTAGTTGGGATCCACATGTCTATTCGGGTGAACCATTTCTGTTGATGATTTGTTGTCTAACGAAAGACAAGGCCGCACTTGCGATATGTTCCATGGGCCCCCTTAAATTCATCAAGTGACTTCGCTCAGATGTCAAACGTTCGCTTCTGCCTTTTCACTGTCCGAGGGCCAGAAACGTTTCGGTTTGCACCATTTTGGGCGCATTTGTATCATCCCAATGCCCAAGGGGGTAGAACCACCCAGCGTCCTCAAAGTAAGCTCAATATCACATGAAAACACATGGTCAAGATGCGTGTTCAATCAGGGCACCCTCGTTGTCGTAGCTTGAAGAAAAAACCACCCATTTGGTCCCACTTGAGCTGCTTTACTCGCAAAGCAAGACGAACCAAAGCGAAGCACATTTTAGGGGTGCTGTGCAGGTTTGTATCAAAACGCGCATGGAACCCTGAAAACGGGCTTTTGTTTCTCTTGTGGTTTCGCATCGAAGCAACTGCTAAACGGATATCAGCCACGGTGTACCCAACGCGCCCCAGTCGTCAGGCTGCCCCATCTTATAGCCTTGCGAGTGTGAACAGATAGGAAAGGGCGGCAAACCGGATTCCTTTTGGTTTCCCTTGAAGCCAACCTGAAAAGGTACCCAGCCTCCAATAAATCACGTCCTCCATATCCCATTGAACACTCCCAACATGAACTTTGGCCTTTGTTTTTCGTTTCCTTGAAACCACCACCCCCAAAAAGGGGCAGTCGCCTCAAAACTGGCTGCTCTTCACATCCCACGTCAACGACCCTTGAAGAGTCCCCACATCGCCTCCAAGGCCATTCAAACGAACGCCAACTGGATTCCACATCAGTTTTGACTCCGGCTTCGAGTCGAGCTCGCATCGCCTTGCACAGCGCTTCCAATCACCAGGGCAGCCTGTGGCCGCAAGCCGAGTCGACAGAAGGGCCCCAGAGGGGAACTCCGCTACGAGAATCATCAAGAAACCGACTCATTCTTAATGCTATGCCACCAGGCACAGACCCCGGGTCTGGCTGAAAAGAATAACCTTTCAGCTTCCAGCTCTCATGGGTCTGTCTTTAAGCCCAAGATGGGTGGTTTGACTTCCCAAAAAGGAAACCAAGCCGCACAGAAAGCCCGCCACTGATCCAAAAGACGTAGAAGCCATGGGCTTGGCCCCAGGTCCACATTTCTTCAGCCCGATGGCGAGTCAATATTCCCGAGTCAACTCAGCTTAAAATCAAGGGTATTTCAATCAGCTTACCCGCAAGTTTCAAGACATTCGAATTATTTGAAGGGAAAACAAAAGGAAAACCACCATTGGGAGCCCCTGCTCCGCAAGAATGCCGCGCTCTTGCCCTGAGACTCTGAGACCTTGAGGCCGGCACGCCACACACCGCGGTCGGCCTAAAGCCGGCCGAAGCACCGCTCGCCTCAGCACGGGGTTTGTAACGCCCAGGCCCAGCCCCCGGTGCAAGCCGAAAATGATACGTTCTGATTCTGGACGACTGTTTGGTCAACCTTAAACAAATGTGCTTTTGGCAGACCCCAAATGCTTTCCTGGTGTCAAAAGCTGACGGCACCTTGGATAATATGGTTGTCAAAAGTTGTCCCGAGAACATATGAGCATTTGGACCAATATTGACACTGCTTCATGAAGCTCTGAGTCGTTGATCAGGGTCTTTCTCACCTTAACGTGACCCTCTATACCATGGGAGGCTTTTATCAGGGGTCACAATTAGTGATGGGGTAAACCTGTAGAATGAGAGGGTTCGGAAGACAGGAAAGGAATCTGAGTGCTTCCTGCATGATTTGAAGATGGCTATGATCTGAACTAATTACTACAACTCACCGACCTGAACCAAGAAAGCTTGCTCCACCCCCAGGTGAGCTCGTTATCAATGCAGAATTCTGGTTTGCGGAAGATTGTTGGCTGCCTATTGTCGATGGACAACATCCTGCACCAGCTGGTAGGATTTCGCCCAAGTGGTGCAGGATTTCTTCCACTCACAGCATGTCTGGCAAAGTCATTGCGTGCATCATGTTTCAAGACCACAGCTATGTCCGGAACATGATTGTTACAGGATGGATGAGGCTTAGCCCTTCAATTTGACCAATTACCATGCTTCCCCCCGAAAAGACAAACTGAAGAGAAACCCGAAGACACAATTCAGGGAACGACAACCTCCAAACTACCACCGGTTTGGGTGGGATTGAGCCCGTTACATCTCACCGGAGGATGCTTTCCAGCTAGTGGAAACCGCTGCTCCAAGGAGAAACAAACTAAATGGGTATGGGTCAAAATTATGCACCCAAAATGGAACCCTGCCAAATGGAACCAAGAACTAAAACCCCTGGTTGTTTAATTTTGACCCATACCCAAATGACCACTGGGCCACTGGGCATTTTGCCAGAGGAGTACCGGTTGGGTATCTGAATTGGCTCTCAGAGAAGGTCAGCCATTGTGGATCGCAGACCCCCCGACGTGTCCAAGCTGTTAAGATCCCTACCACGGGACGCTCACCCATTTCTAGCTGTGAATTACCACCCGAAACGGGGAATCATTAGACTCCTTCTTTCCCCTGTTACAAGCAGGGTTGTTCTCTGAAGGATTGGAAGCCTGCTTTGCTGACAAAGGATCCCTGTCGGAACTTATGTACACCAGCCATCGACTAGCTCCAACCATTCAATTTCAAATACACCCGAGAGCTCCAAATACCGACATTTTTTGGAGTAGAGGAAGAGTTCCTGAACGGATGCATCCCAAACCACCCTGTTTTGCCTCCAACCAGTCCCCCACCCCCACCCCCCACTGGGGCCTCCGGCGAAGCCGAAGCTGGCTTCGGATCGGCCTTCGCGGCGTTGCGAAGGCCAGGCGCTCGCGCTCCTGCATTGGAGCCGGGACACCGAGGTCTCTCTGACATGCGAAACCACCCCCAATCCGCAGCTGCCCCAAAAACAAGCATCAAGGTGTATGACTTGTGTGGCTAGAAAGTGGTGCCCCATGGTACCTTAGCGGTTTCAGGGCTCAGCTTCCCTCTTGTTAGGAGGCTCTTCTCTCCCATTCTCAGTCCTGGGAAACCCCCGGCCAAACCCTTTCGGAACCAAAGGTTTGGCGGTTTGGAGGTGTTTGGGGGCTGCACTCTACAACCAGTTCAATTCCTAAATCAAAACCAGCTATTGTGATGCATACACAGAGTCATGTGAATCTTTTTTCCTGTCTGTGGGTCATCTCTATTGCGAGCGCTTTGTGCGGACCTACCCAAACGCTGGGGCCCCTTCGAAAGGGAGGGTCCTGACGCAGCTCCAAGGAGCCAACTCACACTGCATCGGGAGCCTCCGGGTTGTTTTACCAGCAGATGCAATGGGACGGCCAAAGTTGGGGTGTGGTCGGTGTGGTCGCTCTCTTTGGCGTAGAGCAGCCTTCTCGGGCTCCGGGAAGGAGGCAAGCAATGAATTACGCTCCCCAAATGCACATGGGTCAACAGGGGTAACTGGATTCTCCCGCTGCCATTTACGGGTGGTGTCCATTGAAACGATCGCCACCTGAGGTTCCAAAAGGGAAATGGCTCGGAGGGCCATTGGGTGAGCTCTAAGTCCCTGCCCGGTCCTGTGCAACACCGGCACGATGTCCATGGCCATTTCGTGCAAGGGCCTGCTTGCAAGAAGCAGGACTGCTTAACAAATTCGCGCTGAACCCGAAAACTTGTTTGCTTTTAATCCGGCAAGCTGAGGTCGACTGATTTGTTTGGCTCTTCAATGCTCTTCATTCAGCCCTCTAACCCTCTTGAGCCGAAAGAAAGAACCGTTCTCAGGCATCATCAGCCCCCAAGCGGCCAGGGGAGAAAAGAATCGGCACCCTTGTTAGTAGTTGATTTCAACAAGGCAACCCCTCCAAACAATGTTGGAATGGCCGAAGGAATCGGGAGGCCCGGTTGATCCATTTTCTTGGAGAAGAAACCAGCCAGGCGGAACAAGAGCAATGAGGTCAGGACCGTCGGACCTCTAGTTGGAGTTGCCCTGGAAGCTTCGGGACCAGGCAAATCCTGCACCAAGAGTCCTGCAAGGATCATCTGGCTCGCGCGAGGCAGAACATGAGCCATCTACAAAATCAAGGAAGGGATGCAGCTGAGAAAAATGCAAAAGCATCACGTTCAAGGAATCAACCCAGCTCCAATGTGGGTGACCGTTTCAAGAACAACGCCCATGTCCGAGTTCTCGGATTTAGAGACAAGCCCATCCTGAGCTTCCTTCCATGAGGCCGTCGCAAGTCACGGTATGGGGAACAAATCTGCGCGGCTTTCGCCCAAAGAATAAGATGGGTGTTCTTTTTTGGTGGGTCCGCTAAAATGGTGGGTGTCCTTCTATGTTCCTCTTAAAACCAACCGAACAGGGTTTCCCAAAAAAAGGACAGACCCACATGCTGACGGTTGATAAACTCCAAGTGTGAAGTTAGTTAGAGCTAGTGAATGCAAAAATATCTATTGTAGCAGTAAAGCGACCTCTCACCTCTAGTTAGGCCACGAGCAGCCCCAGAAAAAGCGAACGCGGACACCAGCGCCTTTTTTTTCCACGAGGAAACCAGCGCTGCTGCGCTGACATCACGACTTGTCTTTGCAAGCCACAGGCCTTTCTCACCTAGAGGGTAATGCACGGGGGCTCGTCTTGCCTTTTTTTTTAGGGGGAAAAGGGAGGGTACCTTTCTCCCACTGGTTTGAAGGGAAGCCAAGGGGAAGCTTCTGCCATCACCAAAAAGGCATGCTACTTGGCCCTCGAAGGCAGCGGGGCAATCGCAAGCCATGTGGTTAGGTTTGTTTGGGACAAATGAGATGAGCCTGCACTAATCAGAGGGCACCCGTGCCATGTTGTTCGGCCCTCAAAATGGCAGCGCTATTTTGAGGTCAACCTTCCGATGGAGGCAATGACTAATCCACCCCAACATGGCAAGTTGATTTCTGTTTGGTTTCCCCTGCCAAGCAGCCAAAAGCGAATCCCCTTTTTCTTGGGATGGCATGGATTTCGGTTCCCGTTACACTCAAATTGGCACCTCGGTGAATTAAATGGAAACAAACACTCAACAGCTGTGAATAACCCGAAAAAAAATAAAACATAACATATCCCCTTTATTCGGAGAGCCCCCCCATTCTGAGAACCAATCCATACGAAAATGTCCACAGTCTTCATTTCTCAGCCACAACCCCAGCTCTGACCATTTTGTGTGAGCCACCGCCGCTCGGGGGCTCTTCCAGCGCCCAAAGCGACTTCCTCTGTGTGCCTCTGCGCGCGTCACTTGCCCTCGGTGGCCCACTCCGGGCGCGCCACCTCGGGGCAGCTGTGAGCAGCGTCCAGGTGCTCTCTGCGGAAGCCTCGCAGCGAAGCGAGGGCCGAGCGAGGGATCCGCAAGCTCGAGGGAATCTTAGGCCAACTTCCCTCGTGGCTTTGGATTGGTGCTTTGGGCACAGAAAAAGTGTCTTGTTCAAAAGAACTGCTAGCAGTTGTGTTCCAACCAAGAAGCGGCGCAAAAACAGCTCCGCGCGAATTTGGATGCTACAATGCGGTGCTCAACCTGGCCGAAATATCTCGTTGCGCAACCTCGATTGTTGCAAAACAACTTGGCCTGGTGCCACGCTGAAAAAATATTACCTTCCCTGAAACAGGTTGACTAGTGACTAGTTTGCAACATGGACCTAAAGTAGGGCACCTGAATTCTAGAAAGTTGGACGATGGGTGTCTTTTTAGGAGACCCCCCAACATGGTCGATTTCCGGTTGTCCTTTAAACCAACCCCAAAAAGAAGACCAACTCAAGAAAAATACAGACCCACATGATCCATCTCCTGGAAATCTAAAGGTATGGAATCTCAGCGCCTGTAGCCAGGAGTGTCTTGGCTAAGTTCTTGTCAAATTTCCTGGCTCAGATTTCAGGGAATCCCCCCCACACTCCATGAACAGCGGCCACGGGGAACAAACAACAAATTGAAACTCTGTTTTTCTATCTCCAGCTTCCCTCAAAATGGCGGGGTTGGTTGGCTGTTTGTAAGTTAGGAGGTAGTTTCCCTCCACCGGGCTCTAAACCAACTAGGGACCCGTTGCTTCGTTGGATTTCAAGAACCCCCCGACTAAGACGGCTGCAATTTGTCTAAATGGTATCCCTATGTGTCCCTTATGTACGGAACCTCCAGCGACCAAGCCAAAATCTGCTGTCCACTCAAACGGTGGCTGATTCATGTGTATCCTTCCAAGTACTTTTGCCCGTTTGACACTTCCGAACTTACAGGTGTAATTCAGTGTCCACCTGGCAAGATGACTCAGTTTCAAATGTTCGCAACCAAAAAAATGGAAACATCTGAGGCCCCTCAAAGTGGCTTCTACTTCCTCTTGGAGGCAAGGCAACCTTCTCCAACAAAGAGGATACATGTGGAAATGGGGGGGGGTCATCAGGTTGTTTGAAAGGAAAACCAAAGGAAAGCCGCCCGTCGTGGAGGATCCTTACTCCTTCGGAGAAGAGTGTCTCTACAACCTAAAAGCATCGCGTCTCATGGAGAGAAAACAGCTATCTGGTTGCCATGGCATAGTTGCATTCGTAGTTTCATCTTATCCACAAAGTAATGCTTTTCCTTTTTAGGGACCCCCCCCCCAACCAAAAAAACATGGCTTTCCAGTTGCTTGTTCTCTTTTTGAAAAAAAGTACCCCACAAAAAGAAGACACATCCACTAGGAACCCGTCATTACTCAATCTCCGATTCGTTGCAAGGCGAGAAACATTTGTTCACCCAAAGACAGCCAAGCCGAGAGAGGGGCATCTAAATCAGGTGACGAAGGAATTGGTTGACTAGCCCACATGCATCCTCTCGGGTGTTCGGCCAAGCTAGTAAGTTGTTGGTACCCTAGGTTACCACCCAATTCAAGGTTCCCCCTTGTGGGGGTTGACCCAGTTATTTGTGGGTTACAGGGTTACAAACCATGTGGCTTACCACTTACTGACTTGGCCGAACATCCTTTGAACGCGACACAAACCGCGGGCAAGGAGCTCGCGAAGCAGCTGCCCTGCTCTACCACGCCGTGACCTGGGCAGAAAACGGGGGCGGGGGTGGCAACCAATCGACTGCTTACTTTGCGGGTGCTAAGCAAAACAAAACATTGAAGGCAGCCAAAAGGTGATGTGTTAACGACCCAACATGAAAAATCGAAAGACCCCTTTGGGCCTCTTACTACAGAATTGTGCAAGCATCCTCATGAACCTTTGCATTCAAAGCGGCCGTAGTCCACCTGACTGACCATTGGAACCACATGCCAACAGGAGAAAACATAAAGCTCACTTCGTGCGCGGCTCAAAACGATCTTCACAAAAGGTCACAAGTTCTGTCAACATAGGAGGAACTCGAAATGGCTCCCCGAAGAGTATCCTCAAACAGTATCTATATATATATATATAGTTATACATATGTATGTATATATATGTATATATATATATATACCGGAGAGGGTGCCTGCCTTTCGTTCCCTTTTTAACGCTTTGTAACAAGCCCAAAGGGTGGGGCCCTGAAAGGCACAAACCCATGTGTACACACACATGTGTATATATCTATGTATATATATATATATACACATGTGCTACCGCCCTACATACGCGTGCATATGCAAATTGCTTGTACGCACATGAGCCCTCAACCCCGCTGGAGGGGCTGTAGGCGTAGTTCACCGTGGTGTAGACCGGCTTGCCCCACCAGTACACCGCCAGCAGAAAGTCGTCATCAAAGGTGGTGTCCATCTCGTGGATGAGGCCACCTGTGTCTTGAAATATTGGCACTTGGATGTTACACCTACTTAGTAGGCTATAACCATGGTTAGCCAACGGACCCCAGTTACCCCGGTAGGAACCTTGGCTTACCAAGTAGGTTGGATATGGGTGGTCAACAAAGAAATCTGTAGGGGCTACCCCACCCCCACCCCAAAAGAAAATGCCTCAAAAAGGCACACCCACCTGGGTGTTTGGACACAAGGCAACGGGCCAGGGCGGAATGGTCGAAACAAATCCAACAAAACTCGAATTTGAGGAAAGCCAAAAGGTTGTTTGAATTATAGGTGTTTCAATAGGGGTCACTGGATAGGATATCCCTTTCAAAAGTTGCAATGCAGTGCCACTTTTGCTGGTTCCAGAAAAAGAAAGGGAGGAAGCCTGTTCACCCATGGGTTGAATAGGGGGTGAGCCCAGCTATAAATTGCAACCAGGTAATTCTCACATGATTTCCACCCAGCCCAAAGAAGAAGTGGTGGACATTCCCAATACTTGGTCGGGTGATAGTATACCAAGCACGAGTGAACATGTTCACACCAAAAACACATGCCACAACAAATTCGTGAAAAACGACCATGGCTTAGCTTGTTGCGACCCATCAAAAGGGAAAAACCTAGGGTACTCAGTTGCGAGCTCCTGTTTCTAGGCCATGGGAATTCCTTTGGGTTCAGAAGTGCTACCGGTTTACAACTCACCAGAAACTTTCAGGAAACTCGCCCTTAGGGTTGATGCGGAAAAAACTACGTGCTTTTGAGGGAAATAGATGTGGGGGTGTCTGAAAACCGGGGACCCCCAAGATGGTGGGTTTCCTTTTGGCTTCCTTTTTACAGCTACCCCAAAAGGGGACCCTCCAAAAACTTCACACCCACTGCGTTTTGGTGACCCTTGGTTTAGTGCGAAAAAAGTCTTTGCACCTGGATTGGGACTGAAGCTGTGAGCCAGCCGATCTGCTTCCGAGCAACCTGCATGGTTGTGAAGGCGCAGGGCATCGTTGGCTGAGGTGACGCGAATCTCGGAGTATGGCCTGACCAACGGTTCCATCAGAGGGGTGGGTCATGTAGTCATGCATTTCTAAAGCGGAACCCCTAAAAAGTTACATGACCTCCCACTAACATAGCATCTCACAGCGGGTGCTTTTAAGAGGAAACTGATCTTCCAGGTACCCTCCCACGGGTGCCATGTTTGTGGGAGGAAGGGTATCCCTTCCCTCCCAAAAAAGGACAAAACGGCAGCACGCCACCCACGTGCCCCATCGGCTTCAAAGCGAGCGGCTTCATGTTCGGCTTGTCGCTGAAGCTCTCAGGCCACGTCTTCCACCAGCCAGGCCCGGCGATCTGCCAATAGGCCTCCTGCAAAACTTGGCACGGACCAACAAAGGAAGCTTCTCAAAAGCCCTTGGCTCTTGGAAACTGGTTAAAAAGGCGAGTGTAGAGGTCCCAACTCTATTTCAAAACCCTTTCGGTTGCAATTTAAAGGAAAGCCACAGGGAGACCCTTGCCATTTTAGCGATTCCAATTTTGAGAAATACTCATGGGCAGTCAAAGGAAAACCACTAACTTGTCCTATGCAGGGTCAAAATTGCGCAGGTTTCCCCAAGAGGACTTAGAGAACTCTAGTGACAGAGCCCAACATGGTGGGCTTCCCCTGGTTTCCCTTTGAAGCAACCGCAAAAAGCTCAAAAAAGGGACGGGCCAATATCCATGCCCACCCCTCCCCTCCAAAACCGTAGAGCTGGAACCCTTCATCGAACCCTCCGGGTCCAAGCAGAACCTGTCCGAATTTGTCTTCCTCTCGCCTTAAAGCGGTGAACTCATCCCAAACGAAACGGGGAACACCGGGAACCCCACCAAAATCACCGGGCTCTACTCAAAATAAAACCATCAGGATCCCAGGCGCTTCGAGGGGATAGGAAACCCTTCGATCCATTCTCCTTTTGTTGAAGGCTGGTTCCCTGGGTTACCTGTACATGGAAATGGAATCACCGGCTTTGGAATCGATCCCAAGGTCCTGGTTGTCATGGCGGTGAGCCGGGTAGCAAACGCCGTGGTTCAGCGCAGCGATCCCCAAAACCGCATAAGAGCCGTTGGTGTCCTTCGCTCAACGAAACCTCTGAGCGCCGGGTGGCCCGGGGGGTTCCCCTCGGGGACGGACGGACTGGAATTTTCGGGCCCGGCATGTGGGGGCTGACCCCAAGTTTGGGCCCTTTTGCAACATGTTCAAGACGCGAAAGCCCGCCGCCTTGCAAGGGGAGGAGTTGGTACCGTTGGCACAGGATCGAAGAAAGTTCAGTCGGATTTTGATTAAGCCATCTGGGTGTCTCCGTTTCAAGGTTGGACTCCCCCCAAAAGGATTTGGGCCGTCCTTTTGGTTTCCCTGTAAAACCATAACAACCGGTGCCCTGCAAGAAGACACGCCCACCCCCCAAAGGAAATCGCATCGGAACCCTTACACCTTGGTGTGTTGTCAGAGCTTCGACACATCCCAGGTGAGAACCCTCCCTTTCCACAAAGAATGCCCCTTCCAAGTGAAGCCTCAGGCGGACAAGAATCGTGTGTTTATTTGTCAGGAAACCCACCTGCCTCTCCCAGGCCCCTTGGTTTTCTCATTGGGATCCCAAAATCGGGGAATACTTGTTGCATGGTTTGAAAGGGACACCAAAAAGGAAGCTATACCTGGATGTTTTTTTTTTGGTTCCCCCAGATGGAAGGGGAAATGGAGCCGGGTTCCGGGGAAAGGGACATGGGCAGTCTCTTCGAGTTGCGCACTTCAGCGCGTTGAAGTACCCCGAGTTCCGCATGACGCAGTCCTGGCGAATCCGGTGGCGTCCAAGTGCTCGGGACGCCACGAAAAAAAAGAGAACAACGCTAGCGGTGCTCCACTTCAGCTCAAACCTCCGCGCCACTTCCATTTCCATGTCTCGTCTAACCGTCTAACTCCCGCGGAATTCACATACAGAAAACTGACTAAAAAGCATGTGCTATAGTCTGCACATCCAAGTGACCTACTCGCGCTGTCTGATGTTTGGTTCGAGCATCTAGATCACTTGGCGCTGCTCTTCCGCTTGGAAACAAGCAAATGCCACTCCGCTGCGCCCGAAGTGCCCTAGCCGCAATACAGCACGTAGCAATCGAACGCATGTGATGGTTGGGACGTAGTTGTGCACGTTCCTCTGTCAGCTTGCCTATAAAATGCCCTTGGCGCATCCCGAGACGCCCGCCCACATCGCTCAACTGTAGCTTTTGTTCATGCTTTTGCTGTCCAATCATGTCTGGGCAAGTCAGAGCAATTACGGCCATATGTCCCACCAGCCTGTCAGCAGGAAGAGGAATCTGATGCCTCCCACACAAGCTGTGCGTTATACTGGGTGACACTCCGCCCTGCCCATCACACACATCACAAAACCGCTCGCCGCACGTCTGTGCATCGCATTGGGGCCAGCGTGCAAACACTTTCTGCAACGCCCCTGTTGCGCGCAGCAAGGCGCATCCTGGCACAACTCCGGGATCTGGCCATTGCAGGCTGAACACCACATCCGATTCAGAGGACGGCCTGTGTCTGGGATGAAGCACATCATGCGCAAGCAGCAGCGACATGCATTGTCTGGGCAAGCGGCTGCCTTACGATAAGCAGATAGGCAGCTCGCAGTGTTCAAGGCTCCCACGTGGCCATGGCCCTGCGATCACGCTTTGGAACCATCAACCAAGAGTGTCACACTGCGCAAGTCGGACCTTTGCATCCGACGATTCCAAGTCGGGAGCATCTCACTTGACACACAAAAGCGGGAGGCCTCCAGAGCTTGCAGCCATCACGCGCTGCCTGCGTGGCGCTTGCTTCAGCACCGGGAGCCACACCTCCAACACCACTTGTCAGGTGGAATCACTTCACAATGTCAAGCCATGTCAAGCCCAGCTGCTGGAGATCGCTGAGGCTGACGAGCCGTGTGCCATCACGGCTCGCCGCGTTCAACCGAAATCGGCTTCGGTCTCAAAGGCGTAGGGTGCCAAACTCTGCATAAATGGCTGGCCCGGCATGACCCTCGAAGCTGGCCAAGCATTCACCCAACTCAGCAGACCACAACTTCACGGTTCCATCCCAAGACGCTGTGATCAACGTATCGCCAGCTGGGCTCCAAGAGATCCACGTCACAGCATCCGCGTGCGCCAAAGTCCACGACTTCTGTCCCGAGCTCAACTCCCAGACCGTTGCATAGCCATCTTCGCAGCCCAAAGCTACCAGCCTGCTCCGTGGACATGAGGCGGCCAAGTACACGGGTTCGACGTGATCATTCAGAACCCACACACATGATCCAGTTCCCGCGCAAAACACTTCAACCACGCCAGTCGCATGAGTTAGAAACACCTGCCGGCTGTCTGCCGAAAAGCTGGCATGCTTCACGTCAGATGGGCAACCTCGCAGCACGTGTCTGCGAGTTCCACTGTGCCGATCCCAAATGCAGCCTGTTGAATCCTCAGAGGCAGTGACAACTAGATTGCCGTCAGGAGAAAACTCTGCTCGACTCAAAGGGCGACCAGCATGACCATCCAGTATGAAAAGAGAGCTACCACAGTCACTTAAAATCAACGCTGCCCTGCCATCTTCTGATGCACTCAGCACCAGCTCATCGTCACAAGAAAAGGTGGCCAGGTAGACCTCTCCCGCGTGAGAAAATTCCCAGAGCAGGTTGCCTGTGTCCACTTGAAAGAGCTTTGCAGTATTGTCTTGCGATGCTGTAATCACCAAGTTTCCGCTATGTGAAAAAACTGCCGAGTAAACCTCCCTGGCATGTTTCAACAAATGCTTCTCAACAACGGATCCCTGAATGAATTCCCAGATTCGGGCAGATCCATCTTCTGAAGCAGTGACAATATGACGCTGGTCCGGCGACAAAATGCAGGTGTATACCTGCCCAAAGTGGCCCTGCAGCTCAATGCATTGCCCTGTCTCGAGTGAAAAGATCCGGGCAACACAGTCATTGCATGCGGTAAAGACAGACTCCATTCCAGCAGACTGCAGCAATTCCACCTGACAACCATCACTCAAGCCGGCAGATTTCAGGGCTGCTGCGTCAGACAGCAACTCTCCATCCTTCATCAAGCACAAGGTTGCCGTCTGACGCTTCTCTGACAAGGCCTCCGAAAACTTGAGGCGAAGCTCTCGGATAGTGAGGTCATCCTGCACCGTCAATGAGACGGCATGGGACCCGCTGATTGCCATCCGTCCAGAGATGCGGATTGGTGCCATGGCTTGTGAATTGGATCCAACTGAAAAGGATACGTACCTTTCTTGGGCCGCTCATGCCGCTCGTAGTGCGAATTGCAGTGAAAGGAAAGCAGCGGTCCTGCTTTCTAGATGATTTAGCGCGTTTCTAGTGTTCATGCAGGTCCATCTCAGCAGATGAAGTGCACGGACAAAGTTCATGAGAGTGTTAGAGGATGTTAGAGGCGATCTTGACAGTTACATCAATCAAATTGTAATACGAAGAAAAACATGAGATGGTGGCATTTGCCCAACATGTCCCAACACAGCTCAGCAATCCAGGAAACACTATACACTTAGGCCCAACATGTATCCGACGTAGCTCCCGACGACGCGCACAGGCAATGGCCAATGACGCTGCTGCGGAAATACGGTACTCAATGGCTCAGGAGTACTGCCCGGGCTTCAGACTGAAGCTATTTGAGGGTGTTGGGGTATCGCGTTCAGAAGGGCCATGAGCGTCTGCGAACGTTTTCAAATTCAGGCCACCACAAAATTGTGCAGGCTTCGACATATGCTCCCACAATCAGTGCCTCCTAGATTGTGTTGGGCGACGGCTCAATATCCAACATGACCCCCCACAGTCCTGCAACGCTACATAGGATCAACATGTTTCAAGAAAGCTCCCAAAACTCTGCCAACAATCCAGGAGACACGGCGTAGATCGTTGGGCGACACATTTAGCAAAACAGCCTCCAAAGATCCTCCAACAGTTCAAGAAACAGTATTCCAGAGCTGGTCCTAATACTTGTCCAAAGTTGAACATGCTTGCAAACTATAGAACTTAGGCCCACCATCTATCCAACGTAGCCCTCAATAATCAGAATATGTGAATGCATGGTTACACTACATTTTCACTAAACAGGGCTCAACGTCCAGCAGAACCCGAACAATCCAAGACTGCTACATAGGCTCAACATTTAGCAACACCGTTCTTTACAATAACATCAATAACGATGCAGACACTAAATTGCACACAGGCTCACACTATCACACTATGGACATAAGACCCCAACAATCCATGAGGCGCCTGTGGGACATAGGCCCAACACTGGCACACCCAAGAAGCAAGTCGGGTGGCACTCAATCAACGATGCTGCAGTGAACATGACTGCAGTATGCTTTGTCTCTGGGAGACACTCTAGGCCGATCAGATGCCCAGTGGAGATCCATGGGCAAATCCTTGTGTTGATGTTTAACATGGAACAACCAGCCATTGTGGGTGTTGAAGATCCCCCAACTCATTGGCCATCCTGACAAAGCCATGACTGCACTGGCATCACCAACAAGCCATCCAAAATGTCCCCAGTGTTTGGGGAGAATCTTCTGAAAAGAAGGAGACCTGGAGTCAGAATGGCTTGGAAGCACAGCAGGAACTTCCTGAAAAGGCACCCCAAAAAAGCTATTCCCATCCTTGGGAAGGTTTAGCTGAATCATACACCAATGAATGGAGGCAAGTTGTGCGGAAAACTGGGCGGCTTTTGCTTGGCGCACCCTTTCCCTTCCGGTATCCTTCGGGGCTCCCGCAAGGACTAGCTCTGAGGCTCTCTGAGCCCGAACTCGCATTCAGCTTGGGACAGGGAAGTCATGGGAAAGTCGCAAGCCAAAACCTTCAGTTCGGACGCTGCCCAAGGTCACCCGTCGCTTCCGCTTGTGAAGGGCAGAGACGCAGCTGCAATATGGTTGACAACTTGAGGACCCCTACCGTTCCAACTCAAAATGCGATCTGGTTGAACACCCCACGTCACCCCGGATCGATCCGCAACCCCCAACCCCATCCGGACCTCCCAGAAGGCACGATTCCCAACGGGGCCGCTGTATGCATCCTCGTACTCTGGCGGAGCCGGCATGCCACACCACTTCCTAACGATCGTGGCACGCAAGATGACCCCTTGGCTGTTGGCTCTACGACTTCCATAGGAAGCCCTTTTCTGTGTGGGAGTCTAGCATGGATATGGGAACCCAGTTTGGTTGGAGACAAAGCCGATTCCTTTTTTGAGAAGCAGAGACAGCGACGACCTCGCTTTGGTTCGAGGCCTTTCGCCAAACGGTAACGCTTCGTGCTCTTCCGTTGGTTTGTTGGGCTTTTGCCAGCTGGAAGTCATGGGCTATGCTGGGTTGGTGTCAGATCCGCGAGAAGTGACATGATGTGCTTCTTTCTTACAGCGCCGGAAATAACTTTGATTCATTTATTCTTCGTAATTCCAAACACATGGGACGCATGGAGATTTTTCCGTCTGATTTTCGCAAAAAAAGGAGGACACGTTCTGTCCCCACGACTAGAAGCACAAAATGACGTCGACGATCGAAAGGTGAAGTCATTTGGGACTGAAAAGGATAGGTCAAGCCGAAGAAGGTGAATCTCCCCCAACGTCGTTGGCAACTTTTCGCACCAATAAGGGATAAGCCTCGATTTTACCATCGATTTGTGACAGGAATCTCACCATCGACTAAACTGCAATTTCAACGAGAGGCAAACGCCTCGCCTTCCTTGCAGCTCAGGCGCCCGTAGAGCGCGGCGCTCTCGTTGCCGGACTGCAAGTGAAGCTTCTCCAGGACCTAGTGCGAGGTGCCCAACGGACAACAGCCAACCAGCCAACCAGCCAACCAGCTGGTTAGACAGACTGGCCTAAGACACATTGGTTGGTATACTGGGCCCAGGTATAGTTGTTTCTTGGCTTTTTGGGGGCCTCCCAATTTTGACACATACCCATATTCAATTCTGAGAGAGAGAGTTCACAAATGCTGGAATGGAATCTGAATGCTTGACCAAAATGGAGATGGCATTCTGCACTGGAACATCGACCAACAAGTTTAGGAGCGTGTACAAACGCAACATAAACAGAAATCCACAACCACGGCCGTGAACTCTCAACCTCCAAATTTCTGGTAAGTCAAGTTAGCTCGTTTGATCCCCACATTGGTGAGGGCGACAGTTCGTGCAGAATACTTGAGAGGGGCAGGAAAGCTAGCCAGCCCAATGCATCAAGACCCAAGCCTGCTGCGGCACGAGAATTTGGAAAAAAAGGCTCGCGCGCGGGGAATCGAAGCCTTCCAGGGGGATGGTTCAGGCTTTTTAGGCCCACCCCAAGGCATGGTGAGAAGCTCAGCCCCTAACAGAAGCTAAAGCTTAGAGAACTCCAGCTAGCACAGCTGGCTTTCTTGATTTCTGGGCGGTGCATTGACTGGCCCACCTTTGGCACTGCCCGGAAATTGCGTCACCAAAGACAAGAGATATTGTGTGTTGCTCAATGGAGTGGAAATGCTTGCCCTGTCCAAACCGTGTTCCCTCCGGGTTGGATATTGTTATGTTGCTCAATCCGGCAT
The DNA here is from genome assembly GCA_963377175.1 of Effrenium voratum. Taxonomy (NCBI): domain Eukaryota; class Dinophyceae; order Suessiales; family Symbiodiniaceae; genus Effrenium; species Effrenium voratum. The sequence goes on along the minus strand of CAUJNA010002480.1, from coordinate 654,753 downwards.
GAACCACAACTAAAGAGAACCTCCCCAAACCTGGCAAACAACTTAGAGCCTGAAGAAGTTTCTCAGAACAAGGACAAAAACACCGTTTCCCCCCCCCCCTTTTTTTCCTTTTTTTTCCGAGTATTTTACGAGCTGCGGCGGGTTCGCTTTCTCGGCGAACGGAATCGAGCAAGGGAGGCCGTTGGGATCCGTTGGGGCGATGTCCGTTGGGAGACTCGGAGACTGCAGGCACAACAAGTTCATCGAAACAAGGACGCACAAGCAAACAAACAAACAAACAAACAAACAGGAGCAAACGGGAGCAAACAGGAGCAAACAGGAGCAAACAGGAGAAAACAAGACCAAACCTAAGCGGCAAAGACAAACAAACAGACAGACAAACAAACCAAGAAACCAAGAAACACACGAAACACACGAAGCAAACAATAAAGCACACAAACAATCAAATAAACAAAGAAACACCCGCGCAGAAACACACGAATAAGCAAGCAAGCAATCGATCAATCAATAAGTCACTCCCACCCGCCCGCTTCGCCTTGAGGTCGAGGCCCGTGAAGTTGGCGAGTCTCTGGGCCACGCGTCGGCTGGGGCAGTAGGCCGAGGCCCCGAAGTTGTCGTTGTCCTGGCCGGAAAAGGCGGGAGGCTCCGTTCGAAAAAGGGCGAACAAGGGGGCTGGATTGGACCCCAGAAACTGACAGCAAGACAGGGGCCCGTGCTTCCTGTCGAGGCTTCCTTGTTTGGTGCAAAAAAACAAATAAAACCAGGCAACACAAGACGGAGTTGACGCACAGCACGACGAAAACCAAAACAAAACATCAACGACCCCCCCTGTAGGAACGTGGTTCTCCACGCAGATGTTGGGACCAAACAAGGCACCCCCCTCAGCCCCGGGTCCTCGCTGGCGCACTGCCAGAAGTCGTCGAAGGGCGCCTGCGCGGTCACGTACTCCTTTGAGCTCAAGCAGGTCCCCCGCATGGCCTGCCGCCGGAGGACGGACGCGGTGGCGTGTTTTATTCCCCTGATAGCTGAAGGCTATAGGGGTTCTAACTTCTAATAAAGAGGGGAAAGTGATTTGCGAGATTGACGGCTGGGTGCTAGGGGGCGTGCAGTTGGTGGTGCAGATTTTGTTGGGGTGTGCTGTTTGGAGAGCTGTTTGTGGTGCAGGTGACGGTGCGGGCACAGTCTTGCAAGAGTGACCGGGTGCTTTTGGACATGCAGTTTGGGGTGCTGGTTCAGGTGCTGTTTTGGGAGTGCTGGTGACGGTGCGGGCGCACTTTTACAAGATTGACGGCAGGGTGCAGGGGGGTGCTGTTTGGGGGTGCTGTTTGGTGCAGTTTGGGGTGCTGGTGCAGGTGCTGTTTTGGGGCGTGGCCTTTTTGAAAATTAATGGCAGGGTGCGCAGGGGCATGCAGCTTTGGGTGCTGTTAGAGGAGTGCGGGCGTCCGGGGGTGCTGTTAGAGGAGCTGGCTTGCAATCCTCCGCCTGTTTTTTGCTCTGGGGTCTACGCTGGTGTATTTTTTTTGAGAACCTCTTACAGCCCTTTTCAGAGGCAGGTCTTCCCGTTGAGGGAAACCGATGTTGTGATATGTTGTGATTCCCCTTCATTTGTCATTTCATGAAAGTTGTAGTATATGATACATGTCAATGTATACATGGGTTTGCACCCATAAGTATATGTGTGGGCAAGTATTCCATACATTGAGTGCCTTGGTTTGGGAACGCTAGACGGCACTAGTAAACGGATAGAACACAATCCTCGCAAAAGGGACGCTTGTGGGCATGGGGAGAAAACACAAACCGTGGAATGTATTCTCGTGGACAAGGTGGGTTTGACACGAGGGCTCAGCCATCCTTACAGGGATGGAGGGATGGATAATCGAGGAAACCGCCGCAAAGCAGGCTCACACCAGCCAGCCGACCAACCAATCACCCACTGAACCAACCAACCAACCCAAACCAAACCACCCCACCGCACCAACCAACCAAGCAACCGATCATCCAAAGAACCAATCAACTAACCAAACAACCAACCAACAAAAAAAACAATCCATCTGTCAATCAATCGCTCCATCAACGAAACACTCAGACAGTGAGTCAGTGAGTCAGTGAGTCAGTCTGTCAGTTTGCCAGCCACCAAACCCACCAAACACCCAACCAAACGATTCAAAGGAATTCATCAGTTCAAATCAATCAGTCAATCAGACCATCAACCAATCAACCAATCAATCAATCAATCAATCAACCAATCAATCAATCAATCAAGCAATCAATCAAGCAAGCAATTCAATCAATCAATCAATCAATAAATCAATCAATCAATCAATCAATCAATCAAGCAAGCAAGCAAGCAAGCAAGCAATCAAATCAATCAATCAATCCACCAACCAATCAATCAATCAATCAATCAATCAATCAATCAATCAATCAATCAATCAATCAATCAATCAATCAATCAATCAAATCAATCAATCAATCAATCAATCAAATCAATCAATCAATCAAAAAACACAATAAATCAATAAATAAATCAATCAATCAATAAAATCAATCAATCAATCAATCAAATCAATCAAACCAATCAATCAATCAATCAACCGACCAATCAATCAACCAAAAAAACAATAAATCAATCAATCAATCAATAAATCAATCAAACAAACCAATCTATCAATCAAATCAAATCCAAATGAACCGAAATGAATCGAACATGAATCGAAACAAAACCAGAGCAAATCCGCTATGCTCAGTCAATCAGTCAATCACTCAAAACCAACCATCCAACCAACCAATCAATCAATCAATGAGTCAACCAATCAAGTGCAAATCAATCCAAACAAAGTCAAGTCTATGTTGATCTAATCAAACCAACAATTGAATCAACAAAAGATAAACCAAATCAAATCAATCACATCGCAAAAGATCATCTATCAATCAAACCTGTGCAAAGGAAACTAATCGGTCAATCAAACCAAATCAAGTAACACCAAATGAATCGAATCAACCAACTTCATCAACCAACCACCCAAACAATCTCAAATCAAATCAACCCACAATAAACAACGAAAAAACACATCAGGTCAAGTCAAATCAGTGAAACAATCAATCGAATCAAACAACGGATACTTGAATCAATCCATGAATCAATGAACTCACAAACGAACCAGTGACGGACAGAATGAATTAATGAACCAATGAACGAATGAACAAATGAACAAATGAACGAATGAACGAATAAACGAACGAACGAACGAATGAATGCATTCGATTCATGAAAACATGATTCCATCGACCCCATCACTCCATCCATCGATCTGTCCACCACTCGAATCCATGAAGCCATGAATCAATCAAATCAACGAAGTAAAATCAAATTGAACCATATCAAATCTATTCAGTCAACCAACCACCCACCCACCCAACCAACCAATCAACCAACCAAACAGCCTCGCCCTCGCTGACTCTGGTTCTCGCGCTGTCGCCTCGCGCATCTCTTTGGAGACCGCCAGCTGGCCATCCTCGAACACCATCTTTTGGATCTTAGGGACCAGAGCCGCCATGACCTGATCAATAAAAACCACCGATCGGAAATGGTCCAAACCCAGGTTTCTGACTAAAGCTCGGAAACGGAACTCGGGGAGTAAGCCAGTTGGCTTCAAAAGGTATGAGTCAAAATTAAGGTACCAAAACAACGCGGGGGGAGGCCTTGTTTCTTACCAGGGCTCTGTTTTGGGTACCTAGTTTTGACCGACTCCCACCTGATCAATCAATCAAAACGATCGGAAAATGACGATGGGCCCAGACATACTGTGGACGAAATCCTGCACACCAAAGAAAGCCATTTTTTGCTGGTATTTATAGGGGAGTCATCAATCCAGGGTTTCTGATGTGGTGCGAAATGGACTTCGTCCACAGTATGGCAAAGGATCGGCTAAAGGAAAAACAAATCCTATTTGGGGGGTCTCCTACTTTGAGACCAACCTGGTCGTAAGATGGTCTACCCAGAAAGATGGGAAAGGGTCAAAAGGTTATAACTGGGGTAACTAGGGTTAGTTGGCTTATAAAGAATGCTCTTCTTCTCCATGGTACAGGTTCCAACACTACCAAGCACAACATGAACATACAAATGGTCATGCTATTGTTATCATGCCGCTGTCGCAACTTGCTGGTTCATCCAGAGCACGGTAGTCTTCAACAGCCCTCCTGTCCACTTCCATTGTTGGAAAGAGGGTACACTGTTTCGGTCGCCTGTGCGAACATCCATCCCTCACAACTTGCAGTTTAACTACTGGTGGGTTCCAGCGAAATTGCCACTTCGAGAGGTCCAAGAAATTGAAAGCAAGGGACCACTCCAGCTCCATGCAGGGAACATGTCTGAAGGGTTTTGCAAGATTGCGAAGGCGCCAAGTTGCACAAACACTGCTCCAAGGCAATCCCTTGATCCCCCCCCAAAAAAAAACCGCCGCAGGCCCATCCCGGGTTTCGCACCTCGTTCCATGCCTGCGCATCAGCCACCCTTCGCCCTGCCGGGCGGCGAAAGGGTATGGCTGCCTTTTCGTTTGAGGATACCCTTCTTGGCATCTGATTAACACAGATATTCATGCTTTCTGATTCTCCTTCATACCTAGTCTAATGGCTAATAGCCTTCTGGTTGATTTAAAGCGGGGTGTCCTCTTTGAGTGCTAACTCAGACCACTTTCTTTGGGAGGGAACACCCCCTTCATAATAGGACAGGTTACACTACCCAAAAACAGAAGAGTTTTGGTGGAGACACCATTGGTACAGTTCACGTTGAAGGGGTACCCCTCAAAGAAGCCAAGAAAAAGGAAGCATGGCAGCCTTTCTTAAGATATTAAAGGGACCCCCACTTCAGGAAGACCAGTTGCACGGAGCGTCTGGGCACAGGGCCCGTGCCTTGTCGCTGCAGCGCTTGCAGCGCGCAGCCGCTTTCGGTGCACTCGTCGTCCGGGATCTGCTCTACGGGTTGGGCCTGCTCGCATTGTTTGGAAGGCGAAGAGGGAAACCCCCCCGAATGAGTGGCTTTCCTGTGGGTTTCCCTTTAAACCCTACCTGGGACTGGTGGTTTTCCTGTTGGTTTCCCTGCAAACCCCACCAAAAAGAGGTACCGACTCGCAGGAAATTCGAATGGAGCGATTGGCAGGGGACAATGGGTTTGCCCTTGAAAAGTTGCAACTTAGTGGTGGTGGCTTGTACTGAAACCGCCGCTTTTGGAGCTTCGACAAACGGAATGAAGGGACTACAAGGACTGGGCTACAAGCCATGGTTCACATGGGCGATGCCCCTACATCTGACCTGCATGACAGATCCTTGGCTCGAAAGACCAAACTCCTTTTGAACTGGTTGCTTGAAGGTCCCTAATCCGAAGCACGCCATTCGCCGCTACGCGCATGAGCCCAGAGTAAGGCTTTTGGGTCTGAGGGAATGACCACTATCACAGAAAAAACGCCTTCCTTCCAAATATGGCTTGTCCCTAAGGGGAACTCCAGGCTTGGCGACCAGAAGCTGCAAACAGCCTCCACCTACCCGGTCCTTACCAACAAAACCAACCCAGTGCCCCGTTTCGGCGAAACTTGCCATTCGGAGACTCCCCTCGAAGCATTCCGAATCTTAGCCGGAGCCAAATTGGAAAAAGGGGCGCCTTTTTTGTAGTTGCTTGCGGGTTTGAAAGGGAACCGGAAGGCGCACCACTTCAGGACACACGTTGCAGATTAACGCGCCGCAAAAAGACATCCATCCTTGGGTCAACCCTTTTTGAGGTTGTGTTGCAAGGGATTCATGGGGTGTCTTATTGGCGGGTATCCTTTGGGTTCTCGAAAGGGAACTCCAATCTCATGTTTGGGGCTGCAAACATGTTTGCTCCTGAAGATTGGGACGGAATTCTGTACATGCCCCATCCAAAAGTTGCCGTTTTCCGGTTGGGAATGATCGCTTGAGGTCAAAAGGGGAAACCGAGGGACCCCTGGGCATCCAGTTTTTCAGGAATCGCATGGGCGGTCCATTTTGCTTAGCACATGGGTTCAAGCATGCAGACCCTTGTCCCCGAAGCGAGGCTGGTTGAAGAATGGGATTTCAGTAAAAGCAACCCCCAGAAACAATGCTGGCACTCAAAAATACCAACATCAAGCAATCATTTGTAGAAGTTTTAGTTTTTGTCGTGAAACAAGCAACCAGCCACTTTGCTCTTGGCTTTGAAAGGGTGGCAAGCCCTTGGTGAATAGAGCTCAATGGATCTGGAGGTTTCGCCACGTCAAATCGCTCCGTCCTCCAACTCCAGCAGGCCCAAAGCCGTCAGCGCCAGACGTGAAGGCCACCGCATGGCCGCGGCGCTCGCGTCGCCAACTTCGGGTTCGGGGCGTTCGGCGTCGCGGAGTCGCGTGGCTTCGAGCAAACCGGTGGTTGAGACAGTGGGCAAACCCCCCTCCGATTGGTTGATTGGTTTGAGCTTCCCCCAAATTGGTGGCTTGGACTATGGTGGCTTGGTGGTGGTTTCCCATGTGCCCACCACAAGAGTCAAGGGTTCCAATCCCCAAACCACCAATCCAACCCACCAATTAGGGGTTACCTGATGGTTGATACGCCAAACTCCGAGGTCTGGGACCCTTCTGTGAAACCTGCACGTCAGCTTGCCTTTCGGGTGAAGACGTGACAACCATGAAACACTGAAACTGAATAACATCTACGTCACATCTCCATTTTTGGCTGCTATTTCAGGGGAACCGAAAGGAAACCAACTATTTTAGGGGGCCACCACGTTCCTTTCAACCAACCTCAAATAGGGCAAGGGGCCTCAACAAAGAAACAGACCCAGCTCTGTCGTTTTCATCTGCAGCACAGCATTCCAAGATCTCAACAGAAGAGTGGAACCCGCAACAATGGGGGTGGCTTCCCTTGGATTTCCCTTCCAACCACAGAAATCGGTGGCTTTCTGTATCACGAGTCAGCTTGTTACAGGTGCAAAAAGAAAACATTAAACCAACCCCAACAAGGCTACTCTTAAACCTGAAAAAACAAAATACGCCGGACCACCAGGCCTTCAGGGGTGGGCTGTATTTTCCGACAAACCCACCGCAGTCGGGGTTCGGCAAACTCGCCATCTACCAGGAGGTGTCTCTGTGGGGTTTGCCTCAATGTGTCAAGGGTCTCCTCTTCTTTCGGGTCTCATGGGAAGCCCAAAGGAACATCACCATTTTGTGGACTGATTTTGAGACGTGGTTTTCCAAGCGCCCCCTTTTCAGGTTGTCATCACCATTCGGTGAACCTAGAAACCTCCGTTGCAGGGCACTGATTCCAATGAGAAACACTGGTACCAGAAGCAAAGTAGGAAGCAACTCCCTTCCCAAACAGCTTTTCTGAACTGAGTGGATTGCACAGTTTGTTTTCCACCAAACTGACTTTGTCGGCCACGAACCCACTGGCTCCGACGCACCGCGCTGAATCCATTTTGAGACGTTCTGAGTTGACCGCACGCGAGACTTTGGCGCGAGCCAAGGCGAAACCAATTCAAATGGGGGCAGTCGCCTATCGTGCCTGGTGTCAGCTGGCTCCTGTAAAACCCTCCTGTGCAGGTTGACCCCTTTGACAGAATATGGATCAGTTATCAGTTGTTTTTCTTTTTTTGCCAAAGCGACCCCTGATGGTAAAAATCGCTTGGCAAGTGTGAAGCACCTTGTCATTTCCCAAGCGGTTTAGACATGTCAACCAACCATTCTTGAGGGTCATCCTTATTGGAATTCATCACCATTTTGGTGGAAACAAAGCAACAGGAGGGGTTTTGCAACTCCTCTTTCCGCTAGACATTCGCAAAATGAGGTAAGCACTCTGAAATCTACAAAAGGTACCTTTCCTTGGACTTTAACCTGTGCACCGTACACTTGTGACCTTCCTAATTGACACGAGACCGCTCAAAAGCAACTGGGCAGGAGACAGGCCACGGTTCCGTCAGCTTTACCGCGTCTTCTTGTAAGGCTTGCCCTCTTGGATGAATTACTTGAATGCCAGCCAAAGGGAAACCCACCCCCGTTCGGGCCCACATATTCTGACACAAACCTGCATGGGACACTGGACATCTGGGATCCGCTGGGGAAAAACCAAAGGGGGCACAGTGTTGAGCTTTGCCATCAAAGCCACCCTTCAAGTGGAGCTTACCCCTTAAAATTCCAAGCCCTGGGGAAGTTAATCTTTTACAGACATATAGCCCATGTTACCCAAAAAGTTGAAAAGTTGTGTTGTTAAGAGGTAAGGGAGCTTTTTGGGGTTCCCTTAAAACAACTCGAACTATTTAAGACCACACTGGTCCGCTTTCCATAGCCGGCAGCCCCCATTTCCGCTGTCGGTAGCGGCTCCGGCGGTTTCCAGGGCCGAAGCCGAGCGAGCGAGCATAGATGTCAGGTTGGCAAAATCAGGCTAGGTTCCCCCAAGTGGTTTGGATAGCTTAGATTTGTGGTTGGGTTGGTTTGGATTTGGATTTGAATCATCGAAGCCCTGGTTCTTGTAGAGGGCAATGGGGTTAAATGGGAACCCTCGGAACATCCAAACCATCAGGCTCACCGCCAAGTGGAGGGAAGCTGGTTAAGCATTTTGCAACACGTTGGCAGAAACCGATTTGAGCAATAGCCCTCTGGTTGGCCTCTCGAAGTGACCCTCTGCAACAAGTCTTTACTTCTTGCCGTTGAGTGGTTGAACAAGCTTTTGCGCGTTGTTCTTGCTACACATTGTGGAAACAGTCATTGTTCAAAAGTTGTATCCAGGTCAAATGTCGCACAATGCCGCACACAACAATCGGGACAATAATTTGCAATTGGCTTGCGTCCCTTCATCCCCACCCCGACTGATTGAAAAGGGTTCTGGGAAACGTGGGCAATCTTTCCATTCAAGGTATTCGGTCCCCTTTCACTCTTTGGCTTAGGCAGTTGAATCCAAAACTGGGCCAGCCGTTTTGACACTCTCACCCACGCGTTGCATTGGCCGCCGCTTCGAGTCATTAGCAGTGGCTGACCTGATGTTCCTGAAGGTCAGCTCTAACTCCTATTGTCAAGATGGGACAGCCCCAATTTTTGCAGGCTCCGACAATACTTCCTGGCAACGGGATTTTTCCTAATTCAGAATACTGTTGGCACTGCTGAAAGCCGTATGGAAGACCCAACAGTATTGGCCCTTGACAAGCAGAGGACTAATCCTCCAAGTCCTCTATCCTCAGCCTCCGGGAGCCCGTGATGCTTTCCGGCAGGGAGCCTGCCGTCCGGACTCGTCCGAACGTCACGGCTTGATTCGCACCCGGCACCCGTCGCTTTGAGTTTCACTCACTCCCCTTCAGCTGACCATTAGTGAGGAACACGGCAAGCAACAAGGAAACAGGCGTACCACCTGAACAACTAGGGTGTCTTGGCCCAAAGGAAATAAGATGTTTAAGCTATGTTTCATATTTACTCTACCCCACACATGGAGAAGACTCAGTTGTGGTAGGTGGTGGTCAAGGTGTGGTCCCGGGTTGCAAGACCCGGAGGAGTCACGTTGCTCAGCTTCCCTTCGACCCGATCACACAGATAGAACTTTGGCCCTTGGAACAGGAAAACACCGAAGACCCAACTACCAGTACCAAATACCCAACCCGAGTCCCAAGCGCTGCTTTATAGACAGTACACAACGGGATTTTAGACATGGTTGAAAAAGCAGGCAAGTTGGGGGGGCATTGGGGTTTTGTGTTTGATTTTCGGAGCCGTCCCAAAACAACCGCAACATCCCACGTTCCGCCCGGTGAGCCTCTGGGTTTGGTGCTTTGTTCAATGACCTCAGGCGTCCCAATATGTTCACCCAAAGGCAACGGGCCTTGCAGAGCCAAAGGTCATCTCGGGAGCCCTGACTTCCCAAGGCACCAAAAGCGGCATGGGCTTGTTGGCACCTTCAGTCCCGGTTGCCCGCAAAAGTGTCGGAGGACTCCGGGGGCATGGACCTGTTGTAAACATAGCCCCTAGCCCGGAGCCGCTCCATCCTTTGCTGAGCCCACCGTGGGCGATGCCAAAAGGGGGTCAAAGAAAACAGGTTGGCAAGGAACCGGTGACATTACCCCATTCTGATTGCTATCTCCACATATCTCCACCCTTAGAAGGTTGGAGAGAGGGCCAAAAGGGGCGAAGAATCGAATAGGATAATTTGTATAAGTGGGTTGGGCTGTTTAAAAGGAAGCCAAAACAAAACAGCATGTTCTGTTCGGTCCCTCGAAAAAGGGTGCCAACACTGGATGGGGCCTGCGGGGTCAGGGGTTTGCCTTGTCTTTCTCCGACAAAAAGCATTGCCAGCGTGAGCTCCCTGCAAGATTGGCACGAAATTGGCCAAAAAGCGATGTCCAAGCAAGCAAAAGGGGAAACAAACAGGGAGTCCTGACCAAGCAAAAGCCGTAACATGTCGAACCCTCCGAAACGGCTCCCCGGCTTCGCCTGACTTGTGGATGGCGGACACGGAGTGGCTGTGCTCGAGGCGCCACCTCTTGGCCACCTGCGCGGCCGGTGACCCAGAAAGCCGCTGGCGTCGTGGTGAAACCATGACACTACCGTGGATGGACGAAATCCTGCACCACCTAAGATACGCTCCCCTATAAATGCCAACCAGCATTGGTTCGTAATGGTTTCAAAGTGGTGCAGGATTTCATCCATCCACAGTATGAATGCGTGTGTCTGTGTGGTGTCAAAACTAGGGAAACGGAGAGGTTCCTTTTGGCTTAAACAACCTGAATCTGAATAGGCCCCGTCAAACACAAACACAAACATACACACACCACAAACCACCCCCTGGCAACCACAAACCACCCCCTTTGATGTTTCCCGTCGTTGATGCGCGCGTTCTTTCCTTACCATGCCCCCTAAACGCAGCAGAAACCCCGAAAAAGCCCCTGACGATCCAGTCCGAAACGGAGCTCAGGGAGTGAGCCCTTGGCTCAGAAGCCCCGGTAGCTGTTTCTCGGGCGCGCGGCGATAGGCCGTACGCCCAATGCGTGGGGGTGCCCCGGAATGGATGTTGCCATGAACCTTCTTTGAAAGGGAACAAAAAAGACAGAAACATGTAAGCAAGCAACCCAAAGTACATCGCTGGAAAAGGCGATTCCAAAGCTGGACCCGAAAGAGAACGTTCCCCTGGGCAGCTTTTAGGAACGGGGCAAACCGGACACACACACACACACACACACACACCACAAGATGTTCTTGCTAGGCTAAGTCAAAGACCCCAACTCTGTTTAGACTATGTGGCAATCCTAAAATGCTTTGTCAGATTCTGTTTCACATTTCGACAACCCTAGAATATGAAAATAAACTTGGAAAAAAACTCACCCCGAGGTCAGAGCTAGATGGCTAGTTCACCAACTGAAAAGTTGCAACCCCCCTAGCGACGCCGCCAAAATGAGTCAAAGCTTTGCTACACTAAGCGTCCTGGGGCTTGGTATGCAGAAACCTGAGAGTCCCCGTACCACACCCCGATTTGCACAACACAGGGGTGTGTTTTTTCGCGTATTTTGTGGATGTCCATCCAAACTCCATCGATCGGAGATGCGAAGCACCTCGTCCAGCCCTGGACGCAACTTCTCCGCCGGCAGCGACCGCGCGGGGCGCATCAAATCGTGGCTCGACAGGTCTTGGCCTCAATGGCAAACGCATACGTGATGGTTTTGCATTTGATCGGGTAGTTGGAGGGTACCCACCATGAGGGCTTGCATCATTTAGCCATGATCATACAAGAAAAATGTGTGAAATGTTTGATCCTCTCGTATTACGCCCCTCTTGTGAGTGCCCGTGAACACATCCTCTAACATAGACCAAGCGTCCGTGTGTGTGTGTGTGTGTGTGGGTGTGTGGGTGTGTGTGAGCGGGATTTGGGGGCGGGGATAGGGGGCGGGGATAGGGGGTGGCGGTCTGGAGGTCGCCTAGGCATTCTGAAGGTCTGGCTGCCAGTGTTTTACCCGGAGCAAGTCTTTTGCTTGCAGGAACTCTTGGCTTACTCAAAACAGATTGTAGGGCAAGGGTGAGTGTATGTTGTTGCTGTGTGGCAAATTCAATCGTATTTGCTGCATGGCGGCTTCCATCTCCAACGGTTGCTGCAAGGCGAATGCATGAAAAACGCGCACTGGGGAAGACGTGGAACGAGAGACCTGCCTCTCTTTCCCTGCTCGCAAAAACACTCGCCATTCCATCAACCAGTAAAATGAAGATAGACTGCCGCTCTAAACGCTGCAAACCACAAGGCGTCCTCAAGCGTTGCCAGTCTGGTTGAGGGGGTGTAAAACATGACTTAGCGGCACCACTGTTGTACTCTTGAGGTTTGGCAGTCTTTGACAATCACTGGATGTCCTTCCAAAAGTGAGCAATTTGCTAAACTTTTGGAGGTCCGAAACAAGAAATTAAGAACCCCCTGGTTTAACTCCCCTTCACAATCACACGGAAAAGGTATGTACAGCCGAGTACAGCCCATTTCGCACCCATTGACGGCACTGCTTAGAGGATCCGTCCAGAAAAAGTGACTAAAGTGTTTGGGCCGCGCTCGTGAAAACAACACAAACAGGCCCCCCCTCTAGAGGAATGCCGTCTGTCTGCCAAAAGGGCCGACGAAGCGCTATGCCAACAGGCACGCCTGTCAGTTTTGAGAAAGGGGATCGACCCTTGGTTCAGTTGACACCGTAAGTAGGTCCTCCACCAGAGGCTAGAATAAGGCTACCCTTGTTTCTGTAGTCTATTTTAGTAGGGCCCCGAAAAAGTTGGTAAAGGGGCACCTAGCTGGGGGACCTAGGTTACCTACTATCTTAGATCCGGAAAGAGGCCCTGGAATGATCATGCCATGTAAATACCAGCAATTAATGGTTTCTCGTGTTCTGATTTTGTCCATCCACAGTATCCTAACTCCGGAAGTGGCAGCTGGAAGCCCTGGATCCCAAATCTCTCATCCGTGCGGCGCAGCACCGCCACGGCGGCGCGCTCTGCTTGCAGGGAGATGCGCAGCTCCTGCACCTCCTGAAGCGATGCGATTTTGTGGGTTTAACGGGACACCAAAAAGGAACACCGAGGCTGTGGCTCAAAAAGCCGGTACCAAAATGGAACCCTGGCAAGGGGAAACAAGGACCAAAACCTGCGTAACCCCTCCTGTTTAACTTTGAGCCACACCCATATGTCCATTTTGGGGATGCTTTGGTTGAACACACACCAGAAAACACACACACACAAACACATTACATGGGTGTTGCTAGAAATTGCCGAATGGTCACCTGAGCAGGCCGCTAACTTTGCGAAACACCCACATGGTTGCCCAACTACACTAAAACATTGCAGAATGTAAGGTGATTCCCCATTTTTCCGCGGGTACATGCTTTCCTCCAAACACGGAATCTGCAAATCACGTCCCCATGCTGGATGGCACCATCCCCGGTGAGACCTACGGTGGATGGTTGCGAAATCCTCTTCGCACCACCTAAGAAACCCAACAGAATGAGATTCCCCTATTAAATACCAAATGTGATGGCTTCAACCGTGGTTTCCAAGTGGTGCGAAATGGCCACGGGTCAAAAACCCGCACCCCCAGTGAACATCCCAATCCCCACTAAAATAGACTGGGTGGTGCACCTAACCCAAAATGGTACCATTGGTGTTGACCCACAGCACAATGGATTTCGCAACCATCCACAGTATCTCTTCCTTCTTCCCTTTCCCACTTCCTGCCGCTTGGGCGGGGATGTTCGCCCCCGAAAAGCCCATGAACCGGCCGGGGAGTCGGCCAAAATTGGAACCAATCGGATCGAAATCCGCTTGCAAGTTGGTTCTTGACTAAGACCTTGCAAAACAACCCTATGATTGAGAGGGGGGGGGGGGTTGAGGGAGGAGCACAAAGAAACCATGAAAAGCCTGCTTTCTTTACGGGGTCTTCTGCCAGACCTAGGTTTTGAAGGTGCGAGTGAAATTCCAAGTGACTAAGTGTCTTCCTGATCTTGACCAAACCTGCACGCGGCGGGTTGTCAAAACTCGAAAACAGCAACCTGGAAGTTGTCGCAGATTCCAAACGCTGGTTCGCTGCACTCCAAAACTCGCGCGTCCTCCTCCCACTCGGAGGCTTGCTGGCTAACTCTGGCCAGCCGCCCAGCCACGGCAGCTTCCTCCATGGGAGTCAGAGCAGCGGAAGCCATGGCCCAAAGGTGAAACAGGGCTCCCTATATTTCCCATGAAAACGTCACCCCCACCAAGGGATACTCACCTTTCATGGACCACAATGGTGATGCTTAAAACCGTCAAAAAGGGAAATATAGGGACCCCTGTGAAAACGTCTGACTGTTGGGGGCGAAAGAGGACCACGAACTGCCAACACCTTCCGATGCATGTGACATTTGTCCAACATTTGGAGATGTTCAGAGGTGCTTTTTGTTGGCAAATGTTGGCAACATCTTGTCTGCAAGAAGCCGCTGGGATTGACAATTCATGGGGCCGTATGCATAAAAGCACAATCACCGGTGTTCAAACACCAACCAATTCTCCACCATGAGTTCGCTTTGACCTGGAAGATCGATTCCAATCTTGGGCACTTGGGGGCGTTGCAGGTCCCGTCTAGGCTAATGTCCAGGAAATCCCTGGGGCTCCAGAACCCCCTTCGGAGTGGTTTGAAAAAGACCAAACTCCCGGCAGAGGCGGAACCCCTGTTTGTGTTCAAGCTTCGTGGTGGACGGGTGAACCCGGTATGAACCTCGTCTTAAAGCGTTTGGTGAGGTCTCAAGATGGACAAATTCCTGAAAAAACAAAAGCCTCTCCCCCGCCCCTCCCCTTGCAACCAGCGGTAGAAACAAATGGAACTCTTTTGCGGCCATTGCTGGGTTCCAAACACACAAAGGCAAGTTGTAATTCACAGACCGAACATTTGGGAACCTTCTGGAAGCAACCTTCACGTTGCAAACCCTCCGAATGGCGTCGCCAACGTGAGCACCCGTCTCCCCCACTTTTCGAGTCGATTGCTTCACCCAAAAAAAGCTTTACTAGTGTGGCTAGGGGCTTGGTTTCCCTTTTAAAGATCCAAGAAGGACACACGCGCACACACACACACACGTAAGAACAATGGGGTCATTTGCACCCAGGATAGAAGCTGCCGACTGGAAAACCCTTAAAGGTACCCTGCTTGACGAGGGGTGCTGAAAGCTTAACTTGTGGTATGAATGGACCCCCCCACCCAACCAAACCAACTACAACCATTTCAGAAACCACTAAACCAACCGCAAAAACTCAACCAACTAAAAACCACTAAAAACAATCCCAACCAGCTAAGAACAACTAAAACAAACCCAAGGACCCAAGGAACGGGACGATTCGCTGGGAACCGCCCGCCTCCCGCCGCATCGCCAGCTGCTGGCACTGAGCCACGGACGGAAAGCCCGCCAAAACCCGGGAGGAAACCCTGAGAACTGGGCGGTTAACCAGTGGAACAGGTGACCACACTAACCTAAAAAGGACACCTATGGTTGAATACCTGTGAAAAAACATGGAAAGCATGCCTCAAAACGAGGGAAAGCCACGGAAAACCCCGAGAAAACCTCTAGAAAACGCAGGGAAACACCGGGGAACACCTGTTGAGCACCAGGGAACGAAAGGGAACAAAGTGAGTGAATACGTAACCAAGGGAAAGACCTTAGTTTTGTGGAAATTGGCATCCCCCCACAAAACATCCAGGGGGGTTGTGTTCAATGGTTGCTTGCTGGAAAATCGAAGAGCCCAAGCCCTACCTTGCCCAGGGATTGCCCTGGAAGGGATTTGGGTCTTTCGAGCTGTTGCCCTTTTGGAGTTTTGGGGGTTTCCACTGCCCAGGCTCGAAGTCAGTTGCGGGCTCTACTGGCCTACCCCAATCGCTAAAACCACTGATTTCTCCGAAAGCAATCGCCCGGGCTCAACTTTGAGTAGCTAATCAGAAAATGGATGCCCTGGAAAGGTTGGGCTATGGGTATCGACCCAAATTTACCTATTGAGCGCCCAACAGCCTATCGACTGATTCGACTAAAAACATATTTGTATAAATCATAAGCATCTTAGAATCACCTACAATGCCAACAGGAACTTAGCATTTCTGCTGTGTTTGAGACATACCCTTGTCAAAAACATCAGGCTGGATGCCTCTTTGAGCAGCTGATAGCAGCCGGCAAATCACAGATATCAATGCAGCCTACACATAGCACAAAACCATGAGATATACGAAACATATTCTGAGTTGGGCAATGCTGCAGAAACGAAATAGCGCAAGCTATCTAAAGGTCTAAACAGCTGAAACAATGCCTCCAGACCTCATCCGTTTTCCTATGCCAGGCGGCATGGAAAAATGCAAAGGAACACCAAACTCATTAAATGGACTACCCCCGAAAAAGTGCACAGGGGTACCACGATGCAAGAATGCCAGCAGCATAAAAGAAAAGCTTTCCCTCATGAGGTAATGGCTTGCGGGCAGTGGAAACCCTATATAACGATAAAAAAGTGATACCTTGTTTCCAAACAAACATTTAACATCGGAGGGGTTCAGCGGAGCTACCATCGTCTTAAAGCGGCCTAAAACATATCCACTTCCATTGTTGGAAGAAGGCTCAGCCTAAAAGCCTACGCTGAAACCCAAAGAACCCAAAGCTCAAATGCATACACGAAGTTCAGCCACAGTTTTGGAGTGCCCCCAAACCAGGGGAGGTCTCAAAGGCAAACCGAAAGGAAACAGCGCAGGAAATAATCTTCTCTCCAAATCCGCGGTTGGCTTCTTATCGACGGTCGCATCCTGCGGTTCGGCTCCCGCCTCCTGGGCCGCCAGCGCCGCCGCGCGCTCCTCGCTGCCCCGCGCCGCCGCGGCGGCGGTCGCCTCCGCCGCCGCCAGCCCCGTGCGGAGCTCCGCGCGCTGGGCCTCCGCCACGGTGAGCCGAGACCTGAGACCGGGGGGGGGGGTAGGGGGTGGTGGGTAGGGGGTGGGGGTGGGGGTGAGGGGGAGCTGGTGGGAGGTTAGAATAAGTTGGTACCCGATGTTTTTTTCCCGTAGTCTAATTTAGTAGGGGAACCCTCCCCCCAAAAAAGAAAGGGCAAAAGGGCAATAGTGGGGGACCTAGGAGGTGTACTCTAATCGACACGTGTTGGTTGGTAAGGGAAAGCAAAAGGAAGCCAACCACTCAAAAGGAAGTAGTTTCCGGCGAAAGTGAACACAGGCCCATGACTCCATGACCATCCTGTCCATGAGCCTGACTCTATTCGAGACTGAGAGTCCACCATCCCGAACCCTGCCTCGGCACGTGAACCATCCAATTGGTGAGCAATCAAAACCCGGTATGAAAATGGTCGACCCAAATCCATGGAAGGAAATTAACAGGCGGCCACGCCTATTTCTGGTGGAGATTCACCAGCAGTGAGCTGTGGATGTTCAAACAGCGTCCGGTAAGTCATAATGAAGACCTGTCGGTATTCAAATGGGTCCAAGCCAAGCCCAGAATGCTTCAACAATCAAAGGCGGCGCCCATGTATTGTTGGGACTGTCCCTTACTAACCTTCATCTACCCGGGATTTGATTGTAGCTCAGGTGAAAATAGTCCCTTCGGTCCCCAAATGACCATAGGTAACTTTTGCGATTTGTTCATGGACATATCATCTTAGTGGTTTTCCAACCAATGGTCATTCCACGTCAAGGACCTTTTGATCAACCTCCAGTCACCCCAGGCAACTAACCAAGGTTGCAATGAACACCCAAGGCAAGGAGCAAGGCGAGGAGGGTACTTGGATGTTCAATTTACCACTGGGATTGGTGGCTACGCATAGTTATAACCTACTAAGCAGGTTGAACATCCAAAGCTGCACAGAGATCGTGAACGGGCGAGCCGATGTGCGATGGAACAGTCCCTTCCTTTGATTTCAAAACATTGTCATTACATGCACAGGCAAAGTACAAATCTCTTACGTGCAAAACCAGGGGTATCACGCCCCGGGAAATGGAGGTTCAACCAGAAGCACTCAAACCAGAAGCTAAGAGCTAGCCATTGCCCAAATTAAGCCCTGGTTGAAATTGAACATGTGGCAAACTCATTGGATGCATGTCATGTTTGAGCAGAAGGTTTGAGATTGGGGAGTCACTCGCTAGAAGAACCCATTGGTAATTGTCATGGGGTCAAAAGCCGCTTCTTGTTTAAAAGGTCTTGAGGTGCTACACAAACACCTAGAACCCATGTTGGGGGTTCCAAGCCCCAAAACGAGTGTCAATCCTAGTGGATGGAGGGGTGTGCGACCGGCAAGCAACATGCTAGTCAGGGTTCCCTTTTGTTTCCTTTTTTTCGGGTCCAACACATCGCCATGTGCCCATAGTGATTTTTCTTGGGTTTTGCCTACGTGCGAGCCCTTGCAACCCGAAACCCTAGCAAGCGGCTTGTTGAAGATAAGATCTGCGTAGGCACAAAACCTGTCCTAAGCACCACAGTTCTTGCTCAATGGACAATTATGGGCAACTTATATTCACGAACCGAAAATAATAATTGAATCCCGAAGAACATATGCTTCACTTTGGGCGGTGTGACGTCGTCATAATTTGTTAAAATTCAACTGATGGCAATTGGAAACGATTTGTCTCGAATTGACATGGATCATGAACAAGCGACTGGACGTCGGAGCAGTTTCATGTCAAGTCGCGCAAGAATATCGTCAACAATTCTTTAACTCGGGGTGGTATATGCACACTCAACGCAAGAAATGTCAAACTACTGTAACTTGGTGTTTGCTGTAATTGTTGAATGAGGGTACCCCTTTTGTGGTGGTTCCAAAGGGAAAACCAGCCATTGTGGGGGGTCCACACCTGAAAACGAAGCACGTCCCCATCCAATTGCTAGGTTTCATTGGCTACCTCGTGGACCAGCACCGTAAAGGTGCCACATCCCATAGCCAGCCCAGGGGCAAAGACATAGCATCCCAAAGCTTTCAGCCGTTGGGCAAAAACACTTGGTTGACTAATTACCTTACAATCTTCGTGCTCAGCAGGGAATGAATGGGAATGAGGGAATTATCCCTCTAAACTATCCCCTATGGTTTCGTTTAAGGCAATCCCTAGGTTCATTCCCAAAATTCAGAACCCTGGGGCGTTCCCTACTGAGCACCAGCCAGCACAATCCTTACCATTGGATTCAAGAATCAAGGTTCGATAATCAGAGAATGTCTGCTTTCCAGGAAGTATCAGATCCTGGCACCCACAAAAACAAACAATCCTAAACACAAAACGTCGGAGCAAACATTGTCCAGGAAACATATATATATATATATATATGTATACATATACATAAATATATATATATATATATATATGTATGTATCTAGACTTGATTTTCAGGTCACCCCAAACACAGCCGAAATACCAGGTAGGTGATTTATCCCAGTGTTCATGGGGTTTCATTCATCCCAACAGGTGCGAGCCGGATTTGCCCATCCACACTATGTACCTATTATGTCACAAAACGACACATCCACACATGGGTAGGCAGGCTTCTTGTTGTGATTCTCTCAAAGGCAGACATCGCTGGGCTTAAGTCTCGCTAACCCTGTAGGTACCTCTGTGTGTTGCGGGGAAACACCTATCTTAGACGGAATCCGAAAGGAAACCAATCGTTTGTGGGGATTCCAATGTTCAGACAGCCCCAGAAAGTATGTGGTTTCAATAACCGTTCAAATGCCTCTGTATGTCTAGCTGTACCATTCTCTTCAGGGATCCTTCTCTTCAACAAAGATTGGCCAACCCCTGGGAATAAGTGGATTCTAAAGAGAACGATGGGATAAAATAATTGAGAATCAAACCATAGAGTATTCACAGAAATTACTAGCATCAATCATCAACTCAATCACATAAACAAAACGGATCACAAACATCAAACATAAATCGCAAAAAAACACCAACAACAACACGGGCCATTTCATCCAAACCAAGCCAAGCAAAAGGACAAAAACAAAAAACAACCCGGCTCGAAAACCCGGCCGAGGCGCTCAAGCTTGGCACACTCCAGCTTCTGGGCTGTGAGCTGCCGCGCAAAGACCTCCCAGCTCTCTTGTCGCCAAGTGGACGCGTGGACCGATTTGAGGCATTGGAGTTCGTCAAGCAGAGTGCCGGCGAGCCAACCTAACCTAACCTCTGCCCCTGAAAAAGGGGGAGTTGGCGTTTCGGGGGGGGGGGGGGTTGGCGTTTGGGTTTGGGTTCGGGTGGAGTACTTAATGTTGTCAAGTGAGAGCTTGTCAAGTGAGCCACTCAGAGGCAACTTTTGGGTTCTATAACCTATGGGTTCATTGGCAAGGGCCACAGTAAGGCCGGTTCCTCAGAGATTTCCACCTCAGCTTCCGTGTCTTGTCCAGGCTGAACCATGATTGGTTCTACCTGTAGGGCGCACTACTCAGCTGCCCAAAGGACCTGGAAATAAAAGGTTAACCTTTTGGGACCATGACTAAAAATGGACCAAACCGAGAAAACCAAAAGGTTAAAAGGTCGGCTTTGGGCAACTGAGTCTATGTTGACAAGGGCCCATGTTAGGCATTTCCCAAACTGCAGGGTTTCAATCCCTTTGTCAGGAAAGGAAACAAACAGCAACACTCTCTTGAATTTCAAGAACCGGATAACTGCGGCACATAGAATTACATGTATGCATATATGACATATACGGGCTATGTGTCAAAACAGGGTACCCCGAAACCATATCTTTCTCCCGGGTTCGCTTACCAAAACGTCGCCCATGCAGCTTCCTTGCAATGCTTCTCAAAGAAACTGCAAATGAGACATGGGAAATATTAGGCTCTTTAGGATGCTTGAACGTTGAAGATGTCGTCAAGTCCTCCCCAATCAAATATGGATCAGCAATCCTGCCGCAAGACGGGCAAAACCCACCTAGTCACTTGGGTGCTTACCCCTTCAACACAAAACACTTTCTGAAGGGAACGTGAATGGAAGAGCCAAGATTAATCAACTCCTGGTTGATTCATCGGGCGAGGTGTGTGTTTGTGGGTTTGTGTGTTTGTGTCTGTGTGTGTTTCTGTGGTTCAGCGTGCTTGTGTTGTTGTGTGCTTGTGTGTGTTTCTTTGCTGTTTTTTTTCTTCTAATGATTGTGTGTTTGGGCGTGCTGTGAGTGTGTGTGCTGAGTAGGGTGTCTTCACTTTGCTTGTAATCAACACCTGATATTCAAGTACACGAAACCGTGTAAAGAGTTCAAAGGTCGGCCGCGCCATGGCTGGGACTATCGCTTGACCTTCACTTGCCCTGCTTTTGAGCTGGTTGTGACGCCAAAGCTTTGACTCCAAGTGAGGGCGAAACCGAAGCCAAAGGCGGCAAGGAATTTGACTGAACATTGGAACAAAGGCACACTGGTTCTTAAATTCCTGTACAAACAGCCTTTTGTCCTTATTCCGAAGGCAATGCTACAAGTCAACACTATTGTTCGGTCTTGACCATAAATCCCTCGGAAATCGACTGGATGCTGTGCTTGTACACCCAGACAGAACGCCTAAAGCAATACTCACGCCCCGATCGAGCTTTCACCCCACCTCCTCCGCCAGCTGCTCGCGCTCCTGCCGATCCCGAGGTCCCGTGGGTGAATTGGGTAACCCAGTGGATCCATTCACCTTTTGTAGTAGGTAACCAAGGGAACCACCCTTTCCGAAACCAAAACGATGGATGGTGTCCTACTGCAATCTGGGGAAGCTATTCACCAAGCGAACCCTCCAAATGATAAGAGGGTCACATGTTGATATTTGTTCCCTCATGAAGTGTGTGGGAATTCACCTACCGCGCAGAAAAGGATCTCTAACACAGGAACAGTGATGGGGGGTGCTGGGGAGGGAGGGGGGGTCGCAGAGAAAAAGGGGGGACGGAAAAAGGAGGGGGGGTCCTGGGGAGGGGGGGGGGGGGCGGGAGAGGGCTTTGTAGGGGGGTGTTGCGCAGAAGTAGAGGATGTTACACCTTCTTCGCGGATTTTACGCCCCCCTTTTTATCTGCGACCCCCCCGAACATCCCCGCGCGGGGCCCCCCCTGCGTTCAGAACTGAAATTCCCGCCTGAAACCCCCCATTGATTCATTGATAAATATGTGTATAATATGCTATAAATGTCTTTTTCCTAGATGTCTATATGAAAAAAAATAAGCATCCGTTGTTATTTCCTCTACAAGTATAAGTTGTTGGATTGGGTTGGCTGGATTTGTTAAAGTTGGGCCCCTTTTTCTACGCGAAGCGAAGATGGCGAGCTCCGGCGCTTGAAGGAGCTTTGCTGCCAGTCGCCAACCCCGGTCGCCGATCAAATGTGTACCTCAAAATGAAATATTATCCGACACCCCTACAGCAAGCTGAGGATGCTCAAGTCAAGAATAGTTTCTGCCCCAAACCACCCAGGGCAATAATATACGCATTTGACCGTGGGCACTAAAAACTAATCCACCACATGCGAACTTCCATGAGAGGGCGCCGAATCGCTCGTGTCAGTTCCGAATCAGCGAGCTTGTGGTTTGTGGTGCCATAAGCTCATTCCCAGACACCCTATGCAGTTACCCACATTTACCCTCCAATACATGGTGATTTTATGGAGGTTGTAGGATGCGATTCAGTGATACCAGAGCGAGCCCGGATTGGAATCTCGGATAGAGCCAGCAAGCTTTCCGTGGAACATGGCCGCTGCCCAAGTAAAAAAATTGCATCAGCCCCTACAATTGCTGATCAGGGTACCGGTTCCCTGAAAGAAGTCCTGTTCTTGAAAAAACAAACCTTGATGGACATCTGGGGCATCAAGCGGTTGTTATTTTGTCCTCGTGTGTTTACCATTGTCAAACTCACCCCCAAGCGGCAGGCTAAATGAAAACTAGCCACTTCCACTCCAGCCCCAGAAATCCTTAAAACGAAGGGCTCAGATGAAAATTCCAACTGAACGTCGTGAGGTCTGCGAGGGGCTGGCAACAAGACAAAGTCAAACTCCTGCACTGGTAGGTAGGTGGTGCATCTCAGTATTTTTGGGGTTTTCTCCGTTCCTATTGCAGGATGTTGTCCACATGATTCAAACAGGCGTGTCTTCCTGGGGCAGCTGCGTATCATTTTTGAGGGTGTGCCAACTCCCACCATAGGGTTTTCTATCTGCATGAATATTGAACTTTGATCGAACGTGTTTCTCTTTGACCCAAGAGGTACCTTCACACCAAATGTAGCTGTGGGAAAAAGCGGAGGTGTGATTCGCCTGGCGGGCGTTGTCCCGTAAAAAGCAGCGCCCTTTTGGGAGTTACCCGTCTAAAGCACCAGTTGGTTGAAAGTCTTTGCCTACAAAAAGGGACACGCCCTACTTAAACCAAAGGGCCCATAACCCGCACATGGGTATGTGTCAAAATAGGGCCTCCCACAGAAGTGTGGTTGTCAAGGGTTGTCTTATTGGTTTCGCTTTCAACCAAGGTGAAAAGGGGTACCCTTGACTTCAAAAACCATATCAAAAATCCAGGGAACCTGACTGTGCTGAACCATCACGAAGGCCCTCTCTCAAAATAGGAAGACCCTATTTTCTGACTAGCCTCGCTTGTAACCAACGTAAAGAAAAGGCATGGTATTCTCTCAACAAATCTTGGGTGTCCCTTTCAGCCAACCTAAAGAAAGTGGTAGTCTCTCAACAACTGGGTCTTCCTTTTGGCTTTCCTCTCCACGCCCACCACGCCCACACGAAAAAGGCCCGCCTGGCAGGAAGATTCCAGCACCTGCCGAGGCCGGGACATCGGACCTCTCCTTGAAGGGAAGCCCAAGGGAAACCGATGCCATTTCGGGGCCTCGGAAACCAAAGGACCTGGGAGATTCTTGAAATGAACTTCGGACCATCCGGTTGCCAAGGGCCTTTCCAAGCCCCTCAAGCCCAATGGGTGAGCGACTAAGGCCTGGGGAATGCAGAGGGAGCCAATGGCAAAGGATCGATTCCTATTCTAAAGAAAACAAACCTATTCATTTAATGACAACCCCAAACAAACACAATTTGCTCCTTGCGAAGGGTGTCTCCGACTTCTCGGTTGATAGAGTTATCGTGATCCGGAAGCCAAATCCTTTCATAAAGTTAGTGGTTCGTTGATCCCTTGCTAAAAGCTAAGCTTGTAGCAGCATATGTCATCAACAGCTCCAAACTCTGAAAGTCTGAAAGTCTAAAAGTCTAAGGAACCCCGCAAACCCCGACCACTTTCCTGTCAACTGGTGGAACTCCGGGGTCTCGACGCACTCCAGCAATCTATGTGTTTGTGGGCAGCGTCTCCAGTTTCAATGTGCATTCCGCCAAATCAGCTTGTCGGCACCGTGCTGGACTTCTCGACCCATAGACTGAAAGAGATAAAATCCAGCAGCCACTGCGAACGCTGATGCAATCATAGTTGAAGCTTCCACTATCAAGTGATGCGCCCAGCTCGTCGCTTGCAATATTCATCCTACCATGCTCAAGCTTTGTTGATCTTGCATCGCCCAACGGCTTTGGGTTTCACCAACTTGGACATGGCGATGTCCATTTGGCTTGCACCTGCACCACCCCTAGAGCCTGATGGACAATTCGACGCCGATCGGCACGAGTTGGGGTTGTTGTTCTATGCTATCGGCTTCATCGGGTGGATTTTGCCCAGCCATGGGCTAGGGGGAAAGGGCACCCTTGCAACGGAGCAGTGCCCACCATTTGGGTTGACTACATTTATCCCAAACATCACCAAGGACAAACTAAATCAAAATTGATAGCAAAACGAAGCACCCTTCCAAAAGAAGCAAAAAAACAACCAGGGCGGTGCTTGTTGATTACCCCACGGCAGACATTTCAACCCAGCGAAAGATCGAAACTGGTTTTCAGTCTAGGGACAAATGCTGGGATCCCTCTGGGGTAGCTCGCTTAAGTACGGCTGTTGGTCAAAACCCTACTACCCCCCTCATCACCCTCCCCCCGCCAGATTTCCTTTTGTGGGCCGAACAAAACGGGGCCTACCAAAAAAGGGGCCTCGGGGTTGTGTCCCACACCCACATGGCTGTTCCATTTTTTGAGGGTACCCCTAGTTGGTTGGTTCTAAAGGGAACCATAGAGGGAAACCACAATTTTTTTGGGGGGTCCCCTGAAAAAAAAGATCCACCCATCTAGGGAAAAATTGGGTATGGGTCAAAATAAACCCACCAGGGGACCGCAAATTTTAGTCTTTTGTTCTATTTCTCAGGGTAACCCATTTTAGGTGCGCATTGTTGACCCACAGCCATTTGGCGCAGGGAGAACTCCAGTTGCCCCCAGTTCCGTCCTGCATCTGCTGAGCTGCCTGGGTGCTGCACTGCGCCAGCAGCTCCTCAGCGAAGCGCGCGCGGGGAATTTCGGGGGTCCCAGACTTTTGCGGTTCGCCTTGTGTTGGGTGACCCTAGGCCCATCTCAGTCGCCCAAAGAGATGCGATCGCATGAGCCGTGCAAGCTGGAACCCGCTTATTAGAACTCGTTTAGAGTCCACTGATTGTGTTCTAGAATGTTTGCTTTGATCGGCCAATCCGGTCACACTGTAAGATTCGGCAAGCTTCACCAGACCTAAGAATGCTTTTCGGGGTTTCGTGTGAATCTGCAGGGTGTGTGGCGACACTTCAAACAAGCAGAACTCGCCGAAAGAAACCGGCCTCGTGATTTATTTCGCCACCAAAGTCACCCCCTGGCAATGAAGGGAACCAACCCCAGCTGACGACTTTCCCCAGAAACGGAAAACCCTCCCCGGCCGAGTCCTGGGTTTGCGCCTCTAGCTGTTCTCGGGCACGCAGATGCTGCGCCTGGCAGTTTCTTTCCACTCGACTTCCCGAGGCGCGAAATCCTCGGGTTCTAGTGCATGGGGGAAATAATGAACCCTTCCGCCATGGCAATACCATTTCACCCATTTGAAATGCATCTGTGGGTACATCTTCCAAGCCCCTGGTTTTCGGCGGTCAGCAAAACTCATGTTAAAATGCCCAAAAAGGCAATATTCAAACAACGAAAGAAGAGATGCATCTGCTTTTCGGATTACTGTTACCATGGCGTGTCTTTGGAGGAACCCTCTAAAACGACCGGTGTGCGTTCCCTTCACCAATCCCTAAAGTATTCAGCAAAATACACACAAACACGTTTGCCTGCAAGCTTGCTCCCAAGGTAAAACATCTCGGAGCAGGGGGCCACAAAAGAAACCAACGGCATGCTCCCCTCATGGCAATCGCTGGCATCCGTTTGCCGCCTTGCTAAGGCAAAACAAGGCGGATCAAAAATTAGCTTCAGCAAACGGAAGCATCTATGTCCCTGAGTGAAGTTTTCTTCAAACTCTGGTGTGAGCAAAGAACTGACTGTTCTTTGCAGCCACTAGTGTTGAGTGCAATCTCTAATGTTGAGTGCAATCAAACGATCAATCAACAATAAACACAACAGGGTGGGAGGTGACAATCTGGCATGGTTCTGTGCTTTTTGGGCTTTTCGTTGCTTTCACTCGCGGGCACTAAAATGACGTGCTTTGCGTCATGTTTTGCAAGGTGCCCGTGCTTGTGCCATGGACTGGGACTACGGTGGGTTTAGGTTGGCTTGGGGTTTGCATAGAAAAGGCTTGGGGTGTGTTTAGGATAAGGTTAGTGACTAGTGATGGTTTAGCATGGATTTGGGGTGGGTGTAGGGTGTTTAGTTCAAAGGCTGTGCTAGGGCAAAGAGCTTCGCCACTGAGCAATCTAAAGCGCGGTTAGGTGCGCAAAGCATAGGCCAGCATGGGGTCCACACGCCTCCGCACAAAAGCCAACTCGCCAAAGCGGCTCGAAATAAGACTGACCTCACCGCGAAAGCGAAATGATCCAAAAACTTGGAGCCAGGGCTCAAACTCCTGGATTTGGACGGATCTTTACTTCTGATTCCATGACTGTCAAGAGGCAAAGCTCGAAAGATGGTACCCAACCACACGGCACCCCAGAAAAGCTCCTGGAAGATTGTGTTCCTAAGGCGACCCCCCAATTCTATGTTTGTTGAGTACCAATACCAACCGTTGACCCAAGAAATCCCAGTCGCCACGAGTCGGCGTCGCCTCGCGGGCTGCAGCTGCCCAGGTCTCCCAACAGCTCCTCGTAAGATTTTTTCTTCGGCGAAGTCAGCGATGAAACTGTATTTCCTTTACTCACTTGGCTAGTGACCAGCCCACAAAAAGTGTCACCACTTTTTGGGCCACCACTGGAATAAAGGGAGAGCCACCAAGGAAAAAGTGCAAAGTGTGTCCACTGGCTGGGTGAGTTTCGGGGGCACGTACCGGCACTGCAGCGGGAGATATAGAGTGTAGGGGACAAATGGTTCCTAGATGTCCGCACTCTTGGGGGAAGCCAAACTCAGTCTTTTGTGGTACGTATCGTATCTGGAAGAACTGGGTAAGATGAACCAGCTATCTAAGAACCCATATACAAGCCTACCAACTGGTGCAGCATCTTGTTGTCCATTTGTGTGTGTGTCGAGGATACCCATTTCGGCTTGCATCAAAGGGCAACCAAACGGCAAAACCCGTGATTTTGGCACCTATGTACCTATATGTGCCATTGGGCCATGGTCAAACCTCCGACAAAGAGTGGGGCATGGTCGTTGCGCCCTTGGCACATCGGTAGGACAGATTTCTAAATGGATGGACCCTCTGGTGGACAGGATGGCAAGGTGCCCGGCGTCAATGACCCTGGAACATCTGAACATACCCTGCAAGGATCCATGCTTTGAACCTGTAGATGTTTACTGAAAGGCTGGCAACTCAGAGGTGCTTCACGGTGTTTGCGCAAGTCAGCGGCGGCAATAGCGGGACCCGAGGTGATGACCGAAATCGCAGCACTGAGGCCAAGGCCAAAGGTCCGGAGAGGCTACCAACTCTGATCAGTGGCAAAACAACCCCGTTTGAAGAAGAGGTTGAGCAAACCTCATATCGGCATCTGCATAGAATGAGGAACACTTGGTGGATGTTGAGGGGAAACCAAAAGGAAACCACAAACAGGGGCAACAACACATAACATGTCACCATGTAACCAAGTGCAATGTCGATCCCAGATTCAACCACCTGGCAGATTGCAGATTGATAGAATAATGCTTCTCAAAGCGAAGGAAGCCCATCCCATACTTCAAATGGGGCATCCCGCTATTCATCAAAGGGTTTATTCCAAGCTGAGCAAAAGTGAGAAGCACTCCACGAAAATTGCCCGACTCCAGGGCGTTAAGAACCTCCTGAGCAGCGCCCAAGCACTTGTTATCCTTGAACCAGGTAGAGCCACCTAGAAGGTTCATCTCCCATTTTGTCATGGACAGAATCCTGAAGTTGGGAACGAGGAAACCCTATGAAGTACCCTCCCCCCAACAAATCATGGAAGCTGACAAGAGGGTTTTGGAAGACTACTTTCGGGAAACCCCATGTCCACTGCCGGGAGTGTTCAGAAGAGAGTATTGCCCCAGTATCATGGCATGAACTTCAATTTGTTCTAGTTTGAGGGCCCCAGTGCCCCATTTTCAGCAGCGATGTGTTGGTCACGCGAAAATGCGCCGATCTCGGCTTCGGTTCCAACGCGGCTCCTCAGATCCGGGCCTCGGTCGCAGGGGCGCGCGGCCCGCTCGCGCGCCCGTGCCAGGGCCCAGGGGACCTCCTGGCGGACGACTTCGCGGGAGATGGGATAGAAAACAAGTTGAAACAAAGCGAAATACATTCAATCATTCAGTCATTCATTAACTCATAAGTTTCATTCATTCATTCACTCATTCATTTCACTTCACTTCATTTCATTTCATTTCAATTCATGCATTCATTCATTCATGAGTTTCTTTTGTTTCATTCATTCACTCATTCATTCATTCATTCATTCACTCACTAATTCATCTCAGTTAATTTCATTTCACTTCATTTCACTTCATTTCATTTCATGTCATTTCATTCATTCATTCATTCATTCATTCATTCGTTCGTTCATTCATTCATGTCAGTTCATTTAATTTCATGTCATTTCATTTCATGGCATTTCATTCATTCATTCATTCAATTCATTCCATTCATTCATCCACTCATTCATTCATGAGTTTCATTTGTTTCATTCATTCATGTCATTTCATTCATTCGTTCATTCATTCGTTCATTCATTCCATTTCATTCAGTAGTTCATTCATTCACTCACTCATTCATTCATTTCATTTCACTTCATTTCATTTCATTTCATTCCATTCATTCATCCACTCATTCATTCATGAGTTTCATTTGTTTCCTTCATTCATTTCATTTCATTCATTAATTCATTCATTCTATTTCATTCATTAATTCATTCATTCACTCATTCATTCATTCATTAATTCATTCATTCATTCATTCATTCACTCATTCATTCATGAGATTAATTCGTTTCATTCATTCATTCATTCATTCATTCATTCATTCATTCATTCATTCATTCATTCATGATACTAATTTGTTTCATTCATTCATTCATTTATTCATTCATTCATTCATTCATTCATTAATTTCATGTCATTTCATTTCATTTCATTTCAGTTCATTCATTCATTCATTCATTTCATTTCATTTCATGTCATTTCATTTCATGTCATTTCATTCATTAATTCATTCATTCATTGATTCATTCATTTCAGTTCATTTCATGTCATTTCATTTCATGTCCTGGCATTCTTTCATTCATTCATTCATTCATTTCATGTTGTTTCGTTTCCTTTCAATTCACTTCATTCCATTTCATTTCATGTCATTTCATTCCATTCATTCAATTCATTCCATTCATTCATCCACTCATTCATTCATGAGTTTCATTTGATTCATTCATTCATGTCATTTCATTCATTCGTTCATTCATTCGTTCATTCATTCCATTTCATTCAGTAGTTCATTCATTCACTCATTCATTCATTCATTTCATTTCACTTCATTTCATTTCATTTCATTCCATTCATTCATCCACTCATTCATTCATGAGTTTCATTTGTTTCCTTCATTCATTTCATTTCATTCATTAATTCATTCATTCTATTTCATTCATTAATTCATTCATTCACTCATTCATTCATTCATTAATTCATTCATTCATTCATTCATTTACTCATTCATTCATGAGATTAATTCGTTTCATTCATTCATTCATTCATTCATTCATTCATTCATTCATTCATTCATGATACTAATTTGTTTCATTCATTCATTCATTCATTCATTCATTCATTTATTCATTCATTCATTCATTCATTCATTCATTCATTCATTCATTCATTCATTCATTCATTCATTCATTCATTCATTCATTCATTGATTCATTTCATTCATTCATTCATTCATTCATTAATTTCATGTCATTTCATGTCATTTCATTTCAGTTCATTCATTCATTCATTCATTCACTTCATTTCATTTCATGTCATTTCATTTCATGTCATTTCATTCATTACTTCATTCATTCATTGATTCATTCATTTCAGTTCATTTCATGTCATTTCATTTCATGTCCTGGCATTCTTTCATTCATTCATTCATTCATTTCATGTTGTTTCGTTTCATTTCAATTCACTTCATTTCATTTCATTTCATGTCATTTCATTCCATTCATTCATCCACTCATTCATTCATGAGTTTCATTCGTTTCATTCATTCATTCCATTTCATTAATTAATTCATTCATTCACTCATTCATTCATTCATTCATTCATTCATTCATTCATTCATTCATTTCAATTCAGTTCAATTCATTCATTCATTCATTCATTTCATGTCATGTCATTTCATTTCATTTCATTTCATGTCATTTCATTCATTCATTCATTCATTCATTCATTCATTCATTCATTCATTCACTGCATTTCTTTCACTCCATTTCATTCAGTCATTCATTCATTGAGTCATTCATTCATTCATTCATTCATTCATTCATTCATTCATTCATTAATTCATTCATTCATTCATTCACTCATTCATTTCACTTCACTTCATTTCATTTCATTTCATTCATTAATTCATTCATTCATTTGAGTTTCATTCATTTCACTTCATTTCACTTCATTTCATTTCATGTCATTTCATTCATTCATTCATTCATTCATTCATGAGTTTCATTCGTTTCATTCATTCATTCATTCATTCAGTCAGTCATTCATTCATGCATGCATGCATTCATTTCACTTCACTTCACTTCACTTCATTTCATTTCATTTCATTCATTCATTCATTCATGAGTTGCATTTGTTTCATTTGTTTCATTCATTCATTCATTCATTCATTCATTCATTCATTCATTCATTCATTCATTCATTCATTTCTTCATTACATTACATTACATTACATTACGGTACATGTCATTTCATTCATTCATTCATGAGCTTCATTCGCTTCATTCATTCATTCTTTCATTCATTCATTCATTCATTCATTCCATGTCATTCATTCAGTCATTCATTCATTCATTCATTCATTCATTCATTCATTCATTCATTCATTCATGAGCTTCATTTGCTTCATTCATTCATTCATTCATTCATCCATGCATTCATTCATTCATTCATTCATTCATTCATTCATTCATTCATTCATTCATTCATTCATTCACTTGCTTCATTTGCTTCATTGAATCATTCATCCATTCATTCATTCATTCATTCAATCATTCATGAGATTCATTCGTTTCATTCATTCATTCATTCAATCATTCATGAGATTCATTCGTTTCATTCATTCATTCATTCATTCATTCATTCATTCATTCATTCATTCATTCATGCATTCATAAGCTTCATTTGCTTCATTCATTCATTCATTTGCTTCATTTGCTTCATTCATTCATTCATTCATTCATTCAATCTTTCGTTCATGAGCTTGATTCATTCATTCATTCATTGATTCAATCGATTCAGTCCTTCATTCAATTCCATTCCATTCCATTCCATTCCAATCCATTCCATTCCACTCCGTTCCGTTCCATTCATTCACTCATTCACTTGTTCATTCATTCATTCATTCATTTATTTCATTTCATTTCATTCATTCATTCATTCGTTCGTTCATTCATTCATTCATTCATTCATTCATTCATTCATTCATTCATTCATTCATTCATTCATTCATTCATTCATGAGATTAAGTCGTTTCATTAATTCATTCATTCATTCATTCATTCATTCATTCATTTGTTCGTTCAATCATTCATTCATTGGTTCATTCATTTCATTTCATGTCATTTCACTTCTTTCATTTCATTTCCTTAATTCATTCATTCATTCATTCATTTATTCATACATTCACTGCAGTTCATTCACTCCATTTCATTCAGACATTCATTCATTCATTCATTCAGTCATTCATTCATTCATTCATTCATTCATGAGCTTCCTTCGTTAAATGAAATCATTCATTCATTCATTCATTCATTTATTCAGTCATTCATTCATTCATTCATCATTCATTCATTCATTCACTAGTTTCAATTGCTTCATTCATTCATTCATTTCATTCATTCATTCATTTCACTCATTCATTCATTTCATTCATTCATTCATTTCATTCATTCATTCATTCATTCATTCATTCATTCATTCATTCATTCAGTTACTCACTCACTCACTCACTCACTCACTCACTCACTCCATTTCATTCACTCCATGTCATTCAGTCATTCATGTATTCATTCATTCATTCATTCATTCATTCATTCATTCATTCATTTCAATGCATTCAGTTCATTTCATTTCATTTCATTTCATTCATTCGTTCGTTCATTCATTCGTTCATTCATTTATTTATTTGTTCATGTATTTACTTCAAATCATACAGTCATATATTTCACTTCATTCATTCATTCATTCTTTCATTCGTTCATTCATTCATTCATTCGTTCGTTCATTCATTAAATCGTTCGTTCGTTTGTTCATTCATTCATTCGTTCATTCATTCATTCATTCCACTCCATTTCATTTGATTTCATGTCATTTCATTTCATTCATTCATTCATTCCATTCCATTCCATTCCGTTCCGTTCCATTCATTCATTCATTCATTGATTTATTTCAGTTCACTTGTTCATTCCATTCATTCACTCACTCACTCATTCATTCACTCATTCAATCACTAAATCAGTCACTCAATCACTCATTAATTCATTCATACATTGATTCATTGATTCATTCATTCATGCATTCATTGATTCCTTCACTAATTCATTCATTCATTTATTCATTAATTCATTCATTCATTCCTTCCTTCCTTCCTTCATGCATTTATTCATTCATGCATTCCATCATTTTCTTTATTGCCTTATTCATTCACTCATTCACGTATTGATCTATGTATTTGTTTCAGGTATTCGTTCATCAATCCATCAATCAATACAACAATCAATGAATCAATCAATGAATCAATCAATGAGTCAATCAAATCAAGTCGAGTCAAATCCAAATCAAATCAATCCGCCCAATCCAATCCAGTGAAATTTTAATCGAAGCCGATCCATGAACCAACCAACCAACCAACGAATCAAATCAATCAATCAAATAAATACGGATAAAAAAGGCAAACACCAAACATAAATAAATAAACAAAATCAATCAATCAATCAATCAATCAATCAATCAATCAATCAATCAATCAATCAATCAATCAATCAATCAATCAATCAAGTCAATCAATCAAATCAAATCAAATCAAATCAAATCAAATCAAATCAAATCAATCAAATCAAATCAAATCAAACAATCAATCAATGCAATCAATCAAACAATGAATACACAAATCAATGATTAAATCGTTGAATCATTCAATCAGTCAACATCAATACCAATATCAATGAGCCAATCAATCACATCCAGTCCCGTCCAGGGCAAACACATCGATCACGTCAATCAATCAAACAAAACAACCAACCAAACAAAATAATAACCAACCAATCAACCAATAAAATAAGGATATAATAAATAAATTAAACAAGCACACACAAGACAAATAAATAATGAATGAAGGAAGCACAGAAATAGATAAAAGAAAAAAGACAACACCGGAATAACGTACTAATTATTAAACATGTAACGAAAGAACAATAATGGACAGACAAACAGACAGACAGACAGGCAGACAGACAGAAAGACAGGCAGACAGACAGACAGACAAATAGACAGGCAGAAAACATCCTAAATGGCATTCAACTGAGTCTTAAGCAAACCTGGCAATGGCCTCCCCAGAACCAACGAATGAGGACGGATATCTGCACCTTTTGTCCCCCAAGAGTTTTGTGCCTCAGTGCTGCTGCACTGGTGCTGGAGTTCCCGTATCCTATCCATTTACTGGTGGATTCCACTGAAACTGCCACTTTTGAAGGTCCAAAAAGAGGAAATGGAGTGATCCCCGTTCTACCCGGATTTGACTAGCTGGAAAACGTAGCAGCCCCACATCAACTGACCTTCATCTGTGTTCGCGCAGGTGTTTTCCCGAAGCGGCGGTTTTCGCGCCGATTCGCCATGGGTCCACGCAAGGTTCGCCTGGACGGGTCTGATGGCTTGCAGCTTCCAGTTCCAAAAGCAGCTGCGCCTGCCGACGAGCCGTGGCCGAGCCAAGCGAGCTTCGAGCGGTGCTTTTGGGCGTGTGCGCGTCCCTTGCTTCAGCCTGGACAATTTGGAACTCACTGGGAAATGTAGTGGAAGAAAGCCCAGTGCAGCCCGTGTCATGGAAATTTCCGCGCCACCTAAAGCTTGACAATCAGAAGTTCCAAAGATTTGAAAAGCCGAGTTTGAAAAACATCCGTTTGGTTTCTCAAGATTCAGCCAGGCCGGGCACCCGAGCTTGAGGATAACCTCCAATACATCATTCCATGTGCATCCCGCTCAAAAAATGCGAAGACTTGCCTGTGACCACTTACGTCAAAAAAGCAAACAATGGCCTCAAGCAAATGCAAGCAATCTTTTTGTTGCAAACAAACGGTTACTCTGCCATGACCTGAGTTAGCTCTTCAAAGAGCCCTTGCAAACCCATTGTCCACAGCAAGCAATGCTGGTGGTTGGAAACTGTCACAACTAGGAACACTATCTCCACTTCTTCCAATGGAAGTTCAAGTTCCGGCCTGGTGTCTGCTTTTGCGGATAAACATAGGAGTACATCTGCAAACCAGGAGTGGACCATTCATCCTCTTCACACCCACCACACCCACCATGTTGAACATCATCTTCCTACCAACCTGCAGTTTTGACCCAGACCCCCTTTCTCAGAAATGCAGATTCTCTCAGTTGCTTGCAAGCATGGCAGCGTGGCAATGAAGTTCAATAGGGAGCATCCTCCAATAGTTCAGTGCTCCAGTTGAAATGAGGAGATGTCCTTTGGATTCCCATTACCACCGCAGAAAAGGGGGGGAATTGGTTCAGCTGGACTGCGGATCCGTTCTTTTTGGCTCGCGTTAAAGCGGAAACTTTTGAAGACGCACTTGGGACCCGGGTCCAGTTGACACCCGTAAAGCGCCAGGACACTCCATGCGGAGCGTGGGACAATCGGGAGCAAAGTGCCACCAAATGTTCGCACCAGTTGGGATTGGTATCTCCCAGTATGCATGTCATGGTAGTTTATCCCAATATTCATGGGATAATCCATCCAAGTTTGGGGGGCGGTCAGGTTGGTTTAAAGGACAATCCGAAGGTAACACCACCATATTCAGGGGTGTATTTTCGAGGGTACCCTTCTTCACGCTGGTTTCACAGAAACAACTCCAGTTGCTCCAAGCCTATCCAAACCCACTTGCACTTGGGGTAGCCTGACTCAAAGAGGGCACCCGAAAGAACACTTGTTGGGGTTCCCTTTCAAGCAGCAAACCAGGGGGCATGTGTCAACATAGGGGACCGCCCGAAATGCTGAAGGTATCCTTTTCGTTTCCCCAACCAGCCCAGAAAGGCTACACTCAAAACACACACACACACACACACACACACACACGTGTACAAACAATTGGTGCTAAGCAGGGCAGGGAATGACCCTTACAACCATCCCTTGTGGTTTCCTTCAATTCCCGTGGGTTCATTCCCACATTTTTGATGAGCACCAGGAGAATCCAACCCACCCTTCAACCAAAGTCCCTCCCCAGAGTGTAACTTTTTTTGTGTTTAGTGGAAAACCCATTAATTTCCCAAAAAGTTGAAGTCTAAAGATCCAACCCAAGAGCAGTCAAGTCACCATCCACCAAAATCCCTCCCCGCCGCCTGCCTCAGCACCTGCGCCGCGCCGAAGGCGTGGCGCTCCTGCGACGCCTGCAGCGCCCGCTGCGCCGCCTGCGCCTTGTGCCGCGCCAGCAGCGCGCTGCGCCACGCCGCCAGCGCCGCCCCTCGCGACGCGCGAGCGAGGAAACATCGTCGCAACCCTAAGGGTCCACTTTGAGCTAAGGAGGTGCTTGGTGCTCGGGCCTCTTTCCACCCCGAAGCCATCCTCAAAGGGTACTTGGACCGAAAGCATCATCATCATCATCATCATCATCATCATCATCATCATCATCATCATCATCATCATCATCATCATCATCATCATCATCACTCGCCGGCCCCAACCTGACACTGGGTCAAGCAGACGCAGGGTCAGTCAAACCTGTTGCTGCCTGGGTCTACGCTAATGTGCCTTGCAAATGGTGTAAAAAGGCAGGGAGTACGATTCAAACACTGTGGGTTGCTGCTGCAGGGTGCTGTTGCGGGGTAGAGAAATATAGCGCCAAATGTTTAGATGAAGACTTGTGTGGTACGCTGCTGCTTTGTTGCCTGTTGTTCTTCGTCCCTACTTGCTCTGCATAACATATAGCATTATGCTTGTCAGAGATAGGCCCTTGGTATGCTGTGTAGCTGCCGCTGTGTTGCCAAACAAATATGTATGTAATCACTTCCCCCTATTAATAAAGGTCTCCCTAATAATAAATATTTGTTTCGGAAGTCCCAAATCCGGGAATACTACTTTTAGAATAGCCAATACTAAACCAATTCTAAAGTAGATATTTTCCTGCCCGTACTCAAATCCAGCCCCATTAGGGGGACCCCGGGGGCACGTTTCCTTTAATTACTACGTCTGTACTACAAAGTTGCGACTTTCAGGCCAGAGCTCCGGGAGCACGTTTCCTTTACTACGGCTGTACTACAAAGTTGCTGTACCCAAAACCCACAACCAAAAACAACAAAACGTGACCTCAACTCCCGCTACTTAAATTCCTTACTCAGAAATGTGCGTTTGAAGCGATTTTACGGAACGGAACAGGGGGACCACAGTTGCAAACAAGCCTACACAGAACAAGAAGTACCTCCAAAACCTGCCCTCCAGAACCAGGGGACCCCTAATAATAAAAATTGTTTTGCAGGCCGGGTATTTTTTTTATTAGGGAGGGGGGGGGGGGCGTCGTTTATTATTAGGGGGAAGGGATTATTGGCGGTAGAATTGCTTGCTCATTTGTCCCAGCTCGTGCTTTT